>CP136061.1:6899320-7383781 GCA_032622095.1 Siphonodentalium dalli
TCCCATAGGAAATGTTCAGATAATTAAGTTTAAACCCTTTCTATTTAAAGCATCATTGATGAGTAGTTATCCCATAGGAAATGTTTAGATAATAAGTTAACCCTTTGTATATAAAGCATCATTGATGAGTAGTTATCCCATAGGAAATGTTTAGATAATAAGTTAACCCTTTCTATATAAAGCGTCATTGATGAGTAGTTATCCCATAGGAAATGTTCAGATAATAAGTTAACCCTTTCTATATAAAACATTATTGATGAGTAGTTATCACATAGGAAATGTTCAGATTATATGTTTAACCCTTTCTATGTAAGGCATCATTGATGAGTAGTTATCCCATAGGAAATGTTCAGATAATAAGTTTAACCCTTTCTATACTAAAGCATCATTGTTGAGTAGTTATCCCATAGGAAATATTCAGATAATAAGTTTAACCCTTTGTATATAAAGCATCATTGATGAGTAGTTATCCCATAGGAAATGTTTAGATAATAAGTTAACCCTTTCTATATAAAGCGTCATTGATGAGTAGTTATCCCATAGGAAATGTTCAGATAATAAGTTAACCCTTTCTATATAAAACATTATTGATGAGTAGTTATCACATAGGAAATGTTCAGATAATAAGTTTAACCCTTTCTATTCTAAAGCATCATTGTTGAGTAGTTATCCCATAGGAAATGTTCAGATAATAAGTTAACCCTTTCTATATAAAACATTATTGATGAGTAGTTATCACATAGGAAATGTTCAGATAATAAGTTTAACCCTTTATATACTAAAGCATCATTGATGAGTAGTTATCACATAGGAAATGTTCAGATAATATGTTTAACCCTTTCTATGTAAGGCATCATTGATGAGTAGTTATCCCATAGGAAATGTTCAGATAATAAGTTTAACCCTTTCTATATAAAGCGTCATTGATGAGTAGTTATCCCATAGGAAATGTTCAGATAATAAGTTTAACCCTTTCTATACTAAAGCATCATTGTTGAGTAGTTATCCCATAGGGAAATGTTCAGATAATAAGTTTAACCCTTTGTATATAAAGCATCATTGATGAGTAGTTATCCCATAGGAAATGTTTAGATAATAAGTTAACCCTTTCTATATAAAGCGTCATTGATGAGTAGTTATCCCATAGGAAATGTTCAGATAATAAGTTAACCCTTTCTATATAAAACATTATTGATGAGTAGTTATCACATAGGAAATGTTCAGATAATAAGTTTAACCCTTTCTATACTAAAGCATCATTGTTGAGTACTTATCCCATAGGAAATGTTCAGATAATAAGTTAACCCTTTCTATATAAAACATTATTGATGAGTAGTTATCACATAGGAAATGTTCAGATAATAAGTTTAACCCTTTCTATACTAAAGCATCATTGTTGAGTAGTTATCCCATAGGAAATGTTCAGATAATAAGTTTAACCCTTTGTATATAAAGCATCATTGATGAGTAGTTATCCCATAGGAAATGTTTAGATAATAAGTTAACCCTTTCTATATAAAGCATCATTGATGAGTAGTTATCCCATAGGAAATGTTCAGATAAAAAGTTAACCCTTTCTATATAAAGCGTCATTGATGAGTAGATATCCCATAGGAAATGTTCAGATAATAAGTTAACCCTTTCTATATAAAACATTATTGATGAGTAGTTATCACATAGGAAATGTTCAGATAATAAGTTTAACCCTTTCTATATAAAGCATCATTGATGAGTAGTTATCACATAGGAAATGTTCAGATAATATGTTTAACCCTTTCTATGTAAAGCATCATTGATGAGTAGTTATCCCACAGGAAATGTTCAGATAATAAGTTTAACCCTTTCTATATAAAGCGTCATTGATGAGTAGTTATCCCATAGGAAATGTTCAGATAATAAGTTAACCCTTTCTATATAAAGCGTCATTGATGAGTAGTTATCACATAGGAAATGTTCAGATAATAAGTTTAACCCTTTCTATATAAAGCGTCATTGATGAGTAGTTATCACATAGGAAATGTTCAGATAATATGTTTAACCCTTTCTGTATAAAGCATCATTGATGAGTAGTTATCACATAGGAAATGTTCAGATAATATGTTTAACCCTTTCTGTATAAAGCGTCATTGATGAGTAGTTATCACATAGGAAATGTTCAGATAATAAGTTAACCCTTTCTATATAAAGCGTCATTGATGAGTAGTTATCACATAGGAAATGTTCAGATAATAAGTTAACCCTTTCTATATAAAACATTATTGATGAGTAGTTATCACATAGGAAATGTTCAGATAATAAGTTTAACCCTTTCTATATAAAGCGTCATTGATGAGTAGTTATCACATAGGAAATGTTCAGATAATATGTTTAACCCTTTCTGTATAAAGCATCATTGATGAGTAGTTATCCCATAGGAAATGTTCAGATAATATGTTTAACCCTTTCTATATAAAGCGTCATTGATGAGTAGTTATCCCATAGGAAATGTTCAGATAATAAGTTTAACCCGTTCTATACTAAAGCATTATTGAAGAGTAGTTATCCTTAGGAAATATTCAGATAATATATTTAACCCTTTCTATACTAAAGCATCATTGATGAGTTGTTATCCAGTATGAAATGTTCAGACAATGAGTTTAACCCTTTCTATATAAAGCATCATTGATGAGTAGTTATCCCATAGGAAATGTTCAGATAATAAGTTTAACCCTTTCTATACTAAACCACCATTGATGAGTAGTTATCCCATAGGAAATGTTCAGATAATAAGTTTAACCCTTTCTATATAAAGCATCATTGATGAGTAGTTATCCCATAGGAAATGTTCAGATAATAATTTTAACCCTTTCTATATAAAGCGTCATTGATGAGTAGTTATCCCATAGGAAATGTTCAGATAATAAGTTTAACCCTTTCTATATAAAGCGTGATTGATGAGTAGTTATCCCATAGGAAATGTTCAGATAATAAGTTTAACCCTTTCTATATAAAGCGTCATTGATGAGTAGTTATCCCATAGGAAATGTTCAGATAATAAGTTTAACCCTTTCTATACTAAAGCATCATTGATGAGTAGTTATCCTTAGGAAATATTCAGATAATATATTTAACCCTTTCTATACTAAACACTCATTGATGAGTAGTTATCCCAGTACTCCCTCCCCTCCCTACCCCTGCCTGCCCCCTTATAACCCCCTCCCCTCCCTACCCCTGCCTGCCCCTTATAACCCCATGTCCATAATAGTCTGATGTGTGCATCCGGCCTGGACTTGTAAGAACAGCAATTTCTGCAGCTCCACTGAGTTGTTAGTAAATACCTAGTACTGCACCTGGTACTAATTACTTTGAATCTTGGTACACTTGTACTTAACCCTTTACCCAACAGAACGGCCCTGTGCCAATGCATTCTCTTATATATGCGAGTCGACCATAGGTCACCTCGCATATATAAGAGAATGCATTGGCTTAACACATATTAAAAATGATAAAATTGTCAAAGAATGTAGAAAAATATTATAAAAATTGTTAAAAAATGTAAGAAAAAAATGGTAAAAAGGTAAAAAATGGTAAAAAGTGTTAAAAAAAGATTTTTTTTAGGCCAATGCATTCTCTTATATATGCGAGGCGACCTATGGTGATGGTTACAGAGGGCATAACTGTAACCATCACAATGTGGTCAATGAACCGGTTCCAATGATATCCATATTTGTATGGTGTTATTGAGACAGACCAAAGATATTTCAGGCTGTTGAAGCTTTATTTGGGCGTTTTTGGCCGTTTTGTTGGGTAAAGGGTTAAAACAGTGGTTCAGCCTAAATCATGAGCTCCTGTCTGTTGCCATGGGAACAGGTATCTGAAACCATCCAGTGGAATATACATGTACAGGTGTGACCAGGTCGATGAAACCATCCAGTGGAATATACGTGTACAGGTGTGAACAGGTGGATGAAACCATCCAGTGGAATATACATGTACAGGTGTGAACAGGTGGAATCACCTAAATACACCTGAGGTAAATAGCATGAGATACATGTAATGATGGAAGAGGTTTATGAAGCACACCTGAGCCATGCCTGAGCAATACCTGAGCGATACCTGAGCAATACCTGAGGTAAAATGGTGAATAGCTGCGAGCAGGTGGATGAATCTCTCCATCACCTGAGCCTCACCTGAGGTCAGATGATTAAATCTACAGGTATGAATGGGTATCTGAATCCATCCATTATTCACCTGAGTAACACCTGAGCAATACCTGTAGTAAAATTATAGGATGTAAGATATGCCTGGATGAGTGTCTGAAACCCTCCAGTATACACACGAGCCACACCTATGCAATACCTGAGGTAAAATGATGAAGAGGTGTGAGCAGGTAGATGAATCTCTCCATCACCTGAGTGATACCTGAGCGATACCTGAGCTTCACCTGAGGTAAAATGATGAAGAGGTGTGAGTAGGTAGATGAATATCTCCATCACCTGAGTGATACCTGAGCCTCACCTGAGGTAAAATGGTGAAGAGGTGTGAGCAGGTGGATGAATATCTCCATTGCCTGAGCCACACTGAGGTCAAATGATGAAATATAAAATGACGGGATGTACAGGTACATGTACTAGTATGCATGAATGGGTGCCTGAAACCCTCTATTATCCACCTGAATATCACCTGAACAATACCTGAGCTAACATGATGAACATGTGTGATCATGTGGATATTTCTCCCCATTGCCTGAGCCACACCTTTGTGATGCCTGAGGTAAAATGATGAACATGTGTGAGTAGGTAGGTAAATCTCCCCATTGCCTGAGCCACACCTGAGGGATAACTGAGTGTTACCTGAGCAATACCTGAGGTAAAATGATGAACTGTAAGCAGGTGGATGAATCTGTTCATCACCTCAGCCACACCTGAGTGTTACCTGAGCGATACCTGAGGTAAAATGATGGTATGCAGAGGAATGTTGATAATGTTTAAGATTCTTCATGAATACTTTATCTCTGTGTGTTCGGAGGTTAAACAAGATATTAGACCGTTCGTAACAATAGATTGAAGTCCCTCGTGACAGGCGTACCACTGTATGCATACTTCAAAAATCATTTCCCATCACTTGTTACACATTATAGAAACATTTTCGCAAACAGAATTAGCATAAAGTCATTCTCAGCTGGTGATGAGAACGTCGTTAATTGGACCACCAAAGTGTGACTGAGGTTACACTGTTTATATATGGCCTGAAGCAACGTTATTGTTTCTTCAATGGTTTCCTGTGGTATTTTTTCCACCAAACGAACTCATTTGATTTAAGTCTAGACACATTACGTACAGTTACACATGCAGGCTCTTCATTAATTTGACTTTCACACATAGAAACTGTTTTCAAGATGGTGGTCGCAAACACTAAATATAGAAACCAGCTCATGAATGTCTTCCATTGACTTCCTTATTATTGTTATTTTTGATGGTCGCAATCCCAGGGCGTTACTCTTGGGCTCCAAATAAACATGCATGCACGTTTATTATTTTCTTGGGAAATTCCCCCCCCCCCCCCTGCGCAGTGCTTATTTGATTAATTTTTAGGCTATGAAAATTGAAATCAGCAAACTCATGATTTCTATATGATACTGATATCAAAACTCTGAGCTTATAACTTTGTGCATGTACATATTTCAAGTATTTGTCATACATGTGAACATTTAAATATTGAATAAAACACAACATGACACATACTATAAAAATAATTTGTTTCAGCTGTTATGTTGATGTTTTGCTGTGTTCACCCTGCACTAGTATTTGGGTCTGCAGACCCTGCACTTTTATTAACTTTCAAATGAATTTCACCTCTGCACTATTATTTGGGCCTGCATTTTTATTTGGAGCCCGAGAGTAGCCATAGTAGAGATTCATGTCCAAGCCTTGAAATAGGGTGTCTGTCATTTGCAGAATGAGGTCCCCAGAGGGTGAATTTAGTGATGCTACCCCATTTAGCGGGCTAGTATCACCAAATTCACCCTCTGGGAACCTCATTCTGCTGAGGTGTAAGCAGAATGAGGTGAATTTGGTGATGCTAGCCCGCTATGCAGGGTAGCATCACTAAATTCACCCTCTGGGGAACTCATTCTGCAAATGACAAGACACCCTATTTCAAGGCTTGTTCATGTCATGATCTATCCCAGGCCGAAGTCTGCATGGATATCTAAAATCGAGACAGATGGATATCTAAAATCGAGACAGATGGATATCTAAAATCGAGACAGATGGATATCTAAAATCGAGACAGATGGATATCTAAAATCGAGACACATGGATATCTAAAATCGAGACAGATGGATATCTAAAATCGAGACAGATGGATATCTAAAATCGAGACAGATGGATATCTAAAATCGAGACACATGGATATCTAAAATCGAGACAGATAGATATCTAAAATCGAGACAGATGGATATCTAAAATCGAGACAGATGGATATCTAAAATCGAGACAGATGGATATCTAAAATCGAGACAGATGGATATCTAAAATCGAGACAGATGGATATCTAAAATCGAGACACATGGATATCTAAAATCGAGACAGATGGATATCTAAAATCGAGACAGATGGATATCTAAAATCGAGACAGATGGATATCTAAAATCGGGACAGATGGATATCTAAAATCGAGACACATGGATATCTAAAATCGAGACAGATGGATATCTAATATCGAGACAGATGGATATCTAAAATCGAGACAGATGGATATCTAAAATCGAGACAGATGGATATCTAAAATCGAGACAGATGGATATCTAAAATCGAGACAGATGGATATCTAAAATCGAGACAGATGGATATCTAAAATCGAGACACATGGATATCTAAAATCGAGACAGATGGATATCTAAAATCGAGACAGATGGATATCTAAAATCGAGACACATGGATATCTAAAATCGAGACAGATGGATATCTAAAATCGAGACAGATGGATATCTAAAATCGAGACAGATGGATATCTAAAATCGAGACACATGGATATCTAAAATCGAGACAGATGGATATCTAAAATCGAGACAGATGGATATCTAAAATCGAGACAGATGGATATCTAAAATCGAGACAGATGGATATCTAAAATCGAGACAGATGGATATCTAAAATCGAGACACATGGATATCTAAAATCGAGACAGATGGATATCGAGACAGATGGATATCTAAAATCGAGACAGATGGATATCTAAAATCGGGACAGATGGATATCTAAAATCGAGACAGATGGATATTTGATAGACCATCCCAAAGTGAAACTCACTTTTGTTTACACTTTTGTTTACACTTTTGTTGTGCACTTCCTTGACACAACACAGACGCATAAATTTGTATAATCAAAATATGCAAATGAATGGATTGGAAGCAAGTACCGTAACTTCTCCCTTATTAAGTTATGTCTGTGTTGTTTTATTTTTCATCTTGAGATTTGGGGGGAGGGGGAGAGTCAATCCATTTGTTGTAATTTTAGATTTTATAAGAAATGCATTACTCAATAGTACTGGTAGATGGTAAAGAAATGAACTTGCTGCGGAGAACTCAATATTAAAAAAAATAAGAATCATTTCTGCATATTGTGCACAATAATTGGTTCAGAGTGCCTTCCACTGGCAACTACTGCAGTATACACATAATTACAATTGATATATATATCAGATATAAGAACCATTGCAACACATGACATATCTTCTACAGATGTATGTTACATATGTATCTTCTACAAGACCACATGCAATTCACAAGCAGTGGTGGCAAAGAAAGAGGAAATGCAGGGGACAAAAAACAATGCAATACAACAGTAGTATTAGTTATCTTCGGCAACATCAGGGGTACATGGAGATGCACAGCGGTTCAAAAAGAGATAACCCGGTATTAAATCTCCATGTACCCCACGATGTTGCCGGAGATAACGATTTTGTCCCCACAACAATAGCCATGACTCCTTAATTTAAGCATTTTTCATAGATTATCTGATTAATTCACACCAATAATAATAATTCAGTAGCCGACCTAAGGATCCGGCGTCAGGTGACATCAAACTCGGCATGCGTGAGAAACGTCACAATTCATTGAAACTGTCAGTTCAAGGGTGATTCATATACCAGCGATGTTTCACATGCTCATATAACCCTGATGTTTCACGTGCTCATATACCCCCGATGTTTTGCGCACATTCATGCAAGAACCCATGCAGTTCTGAAGTATATTGTTACCCATCTCATGCAAGAACCCATGCAACACAGAAGTACATATTACACACATCATATAAACAGGAATCAGGATGAATCATTGATCTTTCGTGAGATATGTATCCAGAGTGGATTAATATTAATACTAGCAGCTCAGTTACACCGACTCATAAAGAATTGAACCAGTGCAATACAGAAGTGTATTACACATCTTATACATAATTTCCAACCTAACATGCTCCTAAAGTTGGATATTTTAGTTTATATCTATTTGAAAGTTTTGAACATAGTTGGTGGGGAAGGCATTGTAACAACCCCCCCCCCCCCCCCACACCTGCCACCTTGTCCCTTTTTCATATTATAATACACATCAACAAGAACCCTTGTATATTATTACCCCATCTTGTGCAAGAACCCATGCAGTACAGAAGTACATAATACACACATCGTATATACAGGAAGCACGATGAGTCATTTGTCGATAAACATCGTGAGATATTATCCACAGTGGATTAATTAATACTAGTACATGTAGCTCGGTTACACTGATCAAATTGTAAAGAGACCCCCCTCCCCCAAACGCCCTGCCATGTTCATGATTACCCAGCTCATACAAGAAGTATATATTATCCAACTTGTTCAAGAACCCATGCAAGACAGAAGTACATATTATACTTTATATACGAACCCAGAAGTATATATTACAAAGAACCCAGCAATACAGAAGTACATATACTTATACAAGAAGCCCAGAAGTACATATAGTACCCATCTCAATATACTGGAAGCACGATGAGTCATTTGTCAATAATATCTGTGAGATATATAACCGGAGTGGATTAATACTAGCAGCTCCGTTACACCGACTCGTAAAGAATTGAACCGCTGCCAACACCATTGTCTAGCCTTTGTTCTTATAATGATTTCGGAACCCGCTAATCGTTTTTCTGCTCAGTCGCCATCAAAATAGTAAGTTCGTCTGCTCGTCAAAATCACAGACGGAATTACAACACACCTGTTATGACATTATCAGGCCACAATTAAAAATATCTTCATTTCCCAACCCATATAGAGCCCCACATAGACTGGAGCAGATGACACTCCATAGTGCATGCTTCAATCTGTTTGAGGCTCCCTGTGGGTTAAACATTAAAGTTTATCAGTGTGGTTTGGGATGGATATCGTATATTACTGACCAAGCCTTGAAATAGTGTGCGTCATTTGCAGAATGAGGTCCCCAGAGTGCGAATTTAGTGATGCTATCCAGAACATCGGGCTAGCATCACCAAATTCACTCTCTGGGAACCTCATTCTGCTTAGGTCTCAATTGCTATCGGAGACCTCGGATAAGATTGAAGTTCCCCAGTTGAAGTTGTTGATGTTCACTCATTAGTAACCTCGATTAGGCATTTTATCTTCTGCAAATTAGGGGATATAGAAACTTCCCATAATGGAAAACATAACTAAAAACAAAGTTAATTTGAGAGTATAGATACTTCCCATAAGATGAGGCCTAAGTAGAAATTAGCTAGCTAGTTCGCTGTGCGGGATATCATCACTAAATTCACTTACTGGCAAGCCTTGAAATAGTGTGTCTGTCATTTGCAGATTGAGGTTCCCAGAGGGTGAATTTAGTGATGCTACCCTGCATAGCAGGCTAGCATCACCAAATTCACCCTCTGGGGACCTCATTCTGTAAATGACAGACACACTATGAATTGAGAGTGACTGGGTAGGAATCGAGAGTGACTGGGTAGGAATTGAGAGTGACTGGGTAGGAATTGAGAGTGATTGGGTAGGAATTGAGAGTGACTGGGTAGGAATCGAGAGTGACTGGGTAGGAATTGAGAGTGACTGGGTAGGAATTGAGAGTGACTGGGTAGGAATCGAGAGTGATTGGGTAGGAATCGAGAGTGATTGGGTAGGAATCGAGAGTGACTGGGTAGGAATCGAGAGTGATTGGGTAGGAATCGAGAGTGACTGGGTAGGAATCGAGAGTGACTGGGTAGGAATTGAGAGTGACTGGGTAGGAATTGAGAGTGACTTGGTAGGAATCGAGAGTGATTGGGTAGGAATCGAGAGTGACTGGGTAGGAATCGAGAGTGACTGGGTAGGAATTGAGAGTGACTGGGTAGGAATTGAGAGTGACTGGGTAGGAATCGAGAGTGATTGGGTAGGAATCGAGAGTGACTGGGTGGGTAGACTAGGTAATTTTTCGTTTACTTCCATAAGAAGCCACTTGATAAGTATATTCAACTATCGGTTCCAGAAGTGCATGTACCTGGTGAAGAAGTAGATAACGTACATGACTGTATAGGCTGATATATTTATATGATGTACATGTATATCCCCAGATTGGCAGACGACACATTACATAATCGAGGTTCCGAATGGGTGTACATCACAATTTTCACCATTTTGGGAACTTCAATCTGAAGCTATGTCTCCCATAGCAGATGAGGCAATGCAGAATGAGGTCCTCAGAGGGTGAATTTGGTGATGCTAGCCCACGAGATAGCGTCACTAAATTCACCCTCTGGGGATCTCATTCTGCAAATGTCCTGCACTTTATTCTCAGCCTGGTCCCAGTTAATGTAGGGTTGTTCTCAGCCTGGTCCCAGTTAATGTAGGGTTATTCTCAGCCTGGTCCCAGTTAATGTAGGGTTATTCTCAGCGTGGTCCCAGTTAATGTAGGGTTATTCTCAGCCTGGTCCCAGTTAATGTAGGGTTATACTCAGCCTGGTCCCAGTTAATGTAGGGTTATACTCAGCCTGGTCCCAGTTAATGTAGGGTTATACTCAGCCTGGTCCCAGTTAATGTAGGGTTATACTCAGCCTGGTCCCAGTTAATGTAGGGTTATAGGAAACAAAGTATAATGTTATTATGGCCTCATAGTAAACATCTCAGAGTGTAAATACGTCAGGCGCCACATGCTTAGAGGATCACTTCCGCTCTACGTCCAGAGACTAATGTAAAGAGCATTCGTACCCAGAAAGATGTGTCTGTAGAACTATAGAAACAGTGATATATCTGGCTTCTACAGGGATGGTGGCATGTGGGAGTTATAGTGAGGGGGTTGCATGTTATAATTCATCATTATCATATCAACGATCTATCATGTGCCTGGCTTCTACAGGGATGCTGCCAACATGTCGGAGTTATAGTGAGGGGGTCTCATGTTATAATTCATCATTATCATTATATCAACGATCTATCACGTGCCTGGCTTAAACAGGGATACTGCCAACATGTGGGAGTTATATTGAGGGGGTCTCATGTTATAATTCATCATTATCATTATATCAACGATCTATCATGTGCCTGGCTTCTACAGGGATACTGCCAACATGTGGGAGTTATAGTGAGGGGGTCTCATGTTATAATTCATCATTATCATATCAACGATCTATCATGTGCCTGGCTTCTACAGGGATACTGCCAACATGTGGGAGTTATAGTGAGGGGGTCTCATGTTATAATTCATCATTATCATTATATCAACGATCTATCATGTGCCTGGCTTCTACAGGGATGCTGCCAACATGTGGGAGTTATAGTGAGGGGGTCTCATGTTATAATTCATCATCGTTATAGGATTTATAGCCACAACCTGTCTTCTTCATAACCTCAGATTCCTGATAAATATGTGACCACCCCCCCCCCCCCCTATGTTACGCCACTTCCCCGTTAAAGTTAGATATATCACACTTTCTACAGATGAACTATCCTTGCTACAATGAACAATCTGTGACCACCCCCCTTACCACTCTGTAACCCCACATTTCGGAAGTGTCCCTGACAGACATATTATTATTTTCAGTTGGGGAAAATCTAGTTGATAAACAGCTGTTTGTCGATGACTTCAATAGGCAACTAAAAACATTATTATTCGTTGAACATTTTGGTGCAGAAGTGGCAAAGAAAGACCTGAAATAATTACCCGTTGATCGCACTTTTTATTTCATCAAACTCGTTTTAATCTTCAGTCTGCAATGTTTGTTTTTGTCTTTTACAAATTGGATTATTGTTTTTATTTTGTATTTTTAATCGGAGTAAGTTTAGACCCTATACTGTACGTTGTTAATATCATGCAGCTAGTACTGTTTTATCACCTCATCTTACTCATTTTAAATGCCATTTTTTAATTTATATTGTGTTGCTTGTATATATTTATTGTTTTAACATACTTCATTTTGTATTATAATTGTAAGCTTTTAGAGCATGTCAATGTATTTATGCTATATAAAATAAATTATTATTAAAAATTTCCGTCTTTACTTTTCCAAATCATGCATTCTGATGATCAAATACAGGCTTTTATAGAGAATTAAGTGCCGACAAATACATGTACCAAAAATAACAACAAAAGTTTGATTCCCAAAATTTGGATAAACATACAGGTGGATAATAAAAATGTCATTATACAATGCTGTGTACAGTATGAGTTTTTCTTGTACTCGTCCAGGTTGTGGTGAAGTCATATTGGACTCGACACTGCGTGTCTCGTCCAATATGACTTTTCACCACAACCTGGACGAGTACAAGAAAAACTCATACTGTATAATAACTTTATATTACATTATGTTATAGGCCTACACCTAAATTGTTTATTGTATTATATTAACGCAAATCAGCAAAAGCATAAGTCGAATGACGTGTTTCGAAATAAAGATTAATTGATTGATAATCATTCATATCTTTCTTGCAGGCAATTCAGTTTCCCGGCGGATAGATATCCGAATGGAGCAGAGCACCAGTCCACTGAAGGTTACCCGCCACGACCCGCGCCCTACTATCCACCATCGAACCATTCACCCGTCACATCCAACCCGCCTCCACATCTCCCAGAGTCACATGACGCCCCATTGAACTTGTCAATTCAGTCATCGGACCATTCGAGGCCGTCTGTGATATCATGTCCGCCAGTGAGGTGCTCCACAGGCTCCGCTAGCACGCCATACACGACAGGATCTGCCAGTTCATCGTACATGACAGGGTCAACTAATGCACCATCATACAATGCGGGGTCAACTAATGCACCATCATACAATGCGGGGTCAACTGGTGCACCATCATACAATGCGGGGTCAACTAATGCTCCTTCATACAACACAGGGTCAGCTAGTGCGCCATACAATCCGGGGTCAGCTAGTGTGCCATACAATCCGGGGCCAGCTAGTGTTCCATACAATACTGGGACAGCTAGTGCGCCATACAATACAGGGTCAGCAAGTGCACCATATAACACAAGTTCTAACCAGAACCGACAAGAATCCACAGGTAAGTTTCCTTACTCAGAACAATACCAGAAGTAACAGAGCTATGGCACCCGAATCGTAGAAAAGGGCATTTTGAGTGTCAACGAATCTGATTCTCAGATAGCCTGAGTTTAGTGAGGTCCCCAGAGGGTGAATTTAGTGACGATAGCATCACCAAATTAGAAGGGACCTCATTCTGCTTAGGTCCCATCTTCTCTGGAGTTTCTTTATTTTAAAATTTCTATAGAAACTTCTTCATGCGCATAGATTCTATTTCGTTTTTAGTTTAGTTTCTCTATTGTCTCCAAATTGCATAATCGAGGTTCCCAATGGGTGAACATCACAATATTCACAATTTGGGAACTTCAGTCTGAGTCTGTCTCCTATAGATTTTATAACCCATAGAGAGCCCCACACAGACTGTAGAAGACGACACTTTGTAGTGCATGATTCCATCTGTGTGAGGCTCCCTGTAGGAGAATCTATTCAGTATAGAAAGGGTTAAAGGTGTGGATGACCTTCAGCTTACTTAAGTCTTTCCATGGACAGGGTTAACCTCTCACATAACTTAACATTGACAGGGTTAACCTGTTTGGTAACTTTCCATTCAGAGATTTCCTTTTGCGCTAACAATGGACAGGATATGCAAATGACATTTTGTAAAGTGAGGACATTAATCTCATGTTAATAGACCATAAACACACAAGAATGTGTATAGTATGTGTGACACCTAATGCTTGTCGGGCTAGCTTTAACCTTCTACGCTCATCTCTATAAATGTGTATAGTATATGTGACACCTAATGCTTGTCGGGCTAGCTTTAACCTTCTACGCTCATCTCTATAAATGTGTATAGTATATGTGACACCTAATGCTTGTCGGGCTAGCTTTAACCTTCTACGCTCATCTCTATAAATGTGTATAGTATATGTGACACCTAATGCTTGTCAGGCTTTAACCTTCTACGCTCATCTCTATAAATGTGTATAGTATATGTGACACCTAATGCTTGTCGGGCTTTAACCTTCTACGCTCATCTCTATAAATGTGTATAGTATATGTGACACCTAATGCTTGTCGGGCTTTAACCTTCTACGCTCATCTCTATAAATGTGTATAGTATATGTGACACCTAATGCTTGTCGGGCTTTAACCTTCTACGCTCATCTCTATAAATGTGTATAGTATATGTGACACCTAATGCTTGTCGGGCTAGCTTTAACCTTCTACGCTCATCTCTATAAATGTGTATAGTATATGTGACACCTAATGCTTGTCGGGCTTTAACCTTCTACGCTCATCTCTATAAATGTGTATAGTATATGTGACACCTAATGCTTGTCGGGCTTTAACCTTCTATGCTCATCTCTATAAATGTGTATAGTATATGTGACACCTAATCCTTGTCGGGCTAGCTTTAACCTTCTACGCTCATCTCTATAAATGTGTATAGTATATGTGACACCTAATGCTTGTCGGGCTTTAACCTTCTACGCTCATCTCTATAAATGTGTATAGTATATGTGACACCTAATGCTTGTCTGCTTTAACCTTCTACGCTCATCTCTATAAATGTGTATAGTATATGTGACACCTAATGCTTGTCGGGCTTTAACCTTCTACGCTCATCTCTATAAATGTGTATAGTATATGTGACACCTAATCCTTGTCGGGCTAGCTTTAACCTTCTACGCTCATCTCTATAAATGTGTATAGTATATGTGACACCTAATCCTTGTCGGGCTAGCTTTAACCTTCTACGCTCATCTCTATAAATGTGTATAGTATATGTGACACCTAATCCTTGTCGGGCTAGCTTTAACCTTCTACGCTCATCTCTATAAATGTGTATAGTATATGTGACACCTAATGCTTGTCGGGCTTTAACCTTCTACGCTCATCTCTATAAATGTGTATAGTATATGTGACACCTAATGCTTGTCGGGCTAGCTTTAACCTTCTACGCTCATCTCTATAAATGTGTATAGTATATGTGACACCTAATGCTTGTCGGGCTTTAACCTTCTACGCTCATCTCTATAAATGTGTATAGTATATGTGACACCTAATGCTTGTCGGGCTAGCATTAACCTTCTACGCTCATCTCTATAAATGTGTATAGTATATGTGACACCTAATGCTTGTCGGGCTAGCTTTAACCTTCTACGCTCATCTCTATAAATGTGTATAGTATATGTGACACCTAATGCTTGTCGGGCTAGCTTTAACCTTCTACGCTCATCTCTATAAATGTGTATAGTATATGTGACACCTAATGCTTGTCGGGCTAGCTTTAACCTTCTACGCTCATCTCTATGAATGTGTATAGTATATGTGACACCTAATGCTTGTCGGGCTAGCTTTAACCTTCTACGCTCATCTCTATAAATGTGTATAGTATATGTGACACCTAATGCTTGTCGGGCTAGCTTTAACCTTCTACGCTCATCTCTATGAATGTGTATAGTATATGTGACACCTAATGCTTGTCGGGCTAGCTTTAACCTTCTACGCTCATCTCTATAAATGTGTATAGTATATGTGACACCTAATGCTTGTCGGGCTAGCTTTAACCTTCTACGCTCATCTCTATAAATGTGTATAGTATATGTGACACCTAATGCTTGTCGGGCTTTAACCTTCTACGCTCATCTCTATAAATGTGTATAGTATATGTGACACCTAATGCTTGTCGGGCTAGCTTTAACCTTCTACGCTCATCTCTATGAATGTGTATAGTATATGTGACACCTAATGCTTGTCGGGCTAGCTTTAACCTTCTACGCTCATCTCTATAAATGTGTATAGTATATGTGACACCTAATGCTTGTCGGGCTTTAACCTTCTACGCTCATCTCTATAAATGTGTATAGTATATGTGACACCTAATGCTTGTCGGGCTTTAACCTTCTACGCTCATCTCTATAAATGTGTATAGTATATGTGACACCTAATGCTTGTCGGGCTTTAACCTTCTACGCTCATCTCTATAAATGTGTATAGTATATGTGACACCTAATGCTTGTCGGGCTTTAACCTTCTACGCTCATCTCTATAAATGTGTATAGTATATGTGACACCTAATGCTTGTCGGGCTAGCTTTAACCTTCTACGCTCATCTCTATAAATGTGTATAGTATATGTGACACCTAATGCTTGTCGGGCTAGCTTTAACCTTCTACGCTCATCTCTATAAATGTGTATAGTATATGTGACACCTAATGCTTGTCGGGCTTTAACCTTCTACGCTCATCTCTATAAATGTGTATAGTATATGTGACACCTAATGCTTGTCGGGCTAGCTTTAACCTTCTACGCTCATCTCTATAAATATGTATAGTATATGTGACACCTAATGCTTGTCGGGCTTTAACCTTCTACGCTCATCTCTATAAATGTGTATAGTATATGTGACACCTAATGCTTGTCGGGCTTTAACCTTCTACGCTCATCTCTATAAATGTGTATAGTATATGTGACACCTAATGCTTGTCGGGCTTTAACCTTCTACGCTCATCTCTATAAATGTGTATAGTATATGTGACACCTAATGCTTGTCGGGCTAGCTTTAACCTTCTACGCTCATCTCTATAAATGTGTATAGTATATGTGACACCTAATGCTTGTCGGGCTAGCTTTAACCTTCTACGCTCATCTCTATAAATGTGTATAGTATATGTGACACCTAATGCTTGTCGGGCTAGCTTTAACCTTCTACGCTCATCTCTATAAATGTGTATAGTATATGTGACACCTAATGCTTGTCGGGCTAGCTTTAACCTTCTACGCTCATCTCTATAAATGTGTATAGTATATGTGACACCTAATGCTTGTCGGGCTAGCTTTAACCTTCTACGCTCATCTCTATAAATGTGTATAGTATATGTGACACCTAATGCTTGTCGGGCTAGCTTTAACCTTCTACGCTCATCTCTATAAATGTGTATAGTATATGTGACACCTAATGCTTGTCGGGCTAGCTTTAACCTTCTACGCTCATCTCTATAAATGTGTATAGTATATGTGACACCTAATGCTTGTCGGGCTAGCTTTAACCTTCTACGCTCATCTCTATAAATGTGTATAGTATATGTGACACCTAATGCTTGTCGGGCTAGCTTTAACCTTCTACGCTCATCTCTATAAATGTGTATAGTATATGTGACACCTAATGCTTGTCGGGCTAGCTTTAACCTTCTACGCTCATCTCTATAAATGTGTATAGTATATGTGACACCTAATGCTTGTCGGGCTAGCTTTAACCTTCTACGCTCATCTCTATAAATGTGTATAGTATATGTGACACCTAATGCTTGTCAGGCTAGCTTTAACCTTCTACCCTCATCTCTATAAATGTGTATAGTATATGTGACACCTAATGCTTGTCGGGCTAGCTTTAACCTTCTACGCTCATCTCTATAAATGTGTATAGTATATGTGACACCTAATGCTTGTCGGGCTAGCTTTAACCTTCTACGCTCATCTCTATAAATGTGTATAGTATATGTGACACCTAATGCTTGTCGGGCTAGCTTTAACCTTCTACGCTCATCTCTATAAATGTGTATAGTATATGTGACACCTAATGCTTGTCGGGCTAGCTTTAACCTTCTACGCTCATCTCTATAAATGTGTATAGTATATGTGACACCTAATGCTTGTCGGGCTAGCTTTAACCTTCTACGCTCATCTCTATAAATGTGTATAGTATATGTGACACCTAATGCTTGTCGGGCTAGCTTTAACCTTCTACGCTCATCTCTATAAATGTGTATAGTATATGTGACACCTAATGCTTGTCGGGCTAGCTTTAACCTTCTACGCTCATCTCTATAAATGTGTATAGTATATGTGACACCTAATGCTTGTCGGGCTTTAACCTTCTACGCTCATCTCTATAAATGTGTATAGTATATGTGACACCTAATGCTTGTCGGGCTAGCTTTAACCTTCTACGCTCATCTCTATAAATGTGTATAGTATATGTGACACCTAATGCTTGTCGGGCTAGCTTTAACCTTCTACGCTCATCTCTATAAATGTGTATAGTATATGTGACACCTAATGCTTGTCGGGCTTTAACCTTCTACGCTCATCTCTATAAATGTGTATAGTATATGTGACACCTAATGCTTGTCGGGCTTTAACCTTCTACGCTCATCTCTATAAATGCATTGATGGGAAGAAGACACACAAGAATGTGAATAGTATTAGTATATTATACTAATACTATTCACATTCTTGTGTGTCTTCTTCCCATCACTATATGTACCCTGACTCAAGCAACTTTGTCTCAGAAGAAGTTAATTTCTAGCCGTTTCATGACTGTATCAAGTAAAATAAGCCATAAACTTTTTTTGTCATGTATGCACTTGGTTAGCCTTGACACCTTAAGAAACATTTTAAAATAAAAATCTCAACAAAAAAAAATTCTGGCCATTTCAGGATAAACGATATACATTGTGTGACTTTTTCATGTGTTCACAATTGTTACTGACAAACTCCCAATAAGCACAATCAATTCCGAGAATCAGCAGGGTAGGTGGGCCGTCCGAAATTTCGTATCGGGACTGCAGGCGTAATTAACACGTCACATGATTGATCTTTTATTGCCAACTGTCAAATAGGCTGAGGCCAATATAAATAAATAGCTTGATTTACATTCAACTTTTTCAGAAAAATGGGGTGGGAGGGGGGAATTTTATTATTTATATTTTATTCTTCCTGACATAAATGGGGTGGGAGGGGGGATTTTATTATTTATATTTTATTCTTCCTGACATAAATGGGGTGGGAGGGGGGGGATTTTATTATTTATATTTTATTCTTCCTGACATAAATGGTCATGGACAGTTCTAGATATTGAAGCAGTATCCTATCATATGATAAAAGTGGATTTACATTGTCCAATTTGATCAAAATAGACTGATTAAATTGGTCATTGATATGTAATTTGACAGATGTTTCAGGCAATCCTCAAACAGATGGAAGCATGCAATATGAATTGTCTTCTGCTCCAGTCTATGTGGGGCTCTCTATGGGTTGTGAATGTATTTGATTAATAAAGGTTCCTAATTACAGGTGGCTGCGATCCGATCGAGGAACATTTCCGACGGTCGTTAGGGAGAAACTATCCGGATACCGTGGCCACAAAGACGACAGTCAGCGAAGTGCCTCCTGCTACAGTCGCCCCAGTCACTGCCAACACGCCCTCAAGGGTGGATCCTTCAGTGTCAATAACAGGTATGTTACCTCAGTTAAAGATATGGTAGAATAATTCCTCTTTTTATATAATCTATATCTGTGAAAGTCCTGTTGAGTTCGAATTTTGGTCCGTTCTGATAGAGTAACAGTAGTGCCCTAAATAATCGACTGCTTAACCACAGCAGAACTATGGGAAACTTTTCAGGATTTAGTCAGAAATATGGCTTGTTGCCATTCATCGGAAAGCTCTCAGTGAATAAAAATATTAAATCAATAATAATATTAAATCAATAATAAAAATAATAAATGATTAAATTGTCTTTATATTTCAGGGTCTGTTGACGATCATTTTGCGAGATCTCTTGGTAACAGTACATGGTCAGCTATAAAAGCCCAGAAGGAGGCAGCAACATTCAACGATCCACACTCAGTCGACGATCATTTCGCCAAGGCCTTAGGTGGCGACACCTGGCTGCGAATAAAGGCGGACAGTGAGAACATGCGTTCATCAAAACCATCGTCTCCATCACAACCTTCTCCACAGCAGTCGTCGCCGCCCGTTGTTATCACATGAGCAAACCGAGCAAGCCTGAATATAGTGTGTCTGTCATTTGCAGAATTAGGTGGCCAGAGGGTGAATTTAGTGATGCTATCCCGCATAGTGGGCTAGCATCACAAAATTCACCCTCTGGGGGACCTCATTCTGCATGGCCTCATCTGCTATGGGAGACATACTCAGATTGCAGTTCTCAAATGGTGAATATTGTGATGTACACCCATTGGAAATCTCGATAATGCAATTTTGGGATATAGAGAAACTAAACTAAAAAAAGAAATAGAATCTATGTGAAGAAGTTTCTTTAGAAATTTGATAATAAAGAATCTTTCCATAAGCAGAAGAATAGGCATAAGCAGAATTAGGTCCCCAGAGGGTGAATTTGGCGATGCTAGCTATCTATGCGGGATAGCGTCATTGAATTCACCCTTTGGGGACCTCATTCTGCAAATGACAGGCACACTAAACTCTGGCTTGAAACTAAAAAAGTTTCATGAATCTGAGTCAAGCACGAGAAAATCATAATCTTCAAAACAGATATAAATGAATTCTGGGCTAGTAATGATAATTCTGGGCTAGTAATGATAATTCTGGGCTAGTCCTGGCTAGTCATGATAATTTTGAGACATATATATATATATGTGTAATTAACTCTGACGGGCTCATTGTCACAAGGCATCGGTCACATTTATAGACAGTTTTCTCACAGACGACACTCGGCAATACAAGCTGCCACATGTATGGGGCTCCCTGCAGGATAATACATCATGAAAGAAGGTTCTTATGATCTAACTACCCTTATGGAGCCTCTCACAGACGTGAGCAGACTACACACGGTAATACAAGCTGCCACATGTATGGGGCTCCCTGCAGGATAATAATACATCACGAACGAAGGTTCTTATGATCTAACTACCCTTATGGAGCCTCTCACAGATGTGAGCAGACTACACACGGTAATACAAGCTGCCACATGTATGGGGCTCCCTGCAGGATAATACATCACGAACGAAGGTTCTTATGATCTAACTACCCTTATGGAGCCTCTCACAGATGTGAGCAGATGACACACGGTAATACAAGCTGCCACATGTATGGGACTCCCTGTAGGATAATACATCATGAACGAAGGTTCTTATGATCTAACTACCCTTATGGAGCCTCTAACAGACCTGAGCAGACTACACACGGTAATACAAGCTGCCACATGTATGGGGCTCCCTTCAGGATAATACATCATGAACGAAGGTTCTTATGATCTAACTACCCTTATGGAGCCTCTCACAGATGTGAGCAGACGACACACGGTAATACAAGCTGCCACATGTATGGGGCTCCCTGCAGGATAATACATCATGAACGAAGGTTCTTATGATCTAACTACCCTTATGGAGCCTCTCACAGACGTGAGTAGACGACACACGGTAATACAAGCTGCCACATGTATGGGGCTCCCTGCAGGATAATACATCATGAACGAAGGTTCTTATGATCTAACTACCCTTATGGAGCCTCTCACAGATGTGAGCAGAGGACACTCCGCAATACAAGCTGCCACATGTATGGGGCTCCCTGCAGGATAATACATCACGAACGAAGGTTCTTATGATCTAACTACCCTTATGGAGCCTCTCACAGAGGTGAGCAGACGACACACGGTAATACAAGCTGCCACATGTATGGGGCTCCCTGCAGGATAATACATCACGAACGAAGGTTCTTATGATCTAACTACCCTTATGGAGCCTCTCACAGAGGTGAGCAGACGACACACGGTAATACAAGCTGCCACATGTATGGGGCTCCCTGCAGGATAATACATCATGAACGAAGGTTCTTATGATCTCTTGTTGCTTGAATCCAAACTTAGTCAATATATTTGTTGAACAGTATTGTTGTTAAGGTTTTAAAATTCTGCCATAAATTCTATCATATTGTATCATATTGTATATATTTAAGATTTTATCGAGATTACATGATTCGCTTGCTCTGTATAAAAGAGATGCATTGTCGAATCAGCGAATGTTGTTCACATATTCATTAGATTACCGGTATTACTGGCTAACCTTCTATTCATTTACAGTAATGCCCAAAGTAAGTGACCACTTAACCACAGCAAAATTATGGGTAATTTTTTCATAATTTAGTCGGAAATATGGCTTGTTGCCATTCATCGGAAAGCTCTCGCCGAGACCTTTCCGATGAATGGCAACAAGCCATATTTCCAACTAAATCCTGATAAATTACCCATAATTCTGCTGTGTTTAAGTGGTAACTTACTTTGGGCATTACTGTAGAATATTACCGGTTAACCTTCAAAATCCATTCTCTATTTCTATGACTATTAAAAAGTTGCATCCACAAAAAAAAATTATAATAAAATTTAAATCCTAAAATGACTCGGATTAAATGGCCCACTTAATTTCCTTTAGCCCCCCCCCCCCCCCCCCTCAGAAGATCACATCGTATAAAATATATCCCATATTATATACCATTTGAAAGAGGAAGCTCCAAAACATTCTATTTTCAACTTATTCAGTGTAATGAACTGAACATGTTGTTTTTTGTTGAGATACCGACGTATGTTCTGTGCTCAAGTTTGTGCACAAAGTCTATTATTTTCAATGGAAGGGAAATAACTTTTAGATTTAGAGTTATTCCCCTTCCATTGAAAATAAACTATAGTTTGAATTCTGTTGCATTATGGGAGCCACAATTGGGGAAATATTTTTTATGATTTCAGCTATTTTCTATTACTCTATGAGCACCTTCTGAGACACAGACTTTCCAAATGGTGATGAATTATAGTATTTTAATCATAATTTATGGCATATATTAAATCTACCTGGTCATAGAATTGTCGCTGGTACTAAACACTCCCGTATGGAGCCTCACACGGACCCAAGCAGCCTACAGTCATCAGTGCATTGTTCACTGTTAGTGGGGCTCAATAAAGGCTTAAAATATAAATTCAGATATTCTGTGTTAAAGATGGTGTCACCAGGAAATGATTCTTTAAATTTCTACCAACTTCGACAGGAATTGTTACATTTTTAGAACATTGTTGATCTATCATTTAAAACACCTTAAAGTCTATCTCTAGATGTTTATCCTGTGTGTCTTCAAAACTTCTTGTATAGAAATGTTTGTTGTTTTTGCAAGTGTCGCTGAAAAGAGATAAAGCAATCCTTTCTTTTTGTAAAGAATAAAATAAGTAGTCTCCTCCCTCATTAATTATGTATTATTGAATACTGTAGTCCTCATGCAGTAATGCCCTAAATAATCGACTCCTTAACCACAGCAGAATTATGGGTAATTTTGCAGGATTTAGTTGGAAATATGGCTTGTTGCCATTCATCGGAAAGCTCTCACTGAGGGCTTTCCGATGAATGGCAACAAGCCATATTTCCGACTAAATCCTGAAAATTACCCATAATTCTGCTGTGGTTAAGGAGTCGATTATTTAGGGCATTACTGTACATAGAAGAGTCCTGTTCTCACCAACTGATTTTATCAATTATTTATCTCATGAAGTTATTGGGGTGCTGCATATAGAGCATGTGTACTTTGGAAGTTACTGTTATCAAAACCAGGAAAGCGTGCTCAACCTGGTCTATTCAAGATATAAAAAAAATGTTTTCTCTCGCTAACTCATGTTTTATAATGAAGGACTTGTTTGATGATTGACTCACTTACACTCAAGAATTTATTATAGCATGGGTGCAAATAGAGCACATGCTGTCATTGGGTTGCAAATAGATCTCATGTGTTTCGGAAGTTATTACAATCTAGAAAGTGTGCTCCATCTGGTCAATTTAATAAATAATTCTTATGAAATTTAGTTATTATTTTGGGGGAATAAGTCTCATTATACTAACATGTAACTTTGTATCTCGGTGACACCAATTTAAAGATGGATAATCCAATCCGATTAAACATCTCTCAATTACTATTTATTTGGATTTGGGGGTAAAATATATTTGATTCGAGTCAGCGATATTAGATATAAATTTTTAAAATCTATTATTTTTCATCATCGAGACTTTTCAGTGGCCCAGTAAAAACTGCAGATGAAGATGGATAACTCTAAAATCAAGAGGCTTTGTGTTGATAATAAGGCCAAATTTCATCTAACAACATGTTGATAAATAACATTATTTTCGGGCAATTAATCGATTCTGATAACTGAAGCGGCATTTCTAAAAATATTGTTGTTGGAATCTGATTATATAGCGACCATCAAATCAGATTGAGTACCTTTAATTAGTTTGTTTATGAACCAACTGCCAACTTGTTTACCTAAAATGCAAAAAGTAAAATGCAAAATAATTTTTTTTTGCCTCATGTTCGTTTGTTGATCCGATCAAAGGTTTAAGTGACACAAACAAATAAAGACTGATGTTATTGTTACAGGAGACCTGAGATTATCTTAACTAGATTCTGTGAAGTAAATCCTTTGTGTAAATTCTCGCTGCAACTGTTCATTGATGGCAGAACACTTACAAATATACGACTTTTGTTTATGTGTTCATGAATGTTAGACTGTAAATTTATGGTATGTATATTTGAAGAATGTGAAAAAAAAAGTGTGTACAGATTGAATTGTTGTTGTTAAAAAGTTTTATCGCTCAAATAAAAAAGATATAAATTTCTCTATTCTTGACATTATTTCACCGCTACCCAGATGAGAAATATGCAGTCAGCTGACTTTGACATGATAAATTTGCAATGTCCCACAGGCCTGGCCTTTTAAGGATCGGGACCTCTCTTGACATGACCAGAATACTGTGAGAATAGGGAAAACAAAATTATTTGCGGCAAATTATAATTTTTAGATAAAAAACAAATATTTTAGATTCGCTCACCATATCATTTATATTAATTTATGGAATGGGTGATAATTTTTGTGAAAGAATAGAAAATTTGATAAATATTTGAAAGTAAGGCTGTTAACATTGAATCAGAAAAGATGACATTTTGCAGTCTCATTTTCAAGGTGAATTTTTTCTCTTGTTTTTCTGAAAGTTTCACAACAGTTAGATCAACATGTGTACTGCCTTGTGTAAATTGAGGCTCCATCTTCCCTTGGCGCGCTCTAGGGATGCAAGTTTTTTGGCGTTTTTCAGGGATTGAAATACTTGCATTTTAATAAATTTTGTCTTTCAAGTTTATGTTGTAAGTATTAGACGTCCAACATAAAGTAGTAGGTGGGACTGGACGAAATTCTCCATTCTCCATCTTAACTCTTTCTCTGCCACCCCGCCAGCCGGACATACTCCCCAGTGCCAAGAATTCTGGGTGTAAATACAAGTATTTTATGTATATGTGGGTAATGCAATGACTATCGGGTAATTATCGGTGTATTTAGTTGAAACTTCACATGTGGGTATATATGACAATGACCTATCACCTGCCCCGACGTGGAGACCCATTCAAGGTCATAGGGGTCACGTGCCATTGGCGGCCATCTTGGATTTGCTTTAATTTATGTTTTTCGGTAATATTTTTCAATTCATACATGGGGGGGGGGGGGGGGGGGGGGGGGTCGGAAAAAAATTCCAGGCACGTATGATGGGGTGGGTGGGTGTCTCTTGGGTCCAAAAAACAGTTTTTTCCATATGCCAAAATTTTTTTCCATTCCTGCTATTGAGTCTTATTTTGATGTGTTTTGAACAGAAACAGGTCATATATAGTTAATACTAATGCTATACTACATATAGAGGTTATCAGAAGTTGGATCAGTTGCACAATGGCCAGCAATAACCCAAATTCAACTTGATAGAATTAGACACTGCGCTATTGGAAAAATAAAATTTAATCAGGATTCCATCTATTGATACAACAAAATAAGAATAACTATGCAGAACTCAGCTGAAAATAAGCAATAAAATGAAAGCACACTTGACCATATGTGACATGGAAATAAAGATATAATAAATAATGGAATAAAATAGACTTTTGACTACGTAAAACATAAAATCTTAACACATAAATTGAAGGTCAGCCGGGCCAGCTTGAACAATTTCACATTGTTTTCCATGTTAATGTGGATCAGCTTGTAATGTTAATCACAGTAACGAAGATTTTATCGTCACTGATATCGTGAGCAAAAAAGAAGTGAAATTGGGCTATCCATCCATATTATTCCCAATTATTACGAAGCCTATTACTTCAGGCAGTGGCTACCAGCCTGCCATTACACGCTATAACATGTTTCCTCAGTTCTGGTTTCTGAGATGCCCCAAGAAGAGTCACGCATGTATATCATGGTTATGTTTGGTATTAGCATTATTCTTCAAACTGGGATGAACTGGAATGAACAGTTGTATTTCCACATGTTTTGATAAACAATTTGATTCCAGCAATACAGTATAATGCCCTAATTAAACGACTCCATAACCACAGCAGAATAATGGGTAATTTTTCAGGATTTAGTCGGAAATTAAAATTAAATTATCCATTATTCTGCTGTGGTTATGGAGTCGATTAATTAGGGCATTACTGTATATCACATAGCAAATATCAAAATATCAAATAATCTGAAATTTGTTGTACCGGTACCATGTATTCTGTAGAAGACTCAAATGTGATTATGTGACTAGATCATGTGACTATATATTATGAACATGAATGTCAATAAAAATGTCAATTAAATGTGATTATGTTGACACATTTCTTGATTAATGACACTTATATGATAAATTCAAATAGTATAGTTATCTCATTATGCACTGTTCTATTAAAATATCGCGCAATAAATTATGATAATGCAGGATAATCAGCTATTTGGTTGCTTAATTGATAATTTTTCTCAAATTTAAGGGGGGTGGGTGTCCAAAACTGACCGGAAAAAAACTTCCTGAAACGGTAAAAAAAGGGTGGGTGTCCAAAATTGCCTGGAAAAAAAGGCCGGAAACGGAAGAAATTGGGTGGGTGGGTCCCCTGTGGCCGGAAAAAATTAAAATGATCATACGTGCCTGGAAATTTTTTCCGACCCCCCCCCCCCCTGATTCATATATGATTAAATGTTTGTTTTTTTTATCTAGTGTTCTATCCCATTAATTAATGCATCACCAGTTAACCATATTCCGGCTAACTATTCCATATTTTTCACCGACCTCATTCCGACAGAATTTTTGGACGCTAAATCGTCCAGTGCATTTATGAGAAAAAATGCCAAACCCGGAACTAATTGCAACAGAATTGTTTTTTGCTGGAATAAGTACATAAACCCTCCATAAACAACATACTAAAAATCGGCAAAAATCGGAAAAAGGGAAATTGGTGAATTTCGTGAAATAAATTTGGGAAAATTTGGTCAAATCATCAATTTATGGATTTTCATGGATGTATATAAAAACAATCAAATTCACAAATCATACAAATAGCATGTGTATTGTGTCGACCACAATTTCCTGAACCCAGTACTGAAAACCAGTCCCAGATTCATTACGTATTTTTCGAGTTGTGTGCCTTCAAAAACGCGAGTTTACCTGATTTTGGAGCCTTAATTTCGCAGAATGTCAATGAGCCAAATGCTGTATTATATAGTTAATTATTTAAAAAACTAGAGCAAAATTAATTACTTTTTCACTGTTTTAGTAATTTCCTCACTAGATTAAACACAAAATATGATCAATATATGCATCTATAATTAAGAAGAAGATTATATTCTCAAACAAAATGTGTGTTCCATTGTATGGACTTAGTCAATTTTGCCTCTGACACTGAACGTGTGTGATGAAATGCAATATTTGAGGTCATGTAACTCAATAATTTAATACCCATATGCCATGCTTTTCTTATAACCTTTTAAGTATGTTGGATTGAACAAATTGTAAAGGTATTAACAGGACATTATTTAAGAAAATCAACGTATGGCCCTTTGACTACTTAGTCTTAGCTTGTTTCCAAAGATGCCAGTTTGAGGCCATTTTGTCCATTCTAAAAGGTTTTTGGCCATAAAAACAAAAAACAATGGGTGTTTTAATGCGTAAAATTATTTGAACTTTCCTCCCACAACACTTTAGTGATAAAAAATTAGCCTTACATTGGTTATGCCATAGTATGTCACTTGATTTCTTTCATTTTTCAGGAAACTGCCTCCAATTTTAACGTTGGTATAGGGGTAGGAAAAATCACAAAATGCAATCTTATCACCAAATTACAGCCATTTCAGACACAACGTTGTTTTCTTCCAGTTTGTGTACATTCCTGTTGCATTATAAAACTGCTTAGTACGTTATCGGACGTTGATTTAGAATTTTATGGTTATGTTGTATAAAAACAGTATCAAAATGCCAATTTGACATTTCACTGCCAAATTATGACAAAAAATATTATAGCTCTGTCAATAAACATAAACAAAGGAAATATGAAATTATGTATGAAAGAACAATGTAAGCAGAAGCTGTTGATATAAAGTTTTATGCTTCAAGATGCATAATTTTGAAGTTTTTGTTGATATGCTTTCCCCTACCCCATTTTTCTACCGTTCAAATTTGGAGTAAGTTTCCACAATGATGAGTGAAATCCAGTGACACTCATTGGTATAACCATTGAAATGCTATTTTATCAACAAAAAAATGATTTAAGACGACAGATCGCATAATTTTACACAATAAACTTTCGTTAATTTTTCTGAATATGCCTAAAATCCTTTTAAAATTGACAAAAACGCCCCACAATAGCATTTTCGGAAAAGAGGCTAGACTAAGAGTTCATAGGACCATAATTTTATTTTCTTCACCAATGTATTTGAAAATTCCTTCACAATTTGTTCAATCTAGTATTCTCAAAATGTTATGAGAAAAGCAGAGCATATGGATATTAATTTATTGAGTTAAATGACCTCAAATATGGCATTTCATCACTTGAGTTCTGTGTCAAGGCAAATTTGGCTAAATCCATACAATGGAACACACATTTTGTTTGAGAATATTTTATTCTCCTTATTCATAGATGCACATGTTAATAATATTTTGTGTTTTATCTAGTGAGGAAATTAGTAAAACAGTGAAAAAGTAATTAATTTTGCTCTAGTTTTTTAAATAATTACGTAACCATATAATACAGCATTTGGCTCATTCTGCGAAATTTAAGCTCCGAAATCAGGTAAACTCGCGTTTTTGAAGGCACACAACTCGAAAAATACTTAAGGAATCTAGGAATGGTTTCCAGTTCTGGATTCAGGAAAATGTGGACGACAAAATAGGCATGATATTTGTAGGACTTGTAAATTTGAATTTTTTATATACATTCATGAAAATCCATAAATTGACGATTTGACAAAATTTTCCCAATTTGTTTTCACGAAATTCACTAATTTCCCTTTTTCCGATTTTTGCTGATTTTTAGTATGTTGTTTATGGAGGGTATATGTATCAATTCTAGCAAAAAATAATTCTGTTGCAATTAGTTCTGGGTAAAACCATAAATGCACTGGACTAAAACTGATCAGCAGAAAGGAGGCCGCCAAGTCAATTATGATGTTTATTTTCCACTCATATATCGCATCCCACCAAAAGTTAATTTGTCAATGGTATATTCTGGCTCGGACTGTACTCATAGACCTTCAGGACTGACCTTTCTTCTAAATTGTCAGCGCACACCAGCACTCTAGATACATAAAATAAATGAACCCCCGTTGTAATGCAACAAAACAATATAATTACGACCCGTAAACCAGGTGCACCCCCGAACTCGCATAAATGCGTATTTGGCAGCGACTGGGTAACTCGCATTTATGCGAGCTTGGCATCGAAAGAGTTAATTAGTTTTTTTTTTATATAAGCCTGTTTTGAAAAATGAAATTTGGCATTTGGGTTTACTAGCAAAAAATACAGGTCCAGTTCAAATTTGGGTTCCGCCCGCTAATTTTCGCCAGAGTTACGGCCCTTTTGGTTGGAATTTGTACTCAATTTTCGTTTCCAGATGATAAACTTGAGTAAATCTGAACTGAATGGAATGAAATTTGGTCTGAGTTTACTGGCCTCAGTGATCTCCCTTATAGTCATGAACAACAAAATACAATGGGATGAAGGATATCTTCATGCAATCGGTTTTATCCAGTCTTTGCAGGCCGGATCACATAAGGATTGACTGTCATGTGGACTGTTTTTATGGAGATGTAACCGTGAGGTAAGTGGTCATAACTTGTGTAAAAACAATGTCTATTAAGTTAGTAATTACTATTTATAGTACTAATCTCTATATTAAGTGTATCGTGACAAAACCAGCCCAAAATATCCCATAGCACCCTTGGCAAAAGTTAACAGGAACAATTTCTTTATATTGAAACCTGATGATTTAATTTAAGTCAGTCCTGCGCCCAAATGCGCCCAAAACATTACATGTTTTTCTTTCCGGTATCGATGGAATTATGGGCTTGCAGTTATGAGCTGTTGCGCGTTCACCGAGAAATAACTGCATCTAGTCACGTGGGCGCCGACCAATCGAAATGCTGGATTTAGTGATAATCACACTTAGTATGTAAATATATGTACATGTATATAGATCCGGGGTATAAATTAACAGACACAGTAATGCGGGGAGAGCTTTCCGATGAATGGCAACAAGCCATATTTCCGGCTAAATCCTGAAAAGTTACCCATAATTCTGCTGTGGTTAAAGGGTCGATTACTCTCTATTAATATCACTTTTATTTAGGATTTCTTATCACATTCAGGAGATATTTTTATATCTGAGCACAAGTCTGAGTTTAGTGTGCCTGTCATTTGCAGAATGAGGTCCCCAGAGGGTGAATTTAGTGATGCTAGCCTGCTATGCGAGATAGCTTCACTAAATTCACACTCTGGGGACCTCATTCTGCAAATGACACCCACACTAAACTCAGACTTGGTGAAGAAAAGAAAATGAGTATGATGGAATGTTAGTTCAAGAGAGATAACTCTATTACACAATGTAGTTTGACATGTTTTGGAACAAAAACTGAATTGGTTACAACGCTCTATGGGGATTATGTTACCGTTTAACCCTTTGATGATGGATACTATCAGATGGGTAGATATTAAATTCCCATTCATTCATTTGTGGGGATGTTCAACAGTTGAATTACAACATACAATCGACCTTTCCAGAGCTATCAATCAATTTATTATTACCAGATATATTCTACCAATCAGCGACTGAGACAATCGCTTGCTGCATTCAGAATTCTTTGTTCATCCTAGATTTTGAAATCTGTGCAAAATTTCAGTGTTAAATTTCATTTTTTGTAAAATTGATAATGTACTACAGGCCTGCAAATTTGAGGTGAACAACCGTTCAATTCGCTTGGAAGTTATCTAATATGAAAATGCCGCGAACAAAAAACAGGTTGCCAAAGTTTTATAAATGCGGGTCTTGCGATAAATAATTCTCACCTTAATTTTTACTTAATCAAGTCCAAAAATGAGATATTCTAATTTATTATGGTAGTTCAATGAGTTGCCATCTGTAGTTAGTAATACCGGTTGTAGTCTGTAGTTAGTAATACCGGTTGTAGTCTGTAGTTAGTAATACCGGTTGTAGTCTGTAGTTAGTAATACCGGTTGTAGTGATTATAACAGTTTGTTTAACTCTCCTGCTAATCAATGTTATGGGTTACCTAAGCACAGGGGGGGGTGGGTATTATAGCAGATAGGCAGTTACTGTAAAACTAAACTATTTCTGCAGACGCCTTGTCTCCTAGCAACTGTAAGCTCCCCCCACTAATCAATATGTGTGGATATCTCCATTTATATCATTTTGTCCATCTGCTAACATTTTAATTTCGGACTCATAACTCGAGTTTATATTGGTCAAAACAATTTGAGCCCTGCCTAGAACATGGATTTGGAAACACTTGGTGTAGAGCATGCAACGAATATATACTCTGGCAAGTAATTATATATCTTAGTTAATATCTGTTCATTAACCCTGCCATGAGAATGAGCTATGCTGGTGCAGCATTAAAGATCCTGTACCAGTGCATTCTCCTATATATGCTAGTGTCCCATAGGGAGCCTCGCATATAAAGAGAATTCACTGGTTTACAAGGTCAAGGTAAATATTGTTAGGTCAATGTATTGTCTTATATATGCGAGGCTCCCTACGGGAGACTCACATATACATGTATGAGAATTCATTGCCACAGTTTATTGGCGAGGGCTGCAATGATAGACTTGGTCGCGATACAATACATGATCAACGATATGATACACTAATTTAGTGTTTCCAAATGAATACTGCCTAAATTATCAGAAAAAAACAACTTTATAACTGGAGTTAAAGTACATTTTAAAGGTCCTCTTAATTATCGAATCACAGGATCAATCATATACCCTGCTGGACAAAACAAGTGTCCACTTAACTGCGGTGCGGTTAGCGTTGCCACCGCGGCCGAAATGCAACTACACCGCGCTCCACCGGCTAACTACAGTTGGGCCGCGGTATAATTGCCATTCAGCATGGTGTAGTTGCCACGGTGTACTTTCATCAAACTGAAAAAATACAATACAAACCAGAAATCTAACCACGGTGTACATGCCATTCGACTGCAAGGGTAGTTGCCTTTTGGCTGCAGTGAACTTGCTGTTTGGCCGCAGTGTCTGAGTGTACTTGCCGTTCGGCCGCAGTGCTCAACTGCAGTTACAAACTCTGACACCACGGCCGAACGGCAAATACACCGTGGTGCCAATGTACACTTGTTTTGTCCAGCAGGGTACAACATATTATATACCATTTGATAGAGGAAGCTCCAAAACATTTTATTAACTCATCCGGGTGAATAAACTGGGAACATGTTTTTTTTTTAGGTACCGAAATGCGTTCTGTGCTTAATTTTGACCAGGACTGGACTATAAGTCAATTATTCTCAATGGAAGGGGAATAACTCTACTAGTATCTCTTAGTCTGAATTCTGATGCCTTCTGGGTTAACAACGGGGGGAAAGTCTTGAAATTAATCTGAGAATTACTTGGTAGACTCTCACAGCTGTTCCCTATTCTGGTGGAATATATATTTTGGTTCCTCTTCCAAATGGTATATAATATGGAATATGTTGTGTTGTATATAATGTTATCTGGGCATTTGAAAATTAAGTGGGCCTTTAAACTAAAATGGAGTTGAATTGTTGGCTAGATGAGTCAAATATACACGTAAACTTGAGAGATAATTGCAGGATTTGCTTTTTTACACTAGCCTATCTTCAGACATTACTTGATTTCCTGTATCGCGATACACATGACACAATACGATATGCATATCGTTTGAGTGTATCACTATACATTTAATTCATGATGAATCGTTGCAACCCTAGTATTTGCAGAATTTCGGGACGCTCAAGTCATGAAACAGTTAATAAGGGAGGTAACGCCAGTCATGAAATGGTTAATAATGTATTTCACAATATTTGAAGGTCCCGACTCAAGATTGCATGATTTAGGCAACATTTGTGAGCCAATTTTGCATCGCTTACAATCATGAATTTTTTCTTGGGTAAGCAATTCAATGTCTATCACAAAATCAGCTCAGAGTCGGCTGAATCATCTCTACATGCGTAGCCAGAGTAGAGATTCATGGCAAGATCCAAGCTCCATGCAGAGTTCAGTCCCCTACGCAGGACTTACCGCTGCCCGCACCTACACGGAATGTGAAGAAATGTCGCATTTATTTATTTGAGACTTTGTAGGTTACAATTCATTCTGGATCATTCTGAGAAACTGAACTGTCCATATTCATTTGAAAGTGGTCAAGATCAAGTCAGAGTGAATTGTAACTGGCAAAACACTTTAATAAAAAATGTTCGATTTAATTAAGAAAATACACGTACCGGCAGCGTTCAGACATCGTGTAGCGAGGGGACTGAACTCTGTTTTTCAGCTTGGGCAAGATCTACACCCTTGAGTAAAACAAGAGAAGGAAATTTGTAATAAAAATTCTATTAAATGACTATAGGTTATAAAAATTTATCCGTTCTCTTCCTCTTCTGCCTTCGCAGCTCGTTTCGCTTCTCTCTGTTCAAAACCCTTCAGCATTTTTGCAGGAATCTTTTCAAAGAAGTTAACTTTTCCCCGTAAGGCTCGTTGTCGTTCCATTTCCTCGTTGAAATCTTGATGCTCGTCTCTGTACAGGCCGTAGCTTCTCAGTGTTTTCATGAGATCATGTATCTCGTCATGTGGTGGATAATAATTCACGATCTCCGGCTTCAGGTTAACAGGCTTCTCTTTCATCATTTTCACAATCTTTATCGATCTTGGGTCAGTTGGACGAACAACCTACAAGGAGAGTATGTCACAGTAAATGAGAGGCCGATAACAGCAAATGTTGTAGCACGCCTTCTGTATACCACGAGCAGGCTCTTGTTTACGTACACCATCGTACGTCTTGACGACAATATACTATTTACGCGCTGATTATGTTTGACATATGAACAAAACTATATATATTTTAATATTCCTTCTAGTGGTGGCGATTTGCAGAAATATGAATATTTCTGCAAATGAATGCCGCCCATGCCTTTAAAATATGTTATGTTGCTTGATTCTGAAGCGTCGCACGTTTGGGTTTGATCTGTATAAGTATATTTTGTCAGAGTAAGACCTCTATATATCTATCTGGGATCGCTGATCTGAAATGACTTATCTGTTCTAAAAAAAATAGCCGATACAAATGTCCCGATTGATTGTATGTATTATACTAGAAAATTTGAAATAAAACCATTATTAATCTATAGATGCGTTTCCAGACAGGGGTCTTCGAATCATTTTATACCCGGGAACTAACTATATAAAACTTGTTACAGGAAGATATAGTCCATCTTTAATGATAGAGTATGATAATACTGAGTCAGGTTGTGGATTGCAATGCAGGTGAAGTCACTACCGATCGAGCTAATTATGATCACGTAGTCGGGACATCTTAGATTGTTATATTTAATAGTTGCATAATACTTAATATAGTCGTCATGTCAACGCCTGTTGAATGCGCGTGAAGTGAAGTATTTAGGGATTTTTTTGGGGACACCTGTTTTCGTTAATGATATGCTAAAGTCATACCCCGGAGGTCTGAGTTGGGGAGGTTTCGGCAGGGGTATCCCCCCCGCTGATGGTGGGGGGTCTGGGGGTTTTCTCCCTGGAAATTTTTTGAAAATCCAATGCATTCTCTTGGTCAGTATATTGAATTTTACTGAGAGGTCAATTTGATCTTAATTTGTCTATTAAGTCTATTAAATTACTATTAGTACTAATCTCTATGTTAATTGTTCATTTGGTATCATAGGATCCCATGTACCTCATAACCAGGTTGATTTGATCACTGTTACTGTACTGTGTAATTTAACTTGAATTTGATTGAAATACTAAAGTCTGAATGCTGAATGACAACAAACCTGAACTCAAACCTTTTGAAGTTTTCACAGATGAAAGCTAGATAAAGCCAAACATACTTTACAGTATGATTCCAAATGTTAAAATTAAATCTTTTTAAAACTTAAATTCTTTATATCTTGTTATGATATGAATTGGGACCTGAATTGAACTGAATTTTTTTGGGCGCCTGGAGTTTGGGCGCCCAAACCGGTAAACGGTATGAAAACCGGCCTTGATACAATGTATGTCCCTGACAAAGGTTAATGAGTTTCCTGTATAAAAGAAGGGTGTAAATCATGGTGCATTAAATTGGATTAGAGCCTTTACCGACAACGGAACCCAAGTCGTTAGATTAGAGCCTTTACCAACAACGGAACCCAAGTCGTTAGATTAGAGCCTTTACTGACAACGGAACCCAAGTCGTTAGATTAGAGCCTTTACTGACAACGGAACCCAAGTCGTTAGATTAGAGCCTTTACCGACAACGGAACCCAAGTCGTTAGATTAGAGCCTTTACTGACAACGGAACCCAAGTCGTTAGATTAGAGCCTTTACCGACAACGGAACCCAAGTCGTTGGGTGCCCTGATTTTTCTTCTTTACATCAACCAATTATCTGCTATGGAAGACATAGATTCAGATTGAAGTTCCCAAATGGTGAATATTGTGATGTACACCCATTGGGGAACCTTGATTTATATGCAATGTGTCATCTGCCAATTTATATACTCTTGAGTGCCTAATAAAAGTACAGGGTGGAATAATAGTACAGGTTGGAAAATGTCGCGTAACTGAATAATAGTACAGGGCGGAATAAACGTACAGACTGGAAATATTAGTACCATACATCCCAACAAAACGCACCATCTGACTGGTTTACTGATGCCATGTGACAGAAATAGTTTCGATGGATAGCCAGGTCTGTGAATCTACAGTGTGCTGATCACTGTCAACAATCAGAGTTCATTTATCTATGAATAACACAATTTAAGATTGGTGAATTATTTCTTTTGGTTAATTTAATAAACGTACAGGACCAAATAACGATCATACAGGTGGGAATTTTACCTCAATTTTAATAATCGTACATGTATGTTTATTAGGCACCCAAGAGTAGAGATATAGAGAAACTAAACTAAACTAAAAAAGAAATAGAATAATGATGCTAGCCCACTGTGTAGGATTGCGTCACCAAATTCACCCTCTGGGGATCTCATTCTGTAGATGACAGACACATAAACTCAGGCTTGGAATGGATGTACAAAGGGAATACCGGTATGTGCGTGGCTCCATATTTCATTCTTTAATCATATTAAACCAAACAGTTATTGCTGGAATCTTCATATTTTCAATACTATTAAATAGCTCATTTGAGCTCACGTAGCTAAATTGAAGTAAATTTTTAATGTGATTTCAGTCTGCGAATTTAATTTTACTGGATCAACTTAACATTAATCTTCTCAAAATTAACTTGCGCTCATCTACTGACAACAGTCTTGATATATTTTGAGTTTATAATACAATTGCTTAAGGATTTACCCATATGTTTTCATTAAAATTTGGAAGAGAAAATAGTTTTTAGTTGACTTTTCATTTGGTAAATCTTCGTCACGCCATCTTTGATCTTATCCAAAGATTAAATGAAACAAGCATTTTGATTGGCACCTCGAAACGGTCTCTCGCTATGTGTTTATTAGTAGGATTTCAATTGAATTTCACTGGTTAGAACATATGGAAAGCCACATGCTTAACCATATCGACAAAATAGAAAACACACTAAGCGATGCGTAAAATTAGTAAGTGATGCGTAAAATTATACAGTAGAATACAAATGTATTGACCGCTCGTGCTTCCATATTTCTTCCTCTCCTAATGGGAGTCAACTCAGTCCAGTCTCTTTGGGAAAAATATTTCTTGTAAATGGATTCCAGTGGTTTATCCAATCGGGAGGCTGAGAAGCAGCAGTTTTATGTACACAATTCATAAGTTCGATAAAAAGTTTAATCTCATAAAAGTGTTAACCAAATCACCTTTGATCGCATGCATGGCTGTTTTAATTAGTTGTACTGAAGGTGTTTCTTTGAAGCTTCACATGCGGTCTAACTAATGAAATTAAAATTGCTTTGCAATATTTTGCGTTAGGTGTTGAACTGAAGGAACAGACTGAAATCACATTAAAAATTTAGCTCAATTTAGCTAGCCTAAGTGAGCTCAAATGAGATATTTAGCTCATTTGTATGGGAGGCCAAATTCACATTTAATAATTAATTGTGCTTAAGCGCAATCAATTGCGCTTACGCGCAATCATTGCGCTTAAGCGCAATTCATGGTTATATGTAACAAAACACCCCTGGTGAATAAATAGGTTTCTCCATAACTTAGCATTAACTCCTATTGACATGTCACTTCTTGGTTTCATTGGTTTGGATGGGTAGGGAGCTAGCCCAACTTCTTTATCAAAATGGCTGACTCGCAATAGTATCACCTTCTGTTTTAGTTGGAGCGATTCGTGATAGCATTATATTATCTTCGGTATATATTAGTTGGGGCTACTTGCAATAGCATTACTTTCTGTATTAGTCGGGGCGACATTGATTTTCTTCAATTTTCGAGTATACAGGCACACCATATGAGGGAAGCAAGCCCTCTGTGACACCACATAACGTGTTATATGATCATGGAAATACTATATATATATAGTATAGATTTGTGCAAGAGCTGCTGATTTAATAAGAAAAACTAGAGCTTCAGGACTGAGACACCAAAGCTCCAGTAATTACACACCATTTTTGGACAGGGATGCTGATAATATGAAAATAGGGTTTTTTCCCCCTGATTTAAGTCAATAAGTAAACCATACAGTAATGATCTAATTAATCGACTCCTTAACCACAGCATAATTATGGATAACTTTTCAGGATTTAGTCAGAAATATGGCTTGTTGCCATTCATCGGAAAGCTCTTGAGAGCTTTTCGATGAATGGCAACAAGCCATATTTCCAACTAAATCCTGAAAAGTTACCCATAATTCTGCTGTGGTTAAGAAGTCGATTAAATAGAGCATTACTGTATGAGGTAAGAAAGCCCTCATGCAGTGACCCCGCATGCATGTATAGGATATTACCATAGTAAAGGCTAAAATCTGTGCAAAAATACATTAAAAACATCATACAAAACATTACTAGAGTTCCGGGAAGGCGACATCAATTCTTTGGATAGAGGGATGCTGATAATATGTAATTAGGGGATTCTCCTTGTTGAACACATACTCACAGTTTGACTGTTGAGTACAGGTCAAAATTAGCCCAATGGCAATGCTCATCTTGTGTTGCTAGGTGATACACCAGGTCATGCTAATAGTTTATGGGTAGGTTAGATAGTAGTCACAATTACGCTTAAGCGTAAATGCCCTATTTGCGCTTAAGCACAATGTGGTATTTGCGCTTAAGCGCAATTCATTGCGCTTAACCGCAATCAATTGCGCTTAAGCGCAATTAATTATTAAATGTGAATTTGGCCTCCCATACATTTGGAGCTATTTACTAATGTAGCTCATTTGCCCGACCTGGTAAATGACGAAATACGAAGCTGCAGTTTTCACGATCGCTGCACTGTTTTCTAGTTTTATGCTCATTATATCATCAAAACTCAAATAAAATCATGCCATGTCGCTTATTTTGTTTTATTTCTTCACTTCAGTATGCTGGTACACTACAAAACATGATTTAAAGGTACGGTTGTCCTTGGCGGTGGGTATCCTGTGAAAATATTTCCACACGTCAAAAACCCCCACAAACAGAAAGAACATCAAAATGTAGACCGACTTTGTCCGTATACAAATAAGAAATATCACATAAACAGTATGTTATTGTCATATGTTTGACCATTGTTATGTAAACAAAAGCATAAAAAGTTACTTTTCTGGCGTTTGTTTACTGTCTAACAAACTTCAGCCCAAAATGTTATTGACAGGGAAGTCGTAATCTCGTATGTCATCATTCATGTTCCAACTTATTTTTCCTCAACTTGATTTTGCTTGGTATTTGGACATTCCGAATTTGGCACATTTCAACAGAATCCAATAAAGCAATGTGGTGTTATGGAGCAGACACGAAAAATCTTACATACAGACAGACACTGTCTGAGACAGATGTCGAGATGGACAGAAAAAAACAAACAAGGGGGCATAATTGGCATAATTTCCATAAAAATTAAATTGAAAATAAATCACCTCTCCAAAAATCTGAGCTGACAAGCGGGCCATACGTTTGGCGTAATTTGAAGCCATCTTATCGAGGAAGAAGATTCTCCTGGGAGGAGTTCAACTACTCAATCCATTTTCAATTCATATCTTAATAATGAGGCACATTAACAAAAAAAATTGATGTTGGTTGGTGTTATGATTCTTCGACCGACCAAATTCAACGCCGAATAGGGAATAAGGAAACAAGAGCATTGATAAGGAAACTCCAATAAGGAAGCCGTAAGTGTGACCGGTTGCGAAATTACACGTGACGTTTTCTCGCCATAAAATAAGAAAAAAAGGTGCTTGCAAACGATTGAAATTTATTACCGTTTACCAGAACTTAATTATATACATTATTCTTCAATTGATATAAGACAGTACTGTTAGTTTTCAACGTGTAGGCCTAACCAAACCGTTCCTCGTTGGTTTTTGTAAACAACGCGGAGATCGGGCGGGACAATGGCGACCGAAGAAAAGAAAGCTCCTGAGAGTCTCGATGTGAAGCCAGCTCTTCCTATCACTACAACGACCAATTCTTCAGCCAGTTCCACTACTGCTATAGCCACAACCACCACACAAGGCTCGAGATCACAATCTCAACCACTGAAATCAAATTACACATTGAAATTCACACTTGCCGGGCATACAAAAGCAGTATCCGCAGTGAAGTTCAGTCCTAATGGAGAATGGCTTGCAAGTTCCTCTGCTGATAAATTGATAAAAATATGGGGATCTTATGATGGGAAATTCGAGAAAACTATTAGTGGACATAAACTTGGTATATCTGATGTAGCGTGGTCGACAGACAGTAGGGTACTTGTGAGTGCTTCCGATGATAAAACTCTCAAAATATGGGATCTTGCAACAGGCAAGTGTCTGAAGACCTTAAAGGGACACAGTAATTACGTTTTCTGTTGCAACTTTAACCCACAGTCAAATCTCATTGTTTCTGGATCATTTGATGAGAGTGTAAGAATATGGGATGTGAAGACCGGCAAATGTTTGAAAACGCTACCTGCCCACTCTGATCCAGTTACAGCTGTTCACTTCAACAGAGATGGTTCATTAATTGTATCCAGTAGTTACGATGGTTTGTGCCGAATATGGGATACATCATCTGGACAGTGTCTGAAGACTTTGATAGATGACGATAACCCACCTGTATCTTTTGTGAAATTCTCTCCCAATGGGAAATATATACTTGCAGCAACACTTGACAACACATTGAAACTTTGGGACTACAGCAAAGGAAAGTGTTTGAAGACTTATTCATCACACAAGAATGAAAAATATTGCATATTTGCAAACTTTTCAGTCACAGGTGGAAAGTGGATCGTGTCAGGTTCTGAGGATAATTTGGTGTATATATGGAATCTACAAACGAAAGAAATTGTTCAGAAACTCAGTGGACACACAGATGTTGTTCTTTGCTGTGCATGCCATCCTGTAGAGAATATTATTGCATCGGCTGCATTAGAGAATGATAAGACAATAAAGTTATGGCGCAGTGACGTCTAGATCTGACATGGAATCAAATCACATATGTGATTCATCTGTATATTTATCATTTTACTCCTGTTAATACTAGTAGTAGTACACACATTTACCTATTAACCAGCGAACTATTATGCATTTGTTCTCTGAGTGTTAAGTCATGAACATTCATTGCTTGCAAAAAATTATGTTACTTATTCTACTTTCCCAAAAAAAAATCATTATCACCGACAATAACACATGTAACAGGTTCAATTTTGTAATTAGTTGTCTTTCGCGTAATTCAAGCATTTTGAAATGTTTTTCTCATGCTTTAATTTGACCATCTATTGTTTTAAATTTAATGTTATGTTTTAGTTTAGATGTCATTTGATAAATGCAAATATTCAGCTTACTAGTACATATATTTGGCTGCAGAACTCGATTTGCAATTTCTGCTAATTTAGTGCATGTGTATGAAAAAACATGTATTGGTTGCGAATGCTATACAAACCCAGTGTTGCAAAATTTAAAACAGTAAATCGGCTGAGTTATAACTAACCGAAGTGCTTCATCAACGATGCCATTTTTGTTGCGAGCTCTCTGTGGAGAAATGGTTTCTGTTTGAGATAACTCAATTGGCTAATATTTATATAATGGTAATCACGAGACTAAGCTTTCAAAAGGTACCCTGCTGGACAAAACAAGTGTCCACTTAAGCTGAAATGGTCATTGTCACCCCCTTTCGTTCAGTTGGGTACCCAGCTTTTTTAAACTTTCAGTTGGGTACCCAGCTTTTATAAAATTTACAGTTGGGTACCCAGCTTTATGAGCAGTCAATCTGCAGTACCTATATGTCCTACATGTATGCATATAATTCTTCTCCGCTATTATTTTCAAGCATCGTGACGAATAGACATCATAATTCATATGTAAACAAGAATTCACAAATTTACCAGGTTCATTTCGCAATCAACTGAGGGCAATCACTAATTAAATCAAGCTCTGTGTGAGATCTCATAAAGCTGGGTACCCAAATGTAAATTTTACAAAAGCTGGGTACCCAACTGAAAATAAAAAAAAGCTGGGTACCCTACTGAACGAAAGGGGGTGACAGTGACCATTTCAGCTCCACTTAACCGTGGTGCGGTTAGCGTCGCCACCACGGCCGAAATGCAACTACAACCCGGCTCCACCGGCTAACTATAGTTGGGCCGCGGTGTACTTGCCATTCGGCCATGGTGTAGTTGCCGCAGTGTACGTTCATTAAACTGAAAATCTAATCACAATGTACATGCCATTCACCTGCGTTGTAGTTTTCTTTCGGCCATGGTGTACTTGCTGTTTGGCCGCTGTGTACCTGTCGTTCCGCCACAGTGCTCAACTGCAGTTACAAACTCAGACACCGCGGTGGAATGGCAAATACACCACTTGTTTTGTCCAGCGGCGTAGGTGATAGATACTTCACACAATTGAGTTATACCCCGCTGGACAAAACAAGTGTCCATTGGCACCGCGGTGTATTTGCCGTTCGGTTGCGGTGTCAGAGTTTGTAACTGCAGTTGAGCACCGCGGCCGAACGGCAAGTACACTGCAGCCGAGCGGCAAGTACACCATGGCCGAAAGGCAACTACAACGCGGCCGAATGGCATGTACATCGTGGTTAGATTTCGGGTTTGTATCATCTTTTTTCAGTTTAATGAACGTACACCGCGGCAACTACACCATGGCCGAATGGCAAGTACACCGCAGCCCAACTGTTGTTAGCCGGTGGAGCCGCAGTGTAGTTGCATTTCGGCCGCGGTGGCAACGCTAACCGCACCGCGGTTAAGTGGACACTTGTTTTGTCCAGCAGGGTATGTACCAGTATTTTGGTATTCTGTTATGCTACAGTTATCATACAACCACAGGTCCCCACAACAATTATTGACCCCACCCAAACAGTACTTAATCCTATAGAAAGGTATCCAACTTGGCCCAGCCTAATTTTTTATTATTTTTACAAAGTCCACAATCAGGTTAAAATACCCAAAAATACTTTTTGTAACATAAATGCCTCATATATAGTTAAAGAGATATGTTATTACTCTTCAATTTGATGTACATGTATCCCTTGTAAAAATTGGTCAAGAAAAACTCCGGTTATGAGCACAGGTCTAATGCAAACTGGCTGTAAAATTTCACACGTTCGAGATGGTGTCCGCTAAACTGGGTCAAAAAGTGTGATTTTTACACCGGCTTGCGCTTCAAAAACACAATCAACCGATACCTTTCTATAGGTTAACTACTATTGTGGGGGGTAAATTTTTGTTCTGGGGACCTGTGCATACAACATGGTATATCGTACTACCACTAAGGTGATATCTAATTTACCATAGCTGTAATTATATCACTAGGGTATAATTTTGGTAATTTTTAAAGTATTTATTTGCCATTGTTTGGTAGAAAATCAACCTGATTAAAAAAAATATACCTTGAATATAGACTATATTACTATATATTAGATTGGCTCTATCCAATATTATAAAAAATTATAGTTTTATTATGTGTACCCATTCCATAGTACACATAATGTTGATGTCTGGATTGACCACTCTTCATGCCAGTGCTTTCTCTTATACGAGTCTCCCTACGTGTATTTGACCCATAAATTGTAATAATTTGTGTTATTATGTACATTTGTCAATAATAGTACATAACAGTATACTCTATAACTCAAAACTTCCCATCTCAGCAGATCTGGGGACTGTATTAGCGATTATAGTCTACTTTTTCAATACCTGGCCATGTATTTTGGTCATTTTACTTGGGTTTTGTAATTTACTTCAATTAATATGCCGAGGTGAACACTGATGAAATATAAATACTAAAAATGATTAAATGGTTCATCTAGTTTTCACAGCCATCATTTGCCAAAAATTTGCATCTTGATGTGCATCACATCGCACTGTAATGGTCTGAATCAGTGCAGCCCTAATGTGTATACAGTAATGCCCTAAGTAATCGACTCCCTAACCACAGCAGAATTATGGGTAACTTTTCAGGATTGTCGGGGAGAGCTCTCCGATGAATGGCAACTTGCCATATTTCCGACTAAATCCTGAAAAGTTACCCATAATTGTGCTGTGGGTAATTGTCGATTATTTAGGGCATTACTGTAAGTCATCAATTCAAATCAATGATGGTCCAATCATGTACTCATTTTATCAGTATAAACCAAGTTTTTCACTAAAAAAATATCTTACACCAGACTGATTAACTTGTATTCCTATCCCCTGTTCATCTACACCAAAGTCTGCAAATAGTGTGTCTGTCATTTGCAGAATGAGGTCCCCAGAGTGTGAATTTAGTGATGCTATCCCGCATAGCAGGCTAGCATCACCAAATTTACCCTCTGGAGACCTCATTCTGCTTATGTCTCATCTTTTGGGAAGTATCTATAACATTGTTGTTAGTTACATTTCCCCTTCTAGGAAGTTTCCATATCCCATAATTTGCAGCAGATAAAATGCATAATCGAGGTGCCCAATGGGTGCACATCACCAACTTCAACTGGGGAACTTCAATCTGATCCTATGTCTACCATAGTAGTTTAGGGCCTAAGCAGAATGAGGTTCCCAGAGGGTGAATTTGGTGTTGCTAGCCTGCTATGCGGGATAGCATCACTAAATTCACCATCTGGGGGCCTCATTCTGTAAATGACAGACGCGCTATTTGCAGGCTTGTCTACATCCTGGTTATATCCATTATGTTAATTAAAAATATTGTATGTACATGTACATTAATATCTGTTTTGTAAATGTTTGGGTTATGAATAAATATGTTTTGTCAACCAACTGAGTAATGACTGAAAATACATGTTTTGAAGGACTTTTCGTTTTTTGAATAAAGATACAAGTGGCCTTCACATAAAATATTCACATCTGCTAAAACCGTCACAAAACAGAAATAATATGATATAATAGACAGATATTGTTCTTATACCAATCATAAATATCATGTACATTGCATGTTATTGTCACATTTTTACACTTCGGTATGTAAAAAAAACATAAAAAATGTCACAGAACCATTTGTTTATAGAACTCGGAACCTCTGGATCATCCAATGAAGATGTTCTGTTGCTCTGTGGAAGACGAATATAAAATTATTGGCACCGTTATTGCATTCAAATCACACCAATTTTTATTTTAATCAAACCATTCTACCAGCTGTCTGTTCAAAATCCAGCTAATCCACCATACAGTAATGCCCAAAGTAATTGACCACTTAACTACAGCAGAATTATGGGTAACTTTTCAGGATTTAGTCAATGAATGGCTTGTTGCCATTCATTGGAATGCTCTCGGGTATGTAATATAATTGTTCTTGTGAAGAGTTAGTATTTTCTCCTAACCTGTATATGGTATTAATACATGTACATACCAAATAAGAAATTTACTATGAGGGTATTGGAGTTGTAAGTTGTAGATGCACATAATTAGGGGTTTTACAGCTGACGTATAATGCACATGAATCTAAAGATATGACGCAGTATCATTACTCTGCTTATAAACAATTCACAGTGCTGTTTGCAACACTCGATCTGCATTTTCTATAACCCAAAACGTGTTTTGTGAATAATATTCCATTCATATCATCATTTATATGCTATACTAAATATTAGCATATTCTTGAGGAAATTATCATAATTTGATAAATGTTATTTCTAAATTATAACCTACAACGAAGACCGCCCGTCCCTTCAAGCAATGGCAGATGTTGATTTTTGTTGTACTTGTGACATACACATAAAGCTGTCTTATTATGACATATTGGTTCCAATTAGGGTGACACAACATGTGACGGAAGTCATAACCAAGTCTAATGAACCAGCATTGTATTGCTATACTAATATGAAAAGGTAATATAATATACATTTATATCATTGTAGTATGGCATATAATTATGTCTTTGTATTAGGCCTAAACAAAAAAACTGTTTCCGATAACATTTATATCATTGTAGTATGGCATATAATTATGTCTTTGTATTAGGCCTAAACAAAAAAACTTCTCTGTTTCTGATAACATTGGGATGATATTCCAGACAGGCAGGCAGGGATTTTATTTTTTGCAATTTTTTTTTAAAACCTTTCAGCTGTGAGCGATATAATAGTGTATTCACGGTCCCATGGACTATGGTAGATCTATGTGTATTGAATATGAGCCAAGCCTTTGATTAAAACATGCTATCCCTTCAATTCATTAACTCTGCAGTAAGATCTCTACCAATGTTGAGCTTAATAACCAACTTTTTTTGCTTTTGGGATTAAAAAAAATAAATAAATATTCACATTGACACAGGTGACTATAGACTAGACTTTTGGAGAAAATTGAGAAGAAAAAGAATTGAGGCAGGCAAGAAAATCTCAGCCTGGCAGGGTATCGGAAATAAAGACCATTTTAAAAAATAATTATGCCTTTGTATTATGTCTATGATGATGCTGCCGCCAGTGTGTTATAGTTCAAGCGTTCAATGATCTGATGGTTGGATATATACTTATATAGTCGGAAGCAAATCTCTGTACTATCAAATAACATGCTATAACCCACAATGTAGTTGACTCATGTTTATCACCAGTACTATACATATACATGTACATGTAGATGGAACTGTCTAAATTTTTACACCTCAGTTAGCATTGCTATATTTATTTTTTATAGAAATAAATGTATTGAGTGTTGAAACTTCGGGCACCCAAAATTTGGTGCCTGGCGAGACACTTCGAAACCAAATATCGTAGAAATTGTTTACTCTACATGATGAAAAATAGATTGTGTGCCCATATCTCGGAATAAATATGTATACATGTAGCCATGCAAGGGCTGATACAACAGCCTGAGAAAACCAAATTGAAGTAATTTCAACCCACAGTTAAAATACAATGTAAATTGTATGTTTTAGTAATTTAAAACATGTAAACTGATCTACCGGTATTTACACGTGTGTTAGCAATATTCAGTGCAGAAATTTTGGGTGCTCAGAGACAAATGACACCAGGACATGTCCCAAATATTACTTGCTCTAGCAATAATGGGGGGGGGGGCATGCCAGGTGCTCAATACATTAAATTGGTGTTTCCAAATGAATACTGCCTCAATTATCAGAAACAATAAATTTACTAAAATGGAGTTTAATTGTTGGCTGGATGAGTCAAATATACATAGTATACATGTAAACTTGAGGGATAATGGCAGGTTTAACTTTTTTACACTAGCTCAACTTCAGACATTACATGTATGTGATTTCCTGTATTGCGATACACATGATACGGTATGATACATTTATCGTTTAAAAGTGTATCGCAGTACATTGAATTCATGATGAATCGTTGTAGCCCTACGTTATACTATGATTAAAGTTGCATATATGCAGTCATTAGCCCTTTCAGTGCCAGGGGCCGATCTCATCGGCTCTAATTTACTGGATAAAACCTTAGGGGCATGTTATAACTCACAACTATCACCAAGTATTCATAGTAATAATTTTGATGCCCATGAAAAACGTAAGATTCCCTAGCACTAAACCTACAAAAATAAGTCTGGCACTGAAAGAGTTAAAGAATATGAGAAATATGAGAAAAAATTATTAAAATTGTAAAAAATAATAAATGATGAAAAATTGTTAGGCCAATGCATTCTCTTATATATGCAAGGCGACCTATGGTCGACTCGCATATAAAAGAGAATGCATTGGCACCGGGTATATGGGTTGAATCAAAAATCGAACTTGGCACTGAAAGGGTTAACTTACTTATGAGTGGCAGTTATTTGATTCGTAAGATTGTAACAAAAATTACGATATGGATCATTAATGGGAAAAACCCGATGTTGATTTATTCAGAAAGAAAAATAAAAACAAACATCGCCTGCATAGGCCTACTCACTGTACTGAAAGTTTTCTTTCGGTGTATTCGGTTGTCTGCTACCAAGACCATGTGGATGAATGTTGTCACAAAATGATAATAAAAATTAAATGAAATGCAATGAATAATTATTTTAAACCATCCAAACTGTACAATCGCATGACTCCATTCAGCAGAGCCCCCAATCCAAAGTCATCTCTGCCCACTCCCTGTAATATACACATCTACCCTGAGTACAGTAATGCCCTAAATAATCGACTCCTTAACCACAGCAGAATTATGGGTAATTTGTCAGGATTTAGTCGGAAATATGGCATGTTGCCATTCTTCGGAAAGCTCTCAGAGATTTTCGATGAATGGCAACAAGCCATATTTCCGACTAAATCCTGAAAAATTACCCATAATTCTGCTGTGGTTAAGGAGTCGATTATTTGGGGCATTACTGTATTTGCCTTCATTGCAGGGTAGAGAGAAGAGGGTATATCACAGGGGTTAGGCAGTATTGATTGGGTGGGAGTGGGATCTGATGAAGTTCCAAGCCAGGGTTCCAGTCAAGTTGCCCATCCAGTCAAGCCACACTGCTAGAGTAATGCCCTAAATAATCGACTCCTTAACCACAGCAGAATTATGGGTAATTTTTCAGGATTTAGTCTGAAATATGGCTTTCCCTAACCATGAAGATGCTAACATTAAGCCTGAGCTTAATGAGCCTGTCATTTGCAGAATGAGATAAAGAAAAGGGTGAATTTAGTAATGCTATCCTGCATAGTGGGCTAGCATCACCAAATTCACCCTCTGGGGACCTCATTCTGCATGGCCTCATCTGCTATGGGAGACACAGACTCAGATTGAAATTCCCAAATGGTGAATATTGTGATGTATACCCATTGGGAACCTCGATTATGCAATGTGTCGTCTGCCAATTTAGGGATACTGTACAGAGAAACTAAACTAAAAAAGAAATAGAATCTAAGTTTCTATAGAAATTTGATAATAAAGAAACTATCCAAAGATGAGGCCTAAGCAGAATGAGGTCCCCAGAGGGTGAATTTAGTGATGCTAGCCCATTATGCAGGAGAGCATCACTAAATTCATCCTCGGGGGACCTCATTCTGCAAATGACAGGCACACTAAACTCAGGCTTGGTCAGTAATGTAAGATATCCATCTCAAAACTCACTGATAAAGTTTAATGTTTAACCCACAGGGAGCCTCACACATATGGTAGCCTGCACTACACACTGTCGTCTGCTCCAGTCTATGTGGGGCTCTCTATGGGTGTAAAATGACAGGCACACTAAACTCAGACTTGGTGTGGGGATATGATTTATATAGTGACGTAAAAAGTTGATAAAATATAAGAAAGACAAATATTTTACTACCTTCCTCCCGACCTACCTACCTACCCTATAACCTGGAGGGTCGTTCTAAAGCAGGAACACACATAATTTAGCCTACGATTCTGTCCTATTTCTAATTCAATATACAGGTGTCACCCAAACTCCAGGCAGAGTAACTCCCATAGCTCCACTGAGATACCGTTACCACTGCCATAAGGACATTTGGTAAGTATTTCTTTAGATGGTCCCCCATGTCATCAGATTCCAACAACAACATTTTTTGAAATGCCGCTTCAGTTATCAGAATCAATTAATTGCCCAGAAATAATCCTGACGACAGTCAACTATTGTATAAAATTTGCACAAACCTGTTATTTATCAGTATTTTGTTCAACAAATAATTTAAATAGGATAAAATGACGTCATGTTACAGGCCCTATGAATCGCCATATTAGCTTTACTTCAAGTTTGAGCTATTGCCATGGATTGGCATCCCGTCATCCAACCGCCCGTCCATTCATCTCGCATCATTAATTTCTGTTGGCACACCCTACATGTCACATCTCTCATTGGATCATCCCCAAACTTCAAATGGAACTCTGTGTGACCTCTTGATGGGATCATGGGAGCCATCATTTTTTTTCAAAAAATTGTTAAAAAACATGGCCGCCAGCAGCCATCTTATTATACTACTTATTTATGTGGGCAGTAGCCTCTATACGGGCGCATAAGATACTATGGGTGGCGGGATGGGGTGGTGGGTGGGCTCTCATTATACTACTTATTTATGTGGGCAGTAGCCTCTATACGGGCGCCTGTGGCGCATAAGATACTATGGGTGGCGGGATGGGGTGGTGGGTGGGCTCTTAGATTTGAATCCATTGTCACAGCTTGCAGCCCGCATTTATTGGAGAATTATTTTGAAAATTTACAGTCATGTTTAGGATCGCCTCTAAATGGGAGCCATCAAATTTGAACAATTTTTTATGAAAAACATGGCCGATGGAAGCCATCTTGGATTTTACTCTTTGTGTGAGTAAATCCTTTGGCACACCATACAGGCCACATCCCTCATCCGATCAATCACAAAACTACATATGGATCATTGGGATGACCTCTAGATTGTAGCCATTGATTTTTTCTGAAATTCGTTAAAAAACATGGCATCTTGGATTTCAAATTTGAATCCATCATAACAGCCTGCAGCCCACATTTATTAAAGAATTGTTTTGAAAATTTGCAGCCTTGTTTAGGATCGCCTCGAAATGGGAGCCATCAAATTTGAAATTTTGATGGAAAAACATTGCAGGCTGCAGACATCACTAAATCCTTGGGACACCCTACAGACCATATCCCTCAACCGACTGTCACCAAACTTCATATGGATCTTCGGGATGACCGCAAGATGGGAGTAATTTATTTTTTGCAGAATTTCGTTAAAAAAACATGCTGCCAGCAGCTATTTTGGATTTTACTTTTTGTATGACTAAATCCTTTAGCGCACCCTACAGTCCACTTCTCTCATCCGATCATCACCAAACTTCATATTGATCTTGACATTGATCTACTAGATGGAATCGATCAAATGTTTTTGAATTTCATTGGAAAACATGGCCACCAGCAGCCATCTTTACTTTATATACATGTATCTCTTCATGTTGTAGTATTACTTAGACATTTCAACTTTCCGCATCCCTAATCGCTCCATTGACTGAAATGCATGAAATTATCCCAAATTGAGCTACAGTGTCATTGGCACAGAAAACATGGCCATCAGCGGCCATCTTGGATTTTACTTTATATATTTAACTCTTGGCATCTAGTATTACTAAGACATTTTAACTTTACGCATTCCTAATCGCTCCATTGACTGTAACACATGAAATTATCCCAAACCAAGTTGAGCTACAGTGTTGTTGACACTTTCATTTAAAGAATTGTGGGAAACTTCAACATCAAGATTAAAAAAAAGAATTAAATAATAATAATAATAGGTAAAAGATATCGAAAACAGTATAAGGCAACACCAAGCCTTGATCGCTTTGCAATCGATTTGTTGCCTATAAAAAATATTGACAGAATGGAGAATTAGAGCAGTAGTTTGTTGACAATTTTCACACAATACTCAGCAAAATGTCTTTGACTTGTTAGACGTTTGCCATGTTTTCTATGTGCGTTCAGATTTTGCGTTGGTGGGACTTGGGTGGGACTTTCCAAACTTAAGGTACAAAATTACATGAACTTTGTTCGTTATTTTGTGTGCTTGATAAGGCAACATATGGCTCTTTTTGCTTAATTTCATAGTATATACAGTAATTCTCTAAGTAATCGACTTCTTAACCACAGCAGAATTATGGGTAACTTTTCAGGAATTAGTCAGAAATATGGCTTGTTGCCATTCATCAATGGCAACAAGCCATATTTCTGACTAAATCCTGAAAAGTAACCCATAATTCTGCTGTGGTTAAGGGGTCGATTATTTAGAGCATTACTGTATATATTATTATTATCCATCCCATAACTAAGACTCTTTCTGATTGGGCAAAAGTCGCCACGTGATAATCCAGGAAAAACTCCCAAGTGTGCAATATGACTTTTTTTATCAGGACTCTGTGACATCACAAATTAACTATTGTGAAATGATTCACTTCTGCATTGAGTTTTTTCATTTCCATGTTTACTTTTCCAAATCATGCATTCTGATGATCAAATACAGGCTTTTATAGAGAATTAAGTGCCGACAAATACCAAAAATAGCCACAAAAGTTTTATTGCCAAAAATTTGGATAAACATACAGATGGATAATAAAAATGTCATTATACAATGTTGTGTACAGTATGAGTTTTTCTTGTACTCGTCCAGGTTGTGGTGAAATGTCATATTGGACTCGACACTGTGCATCTCATCCAATATGACTTTTCACCACAACCTGAACTCGTACAAGAAAAACACATACTGTACACAACATTGTATAATAACTTTATAATATGATACATATAATAGCAATCTAAGTAGGGCCAATACAAGTTACATGTTATGTGTGATACAATACAAGTTACATGTTATGTGTGATACAATACAAGTTACATGTTATTTATGATACAATACAAGTTACATGTTATTTATGATACAATACAAGTTACATGTTATTTATGATACAATACAAGTTACATGTTATTTATGATACAATACAAGTTACATGTTATGTATGATATGAAATATGGCTTGTTGCCATTCATCGAAAAGCTCTCAGTGAGAAAAAAAATCATGAAAAATTACTCATAATTCTTCTGTGGTTCGATTATTTAGGGCATTACTGTATGAACAGTATGATACAATAGTCTTACTTGATTGAATCCATTCCAGATAATCAAGATGGTTGTGCGAACATATCAAGAAGAATTAAAATTCCTGGAGAAATTAACCCCTCACTCCTGGCTCATCAAGAAGGGATTTGTTCCAAACATGAAGGTAAATTTTCAGTATAGCTCAACCCTTTATGGAGCCCCAGACAGAGTAAACAATGCATTGATGACTGTCGTCTGCTTGGGTCTGCGTGGGGCTCCATATGGGAGTGTTATATAACCCTTTCATGACGGGAGCTTTATGGAGCCCCAGACAGAGAGAACAATGCACTGATGACTGCCGTCTGCTTGGGGCTGCGTAGGGCTTCATTAATTAACCCTTTCATGACGGGAGTTGCACTGGTGCAGCATTAAAAACATATGCCGTGCATTTTATTATATATTATTGTGCAAGTTTCCATAGGGAGCCTCGCATTTATAAGAGAATGCACTGGCTTCCATGATCAAGCTAAATATATTTAGGCCAATGAATATGCGTGTAGTCAACATTAAATAACCCAACACAAATTGAATATCATAATTATATTCTAATTAACATAATAATAACATTGATCGATATCATTGCTCTAAGCTCTTATGTCACTGTGTGTCTGATAATGCACTTGTGTCTTACTAAAAAATAGGAGGCCGGGTTTCGGGGCTAATTACATGTATGTGATAAAAATGAATTAGAATAATGTTATATTTTATAGCAAAATGTGTATTTCTCTTGTCTTCCAGGCGGAGGGTATATTCTGTATAAACGATCACTTAGAGAAACTCATGTTTTGTTTTTCTTTTGTAGGTGGAGGGTATATTTTATATAAACGATCATTTAGAGAAACTGATGTTTGACGAGCTGAAGCAAGCATGTAATTCTAAGGGCGTTGGAGGATTTCTGCCGGGCATGAAACAGATTGGAAATGTAGCATCGCTTCCAGGAATCGTTGGCGTGAGTATGTCATGTTGTTCTAGCATCGCTTCCAGGAATCGTTGGCGTGAGTATGTCATGTGGTTCTACAAATGTCATCAGAGATTTTTATTCCTGCACACTGAAGTTTAGATCAAGTCTTCTCGGTCCACAACAGCTTTGGATATCAGTTGGGTTGACTCTCACATTGAAAAGACGTAGAGCCCGAGTATCCACATTCACCTGAACCCCTGAATGTGAATAATCATCTGACTTGTCCGTGATTAATCTGTATTCAAAATGATATATCATTTACAGTAATGCCCTAAATAATCGACCCCTTACCTTAACCACAGCAGAATTACCCATAATTCTGCTGTGTTTAAGGAGTTGATTGTTTAGGGCATTACTGTACCATGATAGAAGTGTTGATACATTTGTTTAATATATTGTTTACATTCATTTTGTGATAACGCGACAAATCAAAATCTCTGGAAGACAAGGCCTTATTTACTTATAAGTATCATTGCATGGACATTCAACGAAAATCTGATATTTGCTTGTTTGATATTAGCATGGTTGTAAAAGGCTGCCCTCTACTAGTATGCGTTTGGATACGTCATTCATGAGTATTTTTTTTCTTCTTCATATTTTCATGTATTTAGATGTTACTACATGTATACTTCACGTTGTCATTTTACTATTTAAGTTTCATTTCCAAACAGGGGCGGCAGGAAGACGAACTATCTGGCCATGCCGCGTCTGTACAATATAATCATGTTTATTTCTGAATATTTCACTGTCAGCATTATGTTTGTAAATATTGTACAAAATAAACAATCAATCAATCTATTTGACATAATCCAAAGACACGGATAAAGTCTGTTATAAAAGAGTACGGGACTCGATCTAATACAGCATCAATCGAACCAATACCCCAAGCTGTTGTGGGCTGATAACACTTGATCTACCCTGCACCCTGGCATGGAATAGAGAAATGGGTTCCATCCGTCCATAACAACAAGCCCGATTATAGTGTGTCTGTCATTTGCAGAATGAGGTCCCCAGAGGGTGAATTTAGTGATGCTATCCCGCATAGTGGGCTAGAATCACCAAATTCACCCTCTGTCGACCTCATTCTTATCTTCTCTGGAAAGTTTCTTTATTAATAAATTTCTATAGCAACATCTTCACAAAGATTCTATTTCTTTTTTTAGTTTATTTTCTCTATATCCCCAAATTGGCAGACGACACATTGCATAATCGAGGTTCCCAATGGGTATACATCACAATATTCACCATTTGGGAACTTCAATCTGAGTCTATGTCTCCCATTGCAGAATTTAGTGTTTCTAGCCCGCTATGCAGGATAGCATCACTAAATTCACCCTCTGGTGACCTCATTCTCACATGACAGGCACACTAAATTCAGGCTTGCATATTAATAGAGCTTTCGAGCAAAAGGACACCAGGATCTCTCAAACGTGGAGAAAGACACCTAGGATCACAGAGTCTCACCAAACAACGGGAATTTAGATTAGTCGTCTGGTATATATTTATTAGTATTATTATTATAATTATCTGTTTGTGATCGGAGTGATATATAACATCCGCTTTGCCAGTCTGACTGGCAGCGCATTTCCGTAAATAGCAGACGACTAATGTATATTTGCGTTGGCTTTGAGACCCTGGGTGTCTTTTTGCACGTTTGAGAGATCCTGGGCGTCTTTTTGATCGAAACCATGCGACAATGACCTATTCAGCATTACTAGTAGGTGTTCATTGGCTGTTCAACGATGGGGAAGCTGGTCGTGTGATTCATTCAAAGGAAGGTAACCAATCTGTTTTATCAAGTTTGTCAAAAAGTAAATAGATTATGTAAAATTTGACATGTGATTTTATGAATGGAGAATTGATTTTACACCTGTATGCCTTTGAAAACATGGTTTCAAATATTCACTTAAACTTTAGACTGGACTAACTGCTCAATTGGATATTCACTTCAAACTTTAGACTTGACTAACTGCTCAATTGAATATTCACTTCAAACTTTAGACTGGACTAACTGCTCAATTGAATTTTTCTGTCATACATGTACAGGTATATTGATTGCAATAAACATTAAAGATATATTATGGACTTATTTCAGTGTACAGTAATGCACAAAGTAATTGACCACTTAACCACAGAAGAATTATGGGTAATTTTTCAGGATTTAGTCGGAAATATGGCTTGTTGCCATTCATCTGAAAGCTCTCGCCGAGAGCTTTCCGATGAATGGCAACAAGCCATATTTCCGACTAAATCCTGAAAAAATTACCCATAATTCTGCTGTGGTTAAGTGGTCAATTACTAGTACTTTGGGAATTACTGTATAGAACTGATGAGTTGGTGCTAAAACATTATTCGCGACTGGAAAAATGTAATAAGAACCAATATTGTCGAAAAATTGCAATGACCTCGACCAGGTAGATTGTCGTAAACACTAAACATGCTATTTCAGTATGCACAAAAATAAAGATTTACACCTTTATTAATATCTTATTTTGGCCAGAATATTTGCTTCTCTGTTTTAGATACCCCAGCAGAGTGTTCAACATAAATTTAACTATAAAACATTTATTGGTTTATTTCAGAGGTCAATCGGATTACCTGATGTTCATGCTGGCTATGGATTTGCTATTGGTGAGCACATTTATTTTTACCCCGACCTCCTTGAACATATCACCTTGTAACTAGGTCATCGATTATTGGATTTGCTATCGGTGAGCACATTTATTTTTACCCCGACCTCCTTGAACATATCACCTTGTAACGTGGTCGTTTATTATTGGATTTGCTATCGGTGAACACATTTACTTTACCCCCAACCTCCTTGAAAATATCACCTTGTAACTAGGTCGTCGATCATTGGATTTGGTATCGGTGAGCACATTTATTTTTACCCCGACCTCCTTGAACATATCACCTTGTAACTAGGTCGTTGATTATTGGATTTGCTATCGGTGAGCACATTTATTTTACCCCCAACCTCCTTGAACATATCACCTTGTAACTAGGTCGTTGATTATTGGATTTGCTATCGGTGAACACATTTATTTTACCCCGACCTCCTTGAACATATCACCTTGTAACGCGGTCGTTGATCATTAGATTTGCTATCGGTGAGCACATTTATTTTACCCCGACCTCCTTGAACATATCACCTTGTAACGCGGTCGTTTATCATTGGATTTGCTATTGGTGAGCACATTTATTTTACCCCCGACCTCCTTGAACATATCACCTTGTAACGCGGTCGTTGATTATTGGATTTGCTATAAGGTGAGCACATTCATTTTACCCCTGACCTCCTTGAACATATCACCTTGTAACTAGGTCGTTGATCATTAGATTTGGTATCGGTGAGCACATTTATTTTACCCCCAACCTCCTTGAACATATCACCTTGTAACTAGGTCGTTGATCATTAGATTTGGTATCGGTGAGCACATTTATTTTACCCCCAACCTCCTTGAACATATCACCTTGTAACTAGGTCGCTAATCATTGGATTTGCTATTGGTGAGCACATTTATTTTTACCCCCGACCACCTTGAACATATCACCTTGTAACTAGGTCGTTGATCATTGTATTTGCTATCGGTGAACACATTTATTTTTACCCCTGACCTCCTTGAACATATCACCTTGTAACGCGGTCGTTGATTATTGGATTTGCTATCAGTGAGCACATTTATTTTTACCCCCGACCTCCTTGAACATATCACCTTGTAACGCGGTCGTTGATCATTGGATTTGCTATCGGTGAACACATTTATTTTACCCCCGACCTCCTCGAAACATATCACCTTGTAACTAGGTCGTTTATCATTAGATTTGGTTTGGCTTTATTATGTGATAGCCCAATTTGGGGAAAGATTGTCCACCAATAAGGGGTTCATCCATTCATTCTTATCTGAGTTACAGTAATGCTCTAAATAATCGACTCCTTAACTACAGCAGAATTATGGTAATTTTTCAGGATTTAGTCGGAAATATGGCTTGTTGCCATTCATCGGAAAGCTTTCTACTAACGTCACTCGATGTTGCTAATTATAGACATGATAACTGAGGTCAGAGGATGAAACATCCGAGTCCCCAAATGAAGCATTCCATATTATCAAGAAAAAAGTAACACCCTTGCATTTGGAACTTTATTTTAAATTTTTGTTTCTGAAATTTGTTTTCTCACCTCGAGCTCTCTGAATGGAATCGATTGACAAATTTACCCTTCCATTACTGGAGCTTCCTGAAATTTTGCAAAAACGCTGTGACAATGCATTCTCTTATAAATGCAAGTCTCCCTGGGGAGCCTCGCATATAAAAGAGAATACATTGGCCTAACAATATTTAGCTTGATCTTGTTAGGCCAGTGCATTCCCGTATGGAGCCTCACATATATACATCTTACAGCGCAGTTCTCGTCATGAAAGAGTTAAGGGCTGTATTCAAAACTTGCCAATAACTGCATCCGAATGTCCTTCAATTTTGATATATATATGCATTATATATTATTTGAGATATTGCAACATAATTCCAAATCACATGAGTAAAGGGGTTTAAAAATTATCACAAACTGGCCTTGATAACCATTAGGTCTGACATATGGAAACTCTGAGTAACGTATCCATTGTTTGTCTAATACTCTTCAATTTTACAGTAACTGTGGTAGACCAAGTTTTCACGGTCCACAACAGCTTGAGATATCGGTTTGGTTTATGCTGTTTTGGTCCCTTCCCGTTATTCTATAACAGACTTTACACCCAGAATGGTGGAGGGAGTTAGTTTATCTTGCTTGTATATCTTCATATAAGGCCAAATGGAAGCTTTGCATATCTGAACATAGAGGGCATTTTGATTTGTTGTGATATCAGAAAATGTATGTAAACAATATATTAAACGTGATCGTATCATCACTTTAGCTTTTTCTATCATGGTAAATGTAAATGTCTAAATGATATATCATTTTGAAGACAGATTAATCGCGGACATGTCAGCTGATTAATCACATTCAGGACTTCACGTGAATGCCTCGGCTCCACATGTAAACGCAGAACGTATTTCAATGAAGTCTGTTATAGTAGAGTAACGGGATGGGACTTGGTCCAAAACAGCATCAACCAAACCGATATCCCTAGCTGTTGTGGACCTTCTCGAGAAGACTTGGTCTAGAAATATGGCAGCCTTCGACAGGTAGATCCAAGAGCACTCTCGTTGGCATACATGTATGCATTGTTTTCTTACATATACAGAAAATATGCCAGCCTTTGACATGGGAGATTGGAACTGTGCAGCATTGATTGTCTAATATTCTTCTAATTTACAGGAAACATGGCTGCCTTTGACATGGCAGATCCCAAAGCAGTAGTTTCACCGGGCGGCGTGGGGTTTGACATCAACTGCGGCGTCAGGCTGCTGAGGACAAATCTTGATGAGAAGGACGTACAGCCGGTCAAAGAACAGTTAGCCCAGTGTATGTTCAATCATATACCCGTGGGTGTGGGGTCAAAGGGCATCATACCGATGACGGCAAAGTACGTCCTTAATTATACTGTATAACAGATACAATCATATACCCGTGGGTGTGGGGTCAAAGGGCATCATACCGATGACGGCAAAGTACGTCCTTAATTATACTGTATAACAGATACAATCATATACCCGTGGGTGTGGGGTCAAAGGGCATCATACCGATGACGGCAAAGTACGTCCTTAATTATACTGTATAACAGATACAATCATATACCCGTGGGTGTGGGGTCAAAGGGCATCATACCGATGACGGCAAAGTACGTTCTTAATTATACTGTATAACAGATACAATCATATACCCGTGGGTGTGGGGTCAAAGGGCATCATACCGATGACGGCAAAGTACGTCCTTAATTATACTGTATAACAGATACAATCATATACCCGTGGGTGTGGGGTCAAAGGGCATCATACCGATGACGGCAAAGTACGTCCTTAATTATACTGTATAACAGATACAATCATATACCCGTGGGTGTGGGGTCAAAGGGCATCATACCGATGACGGCAAAGTACGTCCTTAATTATACTGTATAACAGATACAATCATATACCCGTGGGTGTGGGGTCAAAGGGCATCATACCGATGACGGCAAAGTACGTCCTTAATTATACTGTATAACAGATACAATCATATACCCGTGGGTGTCGGGTCAAAGGGCATCATACCGATGACGGCAAAGTACGTCCTTAATTATACTGTATAACAGATACAATCATATAACCGTGGGTGTGGGGTCAAAGGGCATCATACCGATGACGGCAAAGTATGTCCTTAATTATACTGTATAACAGATACAATCATATACCCGTGGGTGTGGGGTCAAAGGGCATCATACCGATGACGGCAAAGTACGTCCTTAATTATACTGTATAACAGATACAATCATATACCCGTGGGTGTGGGGTCAAAGGGCATCATACCGATGATGGCAAAGTACCACCTTAATTATACTGTATAACAGATACAATCATATACCCGTGGGTGTGGGGTCAAAGGGCATCATACCGATGACGGCAAAGTACGTCCTTAATTATACTGTATAACAGATACAATCATATACCCGTGGGTGTGGGGTCAAAGGGCATCATACCGATGACAGCAAAGTACGTTATTAATTATACTGTATAACAGATACAATCATATACCCGTGGGTGTGGGGTCAAAGGGCATCATACCGATGACGGCAAAGTACGTCCTTAATTATACTGTATAACAGATACAATCATATACCCGTGGGTGTGGGGTCAAAGGGCATCATACCGATGACGGCAAAGTACGTTATTAATTATACTGTATAACAGATACAATCATATACCCGTGGGTGTGGGGTCAAAGGGCATCATACCAATGACGGCAAAGTACGTCCTTAATTATACTGTATAACAGATACAATCATATACCCGTGGGTGTGGGGTCAAAGGGCATCATACCGATGACGGCAAAGTACGTCCTTAATTATACTGTATAACAGATACAATCATATACCCGTGGGTGTGGGGTCAAAGGGCATCATACCGATGACGGCAAAGTACGTCCTTAATTATACTGTATAACAGATACAATCATATACCCGTGGGTGTGGGGTCAAAGGGCATCATACCGATGACGGCAAAGTACGTTATTAATTATACTGTATAACAGATACAATCATATACCCGTGGGTGTGGGGTCAAAGGGCATCATACCGATGACGGCAAAGTACGTCCTTAATTATACTGTATAACAGATACAATCATATACCCGTGGGTGTGGGGTCAAAGGGCATCATACCGATGACGGCAAAGTACTTCCTTAATTATACTGTATAACAGATACAATCATATACCCGTGGGTGTGGGGTCAAAGGGCATCATACCGATGACGGCAAAGTACGTTCTTAATTATACTGTATAACAGATACAATCATATACCCGTGGGTGTGGGGTCAAAGGGCATCATACCGATGACGGCAAAGTACGTCCTTAATTATACTGTATAATAGGTACAATCATATACCCGTGGGTGTGGGGTCAAAGGGCATCATACCGATGACGGCAAAGTACGTCCTTAATTATACTGTATAATAGATACAATCATATACCCGTGGGTGTGGGGTCAAAGGGCATCATACCGATGACGGCAAAGTACGTCCTTAATTATACTGTATAACAGATACAATCATATACCCGTGGGTGTGGGGTCAAAGGGCATCATACCGATGACGGCAAAGTACGTCCTTAATTATACTGTATAACAGATACAATCATATACCCGTGGGTGTGGGGTCAAAGGGCATCATACCGATGACGGCAAAGTACGTCCTTAATTATACTGTATAACAGATACAATCATATACCCGTGGGTGTGGGGTCAAAGGGCATCATACCGATGACGGCAAAGTACGTCCTTAATTATACTGTATAACAGATACAATCATATACCCGTGGGTGTGGGGTCAAAGGGCATCATACCGATGATGGCAAAGTACGTCCTTAATTATACTGTATAACAGATACAATCATATACCCGTGGGTGTGGGGTCAAAGGGCATCATACCGATGACGGCAAAGTACGTCCTTAATTATACTGTATAACAGATACAATCATATACCCGTGGGTGTGGGGTCAAAGGGCATCATACAGATGACGGCAAAGTACGTTCTTAATTATACTGTATAACAGATACAATCATATACCCGTGGGTGTGGGGTCAAAGGGCATCATACCGATGACAGCAAAGTACGTCCTTAATTATACCGTATAACAGATACAATCATATACCCGTGGGTGTGGGGTCAAAGGGCATCATACCAATGACGGCAAAGTACGTCCTTAATTATACTGTATAACAGATACAATCATATACCCGTGGGTGTGGGGTCAAAGGGCATCATACCAATGACGGCAAAGTACGTCCTTAATTATACTGTATAACAGATACAATCATATACCCGTGGGTGTGGGGTCAAAGGGCATCATACCGATGACGGCAAAGTACGTCCTTAATTATACTGTATAACAGATACAATCATATACCCGTGGGTGTGGGGTCAAAGGGCATCATACCGATGACGGCAAAGTACGTCCTTAATTATACTGTATAACAGATACAATCATATACCCGTGGGTGTGGGGTCAAAGGGCATCATACCGATGACGGCAAAGTACGTCCTTAATTATACTGTATAACAGATACAATCATATACCCGTGGGTGTGGGGTCAAAGGGCATCATACCGATGACGGCAAAGTACATCCTTAATTATACTGTATAACAGATACAATCATATACCCGTGGGTGTGGGGTCAAAGGGCATCATACCGATGACGGCAAAGTACATCCTTAATTATACTGTATAACAGATACAATCATATACCCGTGGGTGTGGGGTCAAAGGGCATCATACCGATGACAGCAAAGTACATCCTTAATTATACTGTATAACAGATACAATCATATACCCGTGGGTGTGGGGTCAAAGGGCATCATACCGATGACGGCAAAGTACGTCCTTAATTATACTGTATAACAGATACAATCATATACCCGTGGGTGTGGGGTCAAAGGGCATCATACCGATGACAGCAAAGTACGTCCTTAATTATACTGTATAACAGATACAATCATATACCCGTGGGTGTGGGGTCAAAGGGCATCATACCGATGACAGCAAAGTACGTCCTTAATTATACTGTATAACAGATACAATCATATACCCGTGGGTGTGGGGTCAAAGGGCATCATACCGATGACGGCAAAGTACGTCCTTAATTATACTGTATAACAGATACAATCATATACCCGTGGGTGTGGGGTCAAAGGGCATCATACCGATGACGGCAAAGTACGTCCTTAATTATACTGTATAACAGATACAATCATATACCCGTGGGTGTGGGGTCAAAGGGCATCATACCGATGACGGCAAAGTACGTCCTTAATTATACTGTATAACAGATACAATCATATACCCGTGGGTGTGGGGTCAAAGGGCATCATACCGATGACGGCAAAGTACGTTCTTAATTATACTGTATGATAGGTACAATCATATACCCGTGGGTGTGGGGTCAAAGGGCATCATACCGATGACGGCAAAGTACGTTATTAATTATACTGTATAACAGATACAATCATATACCCGTGGGTGTGGGGTCAAAGGGCATCATACCGATGACGGCAAAGTACGTTATTAATTATACTGTATAACAGATACAATCATATACCCGTGGGTGTGGGGTCAAAGGGCATCATACCAATGACGGCAAAGTACGTCCTTAATTATACTGTATAACAGATACAATCATATACCCGTGGGTGTGGGGTCAAAGGGCATCATACCAATGACGGCAAAGTACGTCCTTAATTATACTGTATAACAGATACAATCATATACCCGTGGGTGTGGGGTCAAAGGGCATCATACCGATGACGGCAAAGTACGTCCTTAATTATACTGTATAACAGATACAATCATATACCCGTGGGTGTGGGGTCAAAGGGCATCATACCGATGACGGCAAAGTACATCCTTAATTATACTATATAACAGATACAATCATATACCCGTGGGTGTGGGGTCAAAGGGCATCATACCGATGACGGCAAAGTACATCCTTAATTATACTGTATAACAGATACAATCATATACCCGTGGGTGTGGGGTCAAAGGGCATCATACCGATGACAGCAAAGTACATCCTTAATTATACTGTATAACAGATACAATCATATACCCGTGGGTGTGGGGTCAAAGGGCATCATACCGATGACGGCAAAGTACGTCCTTAATTATACTGTATAACAGATACAATCATATACCCGTGGGTGTGGGGTCAAAGGGCATCATACCGATGACGGCAAAGTACGTCCTTAATTATACTGTATAACAGATACAATCATATACCCATGGGTGTGGGGTCAAAGGGCATCATACCGATGACAGCAAAGTACGTCCTTAATTATACTGTATAACAGATACAATCATATACCCGTGGGTGTGGGGTCAAAGGGCATCATACCGATGACGGCAAAGTACGTCCTTAATTATACTGTATAACAGATACAATCATATACCCGTGGGTGTGGGGTCAAAGGGCATCATACCGATGACGGCAAAGTACGTCCTTAATTATACTGTATAACAGATACAATCATATACCCGTGGGTGTGGGGTCAAAGGGCATCATACCGATGACGGCAAAGTACGTCCTTAATTATACTGTATAACAGATACAATCATATACCCGTGGGTGTGGGGTCAAAGGGCATCATACCGATGACGGCAAAGTACGTTCTTAATTATACTGTATGATAGGTACAATCATATACCCGTGGGTGTGGGGTCAAAGGGCATCATACCGATGACGGCAAAGTACGTTATTAATTATACTGTATAACAGATACAATCATATACCCGTGGGTGTGGGGTCAAAGGGCATCATACCGATGACGGCAAAGTACGTTATTAATTATACTGTATAACAGATACAATCATATACCCGTGGGTGTGGGGTCAAAGGGCATCATACCGATGACGGCAAAGTACATCCTTAATTATACTGTATAACAGATACAATCATATACCCGTGGGTGTGGGGTCAAAGGGCATCATACCGATGACGGCAAAGTACATCCTTAATTATACTGTATTACAGATACAATCATATACCCGTGGGTGTGGGGTCAAAGGGCATCATACCGATGACGGCAAAGTACTTCCTTAATTTTACTGTATAACAGATACAATCATATACCCGTGGGTGTGGGGTCAAAGGGCATCATACCGATGACGGCAAAGTACGTCCTTAATTATACTGTATAACAGATACAATCATATACCCGTGGGTGTGGGGTCAAAGGGCATCATACCGATGACGGCAAAGTACGTCCTTAATTATACTGTATAACAGATACAATCATATACCCGTGGGTGTGGGGTCAAAGGGCATCATACCGATGACGGCAAAGTACGTCCTTAATTATACTGTATAACAGATACAATCATATACCCGTGGGTGTGGGGTCAAAGGGCATCATACCGATGACAGCAAAGTACGTCCTTAATTATACTGTATAACAGATACAATCATATACCCGTGGGTGTGGGGTCAAAGGGCATCATACCGATGATGGCAAAGTACGTCCTTAATTATACTGTATAACAGATACAATCATATACCCGTGGGTGTGGGGTCAAAGGGCATCATACCAATGACGGCAAAGTACGTCCTTAATTATACTGTATAACAGATACAATCATATACCCGTGTGTGTGGGGTCAAAGGGCATCATACCGATGACGGCAAAGTACGTTATTAATTATACTGTATAACAGATACAATCATATACCCGTGGGTGTGGGGTCAAAGGGCATCATACCGATGACGGCAAAGTACGTCCTTAATTATACTGTATAACAGATACAATCATATACCCGTGGGTGTGGGGTCAAAGGGCATCATACCGATGACGGCAAAGTACGTCCTTAATTATACTGTATAATAGATACAATCATATACCCGTGGGTGTGGGGTCAAAGGGCATCATACCGATGACGGCAAAGTACGTCCTTAATTATACTGTATAACAGATACAATCATATACCCGTGGGTGTGGGGTCAAAGGGCATCATACCAATGACGGCAAAGTACGTCCTTAATTATACTGTATAACAGATACAATCATATACCCGTGGGTGTGGGGTCAAAGGGCATCATACCGATGACGGCAAAGTACGTCCTTAATTATACTGTATAACAGATACAATCATATACCCGTGGTTGTGGGGTCAAAGGGCATCATACCGATGACGGCAAAGTACGTCCTTAATTATACTGTATAACAGATACAATCATATACCCGTGGGTGTGGGGTCAAAGGGCATCATACCGATGACGGCAAAGTACGTCCTTAATTATACTGTATAACAGATACAATCATATACCTGTGGGTGTGGGGTCAAAGGGCATCATACCGATGACGGCAAAGTACGTCCTTAATTATACTGTATAACAGATACAATCATATACCTGTGGGTGTGGGGTCAAAGGGCATCATACCGATGACGGCAAAGTACGTCCTTAATTATACTGTATAACAGATACAATCATATACCCGTGGGTGTGGGGTCAAAGGGCATCATACCAATGACGGCAAAGTACGTCCTTAATTATACTGTATAACAGATACAATCATATACCCGTGGGTGTGGGGTCAAAGGGCATCATACCGATGACGGCAAAGTACGTCCTTAATTATACTGTATAACAGATACAATCATATACCCGTGGGTGTGGGGTCAAAGGGCATCATACCGATGATGGCAAAGTACGTCCTTAATTATACTGTATAACAGATACAATCATATACCCGTGGGTGTGGGGTCAAAGGGCATCATACCGATGACGGCAAAGTACGTCCTTAATTATACTGTATAACAGATACAATCATATACCCGTGGGTGTGGGGTCAAAGGGCATCATACCGATGATGGCAAAGTACGTCCTTAATTATACTGTATAACAGATACAATCATATACCCGTGGGTGTGGGGTCAAAGGGCATCATACCAATGACGGCAAAGTACGTCCTTAATTATACTGTATAACAGATACAATCATATACCCGTGGGTGTGGGGTCAAAGGGCATCATACCGATGACGGCAAAGTACGGCCTTAATTATACTGTATAACAGATACAATCATATACCCGTGGGTGTGGGGTCAAAGGGCATCATACCGATGACGGCAAAGTACGTCCTTAATTATACTGTATAACAGATACAATCATATACCCGTGGGTGTGGGGTCAAAGGGCATCATACCGATGACGGCAAAGTACGTCCTTAATTATACTGTATAACAGATACAATCATATACCCGTGGGTGTGGGGTCAAAGGGCATCATACCGATGACGGCAAAGTACGTCCTTAATTATACTGTATAACAGATACAATCATATACCCGTGGGTGTGGGGTCAAAGGGCATCATACCGATGACGGCAAAGTACGTCCTTAATTATACTGTATAACAGATACAATCATATACCCGTGGGTGTGGGGTCAAAGGGCATCATACCGATGACGGCAAAGTACGTCCTTAATTATACTGTATAACAGATACAATCATATACCCGTGGGTGTGGGGTCAAAGGGCATCATACCGATGATGGCAAAGTACGTCCTTAATTATACTGTATAACAGATACAATCATATACCCGTGGGTGTGGGGTCAAAGGGCATCATACCGATGACGGCAAAGTACGTCCTTAATTATACTGTATAACAGATACAATCATATACCCGTGGGTGTGGGGTCAAAGGGCATCATACAGATGACGGCAAAGTACGTTCTTAATTATACTGTATAACAGATACAATCATATACCCGTGGGTGTGGGGTCAAAGGGCATCATACCGATGACAGCAAAGTACGTCCTTAATTATACTGTATAACAGATACAATCATATACCCGTGGGTGTGGGGTCAAAGGGCATCATACCAATGACGGCAAAGTACGTCCTTAATTATACTGTATAACAGATACAATCATATACCCGTGGGTGTGGGGTCAAAGGGCATCATACCAATGACGGCAAAGTACGTCCTTAATTATACTGTATAACAGATACAATCATATACCCGTGGGTGTGGGGTCAAAGGGCATCATACCGATGACGGCAAAGTACGTCCTTAATTATACTGTATAACAGATACAATCATATACCCGTGGGTGTGGGGTCAAAGGGCATCATACCGATGACGGCAAAGTACATCCTTAATTATACTGTATAACAGATACAATCATATACCCGTGGGTGTGGGGTCAAAGGGCATCATACCGATGACGGCAAAGTACATCCTTAATTATACTGTATAACAGATACAATCATATACCCGTGGGTGTGGGGTCAAAGGGCATCATACCGATGACAGCAAAGTACATCCTTAATTATACTGTATAACAGATACAATCATATACCCGTGGGTGTGGGGTCAAAGGGCATCATACCGATGACAGCAAAGTACGTCCTTAATTATACTGTATAACAGATACAATCATATACCCGTGGGTGTGGGGTCAAAGGGCATCATACCGATGACAGCAAAGTACGTCCTTAATTATACTGTATAACAGATACAATCATATACCCGTGGGTGTGGGGTCAAAGGGCATCATACCGATGACGGCAAAGTACGTCCTTAATTATACTGTATAACAGATACAATCATATACCCGTGGGTGTGGGGTCAAAGGGCATCATACCGATGACGGCAAAGTACGTCCTTAATTATACTGTATAACAGATACAATCATATACCCGTGGGTGTGGGGTCAAAGGGCATCATACCGATGACGGCAAAGTACGTCCTTAATTATACTGTATAACAGATACAATCATATACCCGTGGGTGTGGGGTCAAAGGGCATCATACCGATGACGGCAAAGTACGTTCTTAATTATACTGTATGATAGGTACAATCATATACCCGTGGGTGTGGGGTCAAAGGGCATCATACCGATGACGGCAAAGTACGTTATTAATTATACTGTATAACAGATACAATCATATACCCGTGGGTGTGGGGTCAAAGGGCATCATACCGATGACGGCAAAGTACGTTATTAATTATACTGTATAACAGATACAATCATATACCCGTGGGTGTGGGGTCAAAGGGCATCATACCGATGACGGCAAAGTACATCCTTAATTATACTGTATAACAGATACAATCATATACCCGTGGGTGTGGGGTCAAAGGGCATCATACCGATGACGGCAAAGTACATCCTTAATTATACTGTATAACAGATACAATCATATACCCGTGGGTGTGGGGTCAAAGGGCATCATACCGATGACGGCAAAGTACATCCTTAATTTTACTGTATAACAGATACAATCATATACCCGTGGGTGTGGGGTCAAAGGGCATCATACCGATGACGGCAAAGTACGTCCTTAATTATACTGTATAACAGATACAATCATATACCCGTGGGTGTGGGGTCAAAGGGCATCATACCGATGACGGCAAAGTACATCCTTAATTATACTGTATAACAGATACAATCATATACCCGTGGGTGTGGGGTCAAAGGGCATCATACCGATGACGGCAAAGTACGTCCTTAATTATACTGTATAACAGATACAATCATATACCCGTGGGTGTGGGGTCAAAGGGCATCATACCGATGACAGCAAAGTACGTCCTTAATTATACTGTATAACAGATACAATCATATACCCGTGGGTGTGGGGTCAAAGGGCATCATACCGATGATGGCAAAGTACGTCCTTAATTATACTGTATAACAGATACAATCATATACCCGTGGGTGTGGGGTCAAAGGGCATCATACCAATGACGGCAAAGTACGTCCTTAATTATACTGTATAACAGATACAATCATATACCCGTGGGTGTGGGGTCAAAGGGCATCATACCGATGACGGCAAAGTACGTTATTAATTATACTGTATAACAGATACAATCATATACCCGTGGGTGTGGGGTCAAAGGGCATCATACCGATGACGGCAAAGTACGTCCTTAATTATACTGTATAACAGATACAATCATATACCCGTGGGTGTGGGGTCAAAGGGCATCATACCGATGACGGCAAAGTACGTCCTTAATTATACTGTATAATAGATACAATCATATACCCGTGGGTGTGGGGTCAAAGGGCATCATACCGATGACGGCAAAGTACGTCCTTAATTATACTGTATAACAGATACAATCATATACCCGTGGGTGTGGGGTCAAAGGGCATCATACCGATGACGGCAAAGTACGTCCTTAATTATACTGTATAACAGATACAATCATATACCCGTGGGTGTGGGGTCAAAGGGCATCATACCGATGACGGAAAAGTACGTCCTTAATTATACTGTATAACAGATACAATCATATACCCGTGGGTGTGGGGTCAAAGGGCATCATACCGATGACGGCAAAGTACGTCCTTAATTATACTGTATAACAGATACAATCATATACCCGTGGGTGTGGGGTCAAAGGGCATCATACCGATGATGGCAAAGTACGTCCTTAATTATACTGTATAACAGATACAATCATATACCCGTGGGTGTGGGGTCAAAGGGCATCATACCGATGACGGCAAAGTACGTCCTTAATTATACTGTATAACAGATACAATCATATACCCGTGGGTGTGGGGTCAAAGGGCATCATACAGATGACGGCAAAGTACGTTCTTAATTATACTGTATAACAGATACAATCATATACCCGTGGGTGTGGGGTCAAAGGGCATCATACCGATGACAGCAAAGTACGTCCTTAATTATACTGTATAACAGATACAATCATATACCCGTGGGTGTGGGGTCAAAGGGCATCATACCAATGACGGCAAAGTACGTCCTTAATTATACTGTATAACAGATACAATCATATACCCGTGGGTGTGGGGTCAAAGGGCATCATACCAATGACGGCAAAGTACGTCCTTAATTATACTGTATAACAGATACAATCATATACCCGTGGGTGTGGGGTCAAAGGGCATCATACCGATGATGGCAAAGTACGTCCTTAATTATACTGTATAACAGATACAATCATATACCCGTGGGTGTGGGGTCAAAGGGCATCATACCGATGACGGCAAAGTACATCCTTAATTATACTGTATAACAGATACAATCATATACCCGTGGGTGTGGGGTCAAAGGGCATCATACCGATGACGGCAAAGTACATCCTTAATTATACTGTATAACAGATACAATCATATACCCGTGGGTGTGGGGTCAAAGGGCATCATACCGATGACAGCAAAGTACATCCTTAATTATACTGTATAACAGATACAATCATATACCCGTGGGTGTGGGGTCAAAGGGCATCATACCGATGACGGCAAAGTACGTCCTTAATTATACTGTATAACAGATACAATCATATACCCGTGGGTGTGGGGTCAAAGGGCATCATACCGATGACAGCAAAGTACGTCCTTAATTATACTGTATAACAGATACAATCATATACCCGTGGGTGTGGGGTCAAAGGGCATCATACCGATGACGGCAAAGTACGTCCTTAATTATACTGTATAACAGATACAATCATATACCCGTGGGTGTGGGGTCAAAGGGCATCATACCGATGACGGCAAAGTACGTCCTTAATTATACTGTATAACAGATACAATCATATACCCGTGGGTGTGGGGTCAAAGGGCATCATACCGATGACGGCAAAGTACGTCCTTAATTATACTGTATAACAGATACAATCATATACCCGTGGGTGTGGGGTCAAAGGGCATCATACCGATGACGGCAAAGTACGTCCTTAATTATACTGTATAACAGATACAATCATATACCCGTGGGTGTGGGGTCAAAGGGCATCATACCGATGACGGCAAAGTACGTTCTTAATTATACTGTATGATAGGTACAATCATATACCCGTGGGTGTGGGGTCAAAGGGCATCATACCGATGACGGCAAAGTACGTTATTAATTATACTGTATAACAGATACAATCATATACCCGTGGGTGTGGGGTCAAAGGGCATCATACCGATGACGGCAAAGTACGTCCTTAATTATACTGTATAACAGATACAATCATATACCCGTGGGTGTGGGGTCAAAGGGCATCATACCGATGACGGCAAAGTACATCCTTAATTATACTGTATAACAGATACAATCATATACCCGTGGGTGTGGGGTCAAAGGGCATCATACCGATGACGGCAAAGTACATCCTTAATTATACTGTATAACAGATACAATCATATACCCGTGGGTGTGGGGTCAAAGGGCATCATACCGATGACAGCAAAGTACATCCTTAATTATACTGTATAACAGATACAATCATATACCCGTGGGTGTGGGGTCAAAGGGCATTATACCGATGACGGCAAAGTACGTCCTTAATTATACTGTATAACAGATACAATCATATACCCGTGGGTGTGGGGTCAAAGGGCATCATACCGATGACAGCAAAGTACGTCCTTAATTATACTGTATAACAGATACAATCATATACCCGTGGGTGTGGGGTCAAAGGGCATCATACCGATGACAGCAAAGTACGTCCTTAATTATACTGTATAACAGATACAATCATATACCCGTGGGTGTGGGGTCAAAGGGCATCATACCGATGACGGCAAAGTACGTCCTTAATTATACTGTATAACAGATACAATCATATACCCGTGGGTGTGGGGTCAAAGGGCATCATACCGATGACGGCAAAGTACGTCCTTAATTATACTGTATAACAGATACAATCATATACCCGTGGGTGTGGGGTCAAAGGGCATCATACCGATGACGGCAAAGTACGTCCTTAATTATACTGTATAACAGATACAATCATATACCCGTGGGTGTGGGGTCAAAGGGCATCATACCGATGACGGCAAAGTACGTTCTTAATTATACTGTATGATAGGTACAATCATATACCCGTGGGTGTGGGGTCAAAGGGCATCATACCGATGACGGCAAAGTACGTTATTAATTATACTGTATAACAGATACAATCATATACCCGTGGGTGTGGGGTCAAAGGGCATCATACCGATGACGGCAAAGTACGTTATTAATTATACTGTATAACAGATACAATCATATACCCGTGGGTGTGGGGTCAAAGGGCATCATACCGATGACGGCAAAGTACATCCTTAATTATACTGTATAACAGATACAATCATATACCCGTGGGTGTGGGGTCAAAGGGCATCATACCGATGACGGCAAAGTACATCCTTAATTATACTGTATAACAGATACAATCATATACCCGTGGGTGTGGGGTCAAAGGGCATCATACCGATGACGGCAAAGTACATCCTTAATTTTACTGTATAACAGATACAATCATATACCCGTGGGTGTGGGGTCAAAGGGCATCATACCGATGACGGCAAAGTACGTCCTTAATTATACTGTATAACAGATACAATCATATACCCGTGGGTGTGGGGTCAAAGGGCATCATACCGATGACGGCAAAGTACATCCTTAATTATACTGTATAACAGATACAATCATATACCCGTGGGTGTGGGGTCAAAGGGCATCATACCGATGACGGCAAAGTACGTCCTTAATTATACTGTATAACAGATACAATCATATACCCGTGGGTGTGGGGTCAAAGGGCATCATACCGATGACAGCAAAGTACGTCCTTAATTATACTGTATAACAGATACAATCATATACCCGTGGGTGTGGGGTCAAAGGGCATCATACCGATGATGGCAAAGTACGTCCTTAATTATACTGTATAACAGATACAATCATATACCCGTGGGTGTGGGGTCAAAGGGCATCATACCAATGACGGCAAAGTACGTCCTTAATTATACTGTATAACAGATACAATCATATACCCGTGGGTGTGGGGTCAAAGGGCATCATACCGATGACGGCAAAGTACGTTATTAATTATACTGTATAACAGATACAATCATATACCCGTGGGTGTGGGGTCAAAGGGCATCATACCGATGACGGCAAAGTACGTCCTTAATTATACTGTATAACAGATACAATCATATACCCGTGGGTGTGGGGTCAAAGGGCATCATACCGATGACGGCAAAGTACGTCCTTAATTATACTGTATAATAGATACAATCATATACCCGTGGGTGTGGGGTCAAAGGGCATCATACCGATGACGGCAAAGTACGTCCTTAATTATACTGTATAACAGATACAATCATATACCCGTGGGTGTGGGGTCAAAGGGCATCATACCGATGACGGCAAAGTACGTCCTTAATTATACTGTATAACAGATACAATCATATACCCGTGGGTGTGGGGTTCAAGGGCATCATACCGATGACGGAAAAGTACGTCCTTAATTATACTGTATAACAGATACAATCATATACCCGTGGGTGTGGGGTCAAAGGGCATCATACCGATGACGGCAAAGTACGTCCTTAATTATACTGTATAACAGATACAATCATATACCCGTGGGTGTGGGGTCAAAGGGCATCATACCGATGATGGCAAAGTACGTCCTTAATTATACTGTATAACAGATACAATCATATACCCGTGGGTGTGGGGTCAAAGGGCATCATACCGATGACGGCAAAGTACGTCCTTAATTATACTGTATAACAGATACAATCATATACCCGTGGGTGTGGGGTCAAAGGGCATCATACAGATGACGGCAAAGTACGTTCTTAATTATACTGTATAACAGATACAATCATATACCCGTGGGTGTGGGGTCAAAGGGCATCATACCGATGACAGCAAAGTACGTCCTTAATTATACTGTATAACAGATACAATCATATACCCGTGGGTGTGGGGTCAAAGGGCATCATACCAATGACGGCAAAGTACGTCCTTAATTATACTGTATAACAGATACAATCATATACCCGTGGGTGTGGGGTCAAAGGGCATCATACCAATGACGGCAAAGTACGTCCTTAATTATACTGTATAACAGATACAATCATATACCCGTGGGTGTGGGGTCAAAGGGCATCATACCGATGACGGCAAAGTACGTCCTTAATTATACTGTATAACAGATACAATCATATACCCGTGGGTGTGGGGTCAAAGGGCATCATACCGATGACGGCAAAGTACATCCTTAATTATACTGTATAACAGATACAATCATATACCCGTGGGTGTGGGGTCAAAGGGCATCATACCGATGACGGCAAAGTACGTCCTTAATTATACTGTATAACAGATACAATCATATACCCGTGGGTGTGGGGTCAAAGGGCATCATACCGATGACAGCAAAGTACATCCTTAATTATACTGTATAACAGATACAATCATATACCCGTGGGTGTGGGGTCAAAGGGCATCATACCGATGACGGCAAAGTACGTCCTTAATTATACTGTATAACAGATACAATCATATACCCGTGGGTGTGGGGTCAAAGGGCATCATACCGATGACAGCAAAGTACGTCCTTAATTATACTGTATAACAGATACAATCATATACCCGTGGGTGTGGGGTCAAAGGGCATCATACCGATGACGGCAAAGTACGTCCTTAATTATACTGTATAACAGATACAATCATATACCCGTGGGTGTGGGTCAAAGGGCATCATACCGATGACGGCAAAGTACGTCCTTAATTATACTGTATAACAGATACAATCATATACCCGTGGGTGTGGGGTCAAAGGGCATCATACCGATGACGGCAAAGTACGTCCTTAATTATACTGTATAACAGATACAATCATATACCCGTGGGTGTGGGGTCAAAGGGCATCATACCGATGACGGCAAAGTACGTCCTTAATTATACTGTATAACAGATACAATCATATACCCGTGGGTGTGGGGTCAAAGGGCATCATACCGATGACGGCAAAGTACGTTCTTAATTATACTGTATGATAGGTACAATCATATACCCGTGGGTGTGGGGTCAAAGGGCATCATACCGATGACGGCAAAGTACGTTATTAATTATACTGTATAACAGATACAATCATATACCCGTGGGTGTGGGGTCAAAGGGCATCATACCGATGACGGCAAAGTACGTTATTAATTATACTGTATAACAGATACAATCATATACCCGTGGGTGTGGGGTCAAAGGGCATCATACCGATGACGGCAAAGTACATCCTTAATTATACTGTATAACAGATACAATCATATACCCGTGGGTGTGGGGTCAAAGGGCATCATACCGATGACGGCAAAGTACATCCTTAATTATACTGTATAACAGATACAATCATATACCCGTGGGTGTGGGGTCAAAGGGCATCATACCGATGACGGCAAAGTACATCCTTAATTATACTGTATAACAGATACAATCATATACCCGTGGGTGTGGGGTCAAAGGGCATCATACCGATGACGGCAAAGTACGTCCTTAATTATACTGTATAACAGATACAATCATATACCCGTGGGTGTGGGGTCAAAGGGCATCATACCGATGACGGCAAAGTACGTCCTTAATTATACTGTATAACAGATACAATCATATACCCGTGGGTGTGGGGTCAAAGGGCATCATACCGATGACGGCAAAGTACGTCCTTAATTATACTGTATAACAGATACAATCATATACCCGTGGGTGTGGGGTCAAAGGGCATCATACCGATGACAGCAAAGTACGTCCTTAATTATACTGTATAACTGATACAATCATATACCCGTGGGTGTGGGGTCAAAGGGCATCATACCGATGATGGCAAAGTACGTCCTTAATTATACTGTATAACAGATACAATCATATACCCGTGGGTGTGGGGTCAAAGGGCATCATACCAATGACGGCAAAGTACGTCCTTAATTATACTGTATAACAGATACAATCATATACCCGTGGGTGTGGGGTCAAAGGGCATCATACCGATGACGGCAAAGTACGTTATTAATTATACTGTATAACAGATACAATCATATACCCGTGGGTGTGGGGTCAAAGGGCATCATACCGATGACGGCAAAGTACGTCCTTAATTATACTGTATAACAGATACAATCATATACCCGTGGGTGTGGGGTCAAAGGGCATCATACCGATGACGGCAAAGTACGTCCTTAATTATACTGTATAATAGATACAATCATATACCCGTGGGTGTGGGGTCAAAGGGCATCATACCGATGACGGCAAAGTACGTCCTTAATTATACTGTATAACAGATACAATCATATACCCGTGGGTGTGGGGTCAAAGGGCATCATACCAATGACGGCATAGTACGTCCTTAATTATACTGTATAACAGATACAATCATATACCCGTGGGTGTGGGGTCAAAGGGCATCATACCGATGACGGCAAAGTACGTCCTTAATTATACTGTATAACAGATACAATCATATACCCGTGGGTGTGGGGTCAAAGGGCATCATACCGATGACGGCAAAGTACGTCCTTAATTATACTGTATAACAGATACAATCATATACCCGTGGGTGTGGGGTCAAAGGGCATCATACCGATGACGGCAAAGTACGTCCTTAATTATACTGTATAACAGATACAATCATATACCCGTGGGTGTGGGGTCAAAGGGCATCATACCGATGACGGCAAAGTACGTCCTTAATTATACTGTATAACAGATACAATCATATACCCGTGGGTGTGGGGTCAAAGGGCATCATACCGATGACGGCAAAGTACGTCCTTAATTATACTGTATAACAGATACAATCATATACCCGTGGGTGTGGGGTCAAAGGGCATCATACCGATGATGGCAAAGTACGTCCTTAATTATACTGTATAACAGATACAATCATATACCCGTGGGTGTGGGGTCAAAGGGCATCATACCGATGACGGCAAAGTACGTCCTTAATTATACTGTATAACAGATACAATCATATACCCGTGGGTGTGGGGTCAAAGGGCATCATACCGATGATGGCAAAGTACGTCCTTAATTATACTGTATAACAGATACAATCATATACCCGTGGGTGTGGGGTCAAAGGGCATCATACCAATGACGGCAAAGTACGTCCTTAATTATACTGTATAACAGATACAATCATATACCCGTGGGTGTGGGGTCAAAGGGCATCATACCGATGACGGCAAAGTACGGCCTTAATTATACTGTATAACAGATACAATCATATACCCGTGGGTGTGGGGTCAAAGGGCATCATACCGATGACGGCAAAGTACGTCCTTAATTATACTGTATAATAGATACAATCATATACCCGTGGGTGTGGGGTCAAAGGGCATCATACCGATGACGGCAAAGTATGTTCTTAATTATACTGTATAGCAGATACAATCATATACCCGTGGGTGTGGGGTCAAAGGGCATCATACCGATGACGGCAAAGTACGTCCTTAATTATACTGTATGACAGATACAATCATATACCCGTGGGTGTGGGGTCAAAGGGCATCATACCGATGACGGCAAAGTACGTTCTTAATTATACTGTATAACAGATACAATCATATACCCGTGGGTGTGGGGTCAAAGGGCATCATACCGATGACGGCAAAGTACGTTCTTAATTATACTGTATAACAGATACAATCATATACCTGTGGGTGTGGGGGTCAAAGGGCATCATACCGATGACGGCAAAGTACATCCTTAATTATACTGTATAACAGATACAATCATATACCCGTGGGTGTGGGGTCAAAGGGCATCATACCGATGACGGCAAAGTACGTTCTTAATTATACTGTATAACAGATACAATCATATACCCGTGGGTGTGGGGTCAAAGGGCATCATACCGATGACGGCAAAGTACGTTCTTAATTATACTGTATAACAGATACAATCATATTCCCGTGGGTGTGGGGGTCAAAGGGCATCATACCGATGACGGCAAAGTACATCCTTAATTATACTGTATAACAGATACAATCATATACCCGTGGGTGTGGGGGTCAAAGGGCATCATACCGATGACGGCAAAGTACGTCCTTAATTATACTGTATAACAGATACAATCATATACCCGTGGGTGTGGGGTCAAAGGGCATCATACCGATGACGGCAAAGTACGTCCTTAATTATACTGTATAACAGATACAATCATATACCCGTGGGTGTGGGGTCAAAGGGCATCATACCGATGACAGCAAAGTACGTCCTTAATTATACTGTATAACTGATACAATCATATACCCGTGGGTGTGGGGTCAAAGGGCATCATACCGATGATGGCAAAGTACGTCCTTAATTATACTGTATAACAGATACAATCATATACCCGTGGGTGTGGGGTCAAAGGGCATCATACCAATGACGGCAAAGTACGTCCTTAATTATACTGTATAACAGATACAATCATATACCCGTGGGTGTGGGGTCAAAGGGCATCATACCGATGACGGCAAAGTACGTTATTAATTATACTGTATAACAGATACAATCATATACCCGTGGGTGTGGGGTCAAAGGGCATCATACCGATGACGGCAAAGTACGTCCTTAATTATACTGTATAACAGATACAATCATATACCCGTGGGTGTGGGGTCAAAGGGCATCATACCGATGTCGGCAAAGTACGTCCTTAATTATACTGTATAATAGATACAATCATATACCCGTGGGTGTGGGGTCAAAGGGCATCATACCGATGACGGCAAAGTACGTCCTTAATTATACTGTATAACAGATACAATCATATACCCGTGGGTGTGGGGTCAAAGGGCATCATACCAATGACGGCATAGTACGTCCTTAATTATACTGTATAACAGATACAATCATATACCCGTGGGTGTGGGGTCAAAGGGCATCATACCGATGACGGCAAAGTACGTCCTTAATTATACTGTATAACAGATACAATCATATACCCGTGGGTGTGGGGTCAAAGGGCATCATACCGATGACGGCAAAGTACGTTATTAATTATACTGTATAACAGATACAATCATATACCCGTGGGTGTGGGGTCAAAGGGCATCATACCGATGACGGCAAAGTACGTCCTTAATTATACTGTATAACAGATACAATCATATACCCGTGGGTGTGGGGTCAAAGGGCATCATACCAATGACGGCAAAGTACGTCCTTAATTATACTGTATAACAGATACAATCATATACCCGTGGGTGTGGGGTCAAAGGGCATCATACCGATGACGGCAAAGTACGTCCTTAATTATACTGTATAACAGATACAATCATATACCCGTGGGTGTGGGGTCAAAGGGCATCATACCGATGATGGCAAAGTACGTCCTTAATTATACTGTATAACAGATACAATCATATACCCGTGGGTGTGGGGTCAAAGGGCATCATACCGATGACGGCAAAGTACGTCCTTAATTATACTGTATAACAGATACAATCATATACCCGTGGGTGTGGGGTCAAAGGGCATCATACCGATGATGGCAAAGTACGTCCTTAATTATACTGTATAACAGATACAATCATATACCCGTGGGTGTGGGGTCAAAGGGCATCATACCAATGACGGCAAAGTACGTCCTTAATTATACTGTATAACAGATACAATCATATACCCGTGGGTGTGGGGTCAAAGGGCATCATACCGATGACGGCAAAGTACGTCCTTAATTATACTGTATAACAGATACAATCATATACCCGTGGGTGTGGGGTCAAAGGGCATCATACCGATGACAGCAAAGTACGTCCTTAATTATACTGTATAACAGATACAATCATATACCCGTGGGTGTGGGGTCAAAGGGCATCATACCGATGACGGCAAAGTACGTCCTTAATTATACTGTATAACAGATACAATCATATACCCGTGGGTGTGGGGTCAAAGGGCATCATACCGATGACGGCAAAGTACGTTCTTAATTATACTGTATAACAGATACAATCATATACCCGTGGGTGTGGGGTCAAAGGGCATCATACCGATGACGGCAAAGTACGTTATTAATTATACTGTATAACAGATACAATCATCCCGTGGGTGTGGGGTCAAAGGGCATCATACCGATGACAGCAAAGTACGTCCTTAATTATACTGTATAACAGATACAATCATATAACCCGTGGGTGTGGGGTCAAAGGGCATCATACCGATGACGGCAAAGTACATCCTTAATTATACTGTATAACAGATACAATCATATACCCGTGGGTGTCGGGGTCAAAGGGCATCATACGATGACGGCAAAGTACGTCCTTAATTATACTGTATAACAGATACAATCATAATAACCCGTGGGTGTGGGGTCAAAGGGCATCATACCGATGACGGCAAAGTACGTCCTTAATTATACTGTATAACAGATACAATCATATACCCGTGGGTGTGGGGTCAAAGGGCATCATACCAATGACGGCAAAGTACGTCCTTAATTATACTGTATAACAGATACAATCATATACCCGTGGGTGTGGGGTCAAAGGGCATCATACCGATGACGGCAAAGTACGTCCTTAATTATACTGTATAACAGATACAATCATATACCCGTGGGTGTGGGGTCAAAGGGCATCATACCGATGACGGCAAAGTACGTCCTTAATTATACTGTATAACAGATACAATCATATACCCGTGGGTGTGGGGTCAAAGGGCATCATACCGATGACAGCAAAGTACATCCTTAATTATACTGTATAACAGATACAATCATATACCCGTGGGTGTGGGGTCAAAGGGCATCATACCGATGACGGCAAAGTACGTCCTTAATTATACTGTATAACAGATACAATCATATACCCGTGGGTGTGGGGTCAAAGGGCATCATACCGATGACGGCAAAGTACGTTCTTAATTATACTGTATAACAGATACAATCATATACCCGTGGGTGTGGGGTCAAAGGGCATCATACCGATGACAGCAAAGTACGTCCTTAATTATACTGTATAACAGATACAATCATATACCCGTGGGTGTCGGGTCAAAGGGCATCATACCGATGACGGCAAAGTACGTTCTTAATTATACTGTATAACAGATACAATCATATACCCGTGGGTGTGGGGTCAAAGGGCATCATACCGATGACGGCAAAGTACGTTCTTAATTATACTGTATAACAGATACAATCATATACCCGTGGGTGTGGGGGTCAAAGGGCATCATACCGATGACGGCAAAGTACATCCTTAATTATACTGTATAACAGATACAATCATATACCCGTGGGTGTGGGGTCAAAGGGCATCATACCGATGACGGCAAAGTACGTCCTTAATTATACTGTATAACAGATACAATCATATACCTGTGGGTGTGGGGTCAAAGGGCATCATACCGATGACGGCAAAGTACGTTATTAATTATACTGTATAACAGATACAATCATATACCCGTGGGTGTGGGGTCAAAGGGCATCATACCGATGACGGCAAAGTACGTCCTTAATTATACTGTATAACAGATACAATCATATACCCGTGGGTGTGGGGTCAAAGGGCATCATACCGATGACGGCAAAGTACGTTCTTAATTATACTGTATAACAGATACAATCATATACCCGTGGGTGTGGGGTCAAAGGGCATCATACCGATGACGGCAAAGTACGTCCTTAATTATACTGTATAACGGATACAATCATATACCCGTGGGTGTGGGGTCAAAGGGCATCATACCGATGACGGCAAAGTACGTCCTTATACTGTATAACAGATACAATCATATACCCGTGGGTGTGGGGTCAAAGGGCATCATACCAATGACGGCAAAGTACGTCCTTAATTATACTGTATAACAGATACAATCATATACCCGTGGGTGTGGGGTCAAAGGGCATCATACCGATGACGGCAAAGTACGTCCTTAATTATACTGTATAACAGATACAATCATATACCCGTGGGTGTGGGGTCAAAGGGCATCATACCGATGACGGCAAAGTACGTCCTTAATTATACTGTATAACAGATACAATCATATACCCGTGGGTGTCGGGTCAAAGGGCATCATACCGATGATGGCAAAATGCGTCCTTAATTATACTGTATAACAGATACAATCATATACCCGTGGGTGTGGGGTCAAAGGGCATCATACCGATGTTGGCAAAGTACGTCCTTAATTATACTGTATAACAGATACAATCATATACCCGTGGGTGTGGGGTCAAAGGGCATCATACCGATGACGGCAAAGTACGTTCTTAATTATACTGTATAACAGATACAATCATATACCCGTGGGTGTGGGGTCAAAGGGCATCATACCGATGACGGCAAAGTATGTTATTAATTATACTGTATAACAGATACAATCATATACCCGTGGGTGTGGGGTCAAAGGGCATCATACCGATGACGGCAAAGTACGTCCTTAATTATACTGTATAATAGGTACAGTGCATGTTCAATCATATACCCGTGGGTGTGGGGTCAAAGGGCATCATACCGATGACGGCAAAGTACGTCCTTAATTATACTGTATAACAGATACAATCATATACCCGTGGGTGTGGGGTCAAAGGGCATCATACCAATGACGGCAAAGTACATCCTTAATTATACTGTATAACAGATACAATCATATACCCGTGGGTGTGGGGTCAAAGGGCATCATACCGATGACGGCAAAGTACATCCTTAATTATACTGTATAACAGATACAATCATATACCCGTGGGTGTGGGGTCAAAGGGCATCATACCGATGACGGCAAAGTATGTCCTTAATTATACTGTTTAACAGATACAATCATATACCCGTGGGTGTGGGGTCAAAGGGCATCATACCGATGACTGCAAAGTACGTTAATAATACTGTATAACAGATACAATCATATACCCGTGGGTGTGGGGTCAAAGGGCATCATACCGATGACGGCAAAGTACGTCCTTAATTATACTGTATAACAGATACAATCATATACCCGTGGGTGTGGGGTCAAAGGGCATCATACCGATGACGGCAAAGTACGTCCTTAATTATACTGTATAACAGATACAATCATATACCCGTGGGTGTGGGGTCAAAGGGCATCATACCGATGACGGCAAAGTACATCCTTAATTATACTGTATAACAGATACAATCATATACCCGTGGGTGTGGGGTCAAAGGGCATCATACCGATGACGGCAAAGTACGTCCTTAATTATACTGTATAACAGATACAATCATATACCCGTGGGTGTGGGGTCAAAGGGCATCATACCGATGACGGCAAAGTACGTCCTTAAGTATACTGTATAACAGATACAATCATATACCCGTGGGTGTGGGGTCAAAGGGCATCATACCGATGACGGCAAAGTACGTCCTTAATTATACTGTATAACAGATACAATCATATACCCGTGGGTGTGGGGTCAAAGGGCATCATACCGATGACGGCAAAGTACGTCCTTAATTATACTGTATAATAGGTACAGTGCATGTTCAATCATATACCCGTGGGTGTGGGGTCAAAGGGCATCATACCGATGACGGCAAAGTACGTCCTTAATTATACTTCATGAATCGCCTTCCCCGTAGCTCCCCTTGAAGTCGCTTCCCTCGTTTCGAGGTCCCAAGAATAGAGAACGAAAGTTGATATATAGGGTTCCTCTAATTGGCGTAATTAGCACTCGGAGCGATAGTCACACCACACAGGACGCGGGTTGGGGTTACCCATCGAACCCGTAGCTCACACGAGTTGCTTCCCCTAGGACACGGACACGGAGGGATCCAGAGAATTTTTGTTTGGGGACTCCTGTTCTGTATTTGAGTATGTGCCCATATAAATTTGGATGTTAAAATATTCAGTACTGGATACTTGATTGTGCAAATAAAGGCTCCATATTATAGACTATATATCATCTGCGGGCTGATGATTTGCATTACTAGTACATTTTGTTGAATTATAGAAAAATTCCTTGAAAATATGGAAGATCCAACTTGAATAAATACTATCTACATGGAATTTGGGGACATTTGGGTCTCTATAGTTTGGGCACCCAAACCTGTAACATGTATCAAAACATTCCTGGATCCTTCTCTGACTTGCCGATATATCGTGTTCCTCTAACTGGCGTAATTAGCACTCGGGGCGATAGTCACACCAAACAGGGCGCGGGTTGGGGCTACCCATTGAACCCATTAGTCACATTGGTGCGCTCCCTGGATTATCGAACAGGACGTCAATCTGCTTCCTCGGGTCGACCGTTGGCTGTTGACTTGCCCAGGACGTCTGTGATTCAGCTCTACTAACACTCGACACACGCCGTCCATCGCTACAAGTCGTCATCTCAGGATCAGCGCGGTTGGGGGATACACCCTCAGTGGTCCCTGACCATGCTCTCCGATGCCTTATGATCATAGTGTGTGGAAATTTGGGCTAAAATTAGTAGTCGAATGGCCATTTTACTTTGTCTCAATTCAAATTAGGAGACATTTTCTCTAAAAAATTATTACATTTACGCTATTATTTGGCACCTGAAAGTTTATCCTCCATGCCTTCTGCCCCAGCTGGGCTTGGAATGGGATCACAGTTCACAGGCTTGTTTCCTCCTTATTATAAGCCACCACTTCCGGGGGGGGCTTGGTAGACATGTTACTGGCCGCATTCTGGCCAACAGCTGCCAGTAACTTCGGTTTTGATTTTAAATGAAAACAAAAGATCTTATTCCCTGACGCCATTATAGCAGGAAGCTTGCTTGGGAACTGGTACCTACTAACCTCCCATCGCCAGTTCGGTCGGTTGGATATCGGGATCGGTCGAGCTGCTGCTCCATCCCCAAGATGTACAGGCTCTGGACATTCCTCCGGGGTCCCCAATGACCAGACCTCACATGCAATTAGAAATGAAGCTTGTCGTGGTGTATTGTGCTGTTAACACCCCATCGACGGATGGAGATCAGGATCAGATCGAGTGGTCGCTCCAGCACGAGGTGAAAAGGCTTTCGACATTCCTTTCGGGTCACCTTTACATGCGCTTACGAGGGAGCTCAGTTAGTTGTTCAGTGTTCTCTGATGCAGCCAAGCGCAGGAAGAAAATTAATGTCGAATTTTGATTAGCAAATAACCTCAGATTGACATGATTTGATAGCATTGTTCTACAATCATTTACAATTTAACAGAACATCAGAGTGCTTTCCCTTGTTTCAAGGGTTCCAAGGAAGAGATAGAAACCTTTACGACCAGGACACTGTCACTTGTCGATGTATAGTGTTCCCTTCATTGGCGTAATTAGCGCTCAGGACGATAGTCTCACCAAAGAGGTTGCGGGTTGGGGCTACCCATCGAACCCATTGGCCGCATTTGGTGGGCTTTCTGGACTATCGACAGGGACTCCAAGTCGGATACTCGGGACGACTGTTGGCATACCCTGGGACAGTCAAATGAGAAAATAGGATCCAAGTTGCATGGCTTTTGTTCGCATTTGGGTAGCAACTTGCCCTGTGATGCCGGTCAATTTGTACCCTGCCTAACGTCGTCGGAGCTGGGTGGTTATGCCATCGGACTGCACACTTGGCGACCTGGGTTCGACCATCCTGAGAGGTATTCAACCATTTTACTGTTCTCGGGTTGGGATGTGTTCAACTTCTTGCTTTATAAGTTGTTGCTTCTTTCCATGTTCCATCCAGCTCTTTCGTGGTCACGGGCTTTGCTGGAGAATGTCTATAGTCATTCATATCGCTAGATTAGTATATGACTCTCGCCCTTTCATTTTCCTGACTTTTAAGACGTGTTCTGGACTGGTTCAGGTGCTCGAAAGGGTAAATATTTACATCTCGATTTGGGACGCAAGAATCAGAGATAAACAAGCATACATGCTTTATCTCCGACCTCGCTGTGTTTCCGTAATAGATACGAATGACATATGGATGCTTCTCCCCTATTGGGGGGGGGGGTGTTACCCGTACCTTTCCCGGCAAGTACTCGGCTGATACATTATTAGCCCTAAGTTCCGATGCGAATGTCGTCTCCGTCTCCATGTCTTCTGAAGCTATTTACTTTACTTGCAGGGGTCTTAAACTCTTAAGTGGCCACTTTTTGTTCGTTTGAGCTTGCTGACAGGTATTAGTTTTAGGATGTAATATTACATTGGCTTATGGTCCTATTGTGCATGTGTATATATATATATATGTATATACATATATATCTATATGTCTGTGCATGTATATGTATATATTGTAGGTTATCAGGTCAATCCAGTTCTTTGATTCAGATGCATAGCGGTGTTTTTGTTTCCTCGTGGCCTCCACCTGTTAGAAAATTCTATTCTTTACCATATAGTTCAGTGGGCAAGATACCTTTGACGGAGATACAATATTTTCCTAAATAAGTAAAATATATATCTCCTAGAAGTATCTTGCCCACTGAACACTGAGCTCCCTCCCAGGGTTTCGCACCCACCCCGCTCACGAGGAATGTCCTACTGGGGATAAAAATATGGCGAATACTTCACTACGTGTCAGAAATCACGTGATTACACGTGTCATGAACATGACAGAGGATATGTACCATAGAATTTCGTACCGTTTTTTCAACTCGGAGAGTTAACCCCTCCTACTTGGGATAATATACCATATAGTTCAGTGGGCAAGATACTTCTAGGAGATATATATTTTACTTATTTAGGAAAATATTGTTTCTTTGTTATTATCTATTTCTTAATAATGGATTTGACTGTAGGTGAAGGTCCCAACTCGAAATTCAACGATTTAAGTGACTTTGTGAGCAATTTTGCTTGCGATTCTTACAATTATGGAAGTTTTTCTGAGTAATTAATTGAATGTTTATTGCCATACGGGCTCTCAAAAGTCACAGAAAAGCATGCAATTTCGAGTTGGGACCTTCACATATAGTGAAGTACACTATTAAGGAACAGATAATCATTAAGAAATATATTCCCCGCGTTATTGTTCCAACTTTATAAGGTTCCCTGTCAAAACTTCAAAAAAGTTCCCAGGTTTTGTACTGGTGGAACATGATCTCTACGGGCGTTAGCCAGAGTAGAGATTCATTGCATGATCTAGTAAAACATGTGCTAAATATAGAATGCCAGACCAGTGGCAAAGTAAAAAAGGAAGTATGACTGATGCATTCTGGTATCTAGATTGAGCAACTCGTATGATTTTGTTTCGTGACACAGAAATTTTATATTTCAGAGACTTAGAAGAAGCACTTGAAATGGGAATGGATTGGTCGCTTCGAGAAGGTAACTATGTAACAAGCCCAAACATAATGTGACATATGCTTAGTATGGCGCAATGTCAACAATCAAACCTTAGTATATGGCTAATATTGTGATGTACACCCATTAGGAACCTCAATTATGCAATGTGTCGTCTGCCAATTTGGAGATATAGAGAAACTAAACTAAAAATGAAATAGAATCTATGAAGAAATTTTATAATAAAGAAACTTTCCTCAGAAGATGAGGCATAAGCAGAATGAGGTCCCCAGAGGGTGAAATTCACCCAGTGGAGACCTCATTCTGCAAACGACAGGCACACTAAACTCAGGCTTGTTAAAAATCTGTAACAGGTGATGATCTTATCAAAACATTTTCTCATCTTTTCAACTCATTGGGAGTTGATTTGCCACTTGCATATAATGGTTACCATGGTTACCTAGCAAATAAGAAGCACTAGAGATAGGAATGGATTGGTTGTCCAACATACATTACTCAAAGAAATATCTTAACTAATCTGTTCTGATACATTTTCTAACTGTTTGGATACGTTTTATAACTGTTTTTTAAAATACTTTTTAACTGAATGGTTGATTGGTTCAACAATTTTATGAACCTTCTGACTGACATTTTAGGTTACATTTGGGCCGATGATAAAGAAAATTGGGAGTAGTTTATTATGTGACTGGCTGCTGTTTAAAGATTTATTTGTGCTATTTCAAGTTATTTTGGGCTGTTTTAGGATACATTTAGGTTATTTTATGATATTTTGGGCTGTTTTAGGTTATATTTGGGCTGAGGATAAAGAACATTGTGAGGAATACGGTAGGATGCTACAAGCTGATCCATCTAAAGTCAGCAGTCGAGCCAAGAAAAGAGGTTTACCCCAGGTAAAATTCACATTAATAAGAGGTCTACCACAGGTAAAATTCACATCAATAAGAGGTCTACCCCAGGTAAAATTCACATCAATAAGAGGTCTACCACAGGTAAAATTCACATTAATAAGAGGTCTACCACAGGTAAAATTCACATCAATAAGAGGTCTACCCCAGGTAAAATTCACATCAATAAGAGGTCTACCACAGGTAAAATTCACATCAATAAGAGGTCTACCACAGGTAAAATTCACATTGATTAATCAATAAGAGGTCAACCACAGGTAAAAAGTGATGCTTAAAATTAGTCAATCAATTTCCAAAGTGTCTAAATTTTATTCTTGACATTGTTTTTATTGTGGATATGGCTCCCATCAGCTGAGTTTTTGAGATTGGACATTTATATAGAAAGTCATAAAATATTTAAATACATAACGAATCCTGAAATAGAATATTTAAATAACCTAAAAATAATGTTGCGGGCGACCAAAGACCGCTACAGATGAAGTTGAAAGAATTCATCACGCCCACAACAAAAACAGGGAGTCGATCTAGCCCTGCAAGATCGACTGAATTACTAGTAGTTGGAAAGAATGGTGCCAGTTTACCCCTGCAAAACTGACTAGAGGTAAATTTACATAATGTATAAGTTAAATGAGAGTGACTGTTGGCAACCAGTATTGTTGAAGTTTAGATATTACCACCAGTCTAGCCCTGCAAGACTGACTATGAATTGAATTGTACGACTAGTGCCAATAGAGCCTGGGATGTTACATATATGAGTAGCTAGCATTGCTCATTGAAGAATCCATAATTTATTTGTGGCCCTTCAAGTCATATTAAATAATTAGTCATCTGGGGTAAACCACACCTATTGCATGACTCTCCAGATAAAGTTACATCTATCTTTAAAGTTGATAATAAACACTCTTTATTGCTAATTATTAGTGCATCTTAAAGTCACATGTCAACAGCACCTATCCCGTGACAATCCCTACATCATTTTACTTTTGTGCACCATTGTATGGACTGATAATAAATGCTGTGTATTAATCATACAATATATTAGTCACCCTTAAAGGGGTACTGTACGCCAAATGTTGTTGTTGGTTTCTATAGTCTCCGAGTCAGAGAATAAGGTAACAATTTTTACATTATTTGAAAGTCTGTTGAGTACGAAGTAGTGTTACGGATGACAAATTTACCGAAATGCAAAAATACAAATTGTCGTTGTCGAGTAATTTTTGTACAGTTTTCAACCAAATGAATCAAATAAAAGTTATATTATAGGCATACTAGTCCCATATAATCATTTAAGTTATTGTATCGTCGCTAGTCAGTGAGTGTCTTGAGTGTTCTCCCCGTATCATCATAACATTTTAAGCGATCGTGTGTGCAATCGGTTTAATAATCCAGTATCCCTCAATTACTTTGTTTGATTACGGAAATTCGTAATTTAATTGACGCCATTTTATGGCTCCAGTCATAAATTCAATTTATATCAAATTATTAACTTTTAAATTAAAAATTTTTAAGATAGCATATTAACCTGAGCGTTTACAGAATACATCTTCGACTCAAATTACTTATGTTTCTATATATTATCGATATTAGATCGTTGTTGTCACCGTGAATTTAATGAAAATGGCGTACAGTACCCCTTTAAGTCATCTGAGGTCAAATGCGCCTATCCCATGACAATCCCTCCTGGTCACATGACCCATCTCTACCAATTTTCCTACATATCTTCTAAGCTGATAAGGAATGCTCTTTATTGCTCATATTTGCCCCCTTAAACCCTTTACCCAACAGAAGGGCCCTGTGCCAATGCATTCTCTTATATATGCGAGTCGACCATAGGTCGCCTCGCATATATAAGAGAATGCATTGGCTTAACACATTAAAAATTATAAAATTGTTAAAGAATGTAAGAAAAAATGGTAAAAAGTGTTCAAAAAAGATTTTTTTTAGGCCAATGCATTCTCTTATATATGCGAGGCGACCTATGGTCGACTCGCATATATAAGAGAATGCATTGGCACAGGGCATAACTGTAACTATCACAATGTGGTCAAGGAGCCGGTTCCAATGATATCCATATTTGTATGGTTCTATTGAGACAGACCGAAGATATTTTAGGCTGTTGAAGTTTTATTTGGCCGGTTTTGGCCGGTTTGTTGGGTAAAGGGTTAACTTGTCTGAGGTCAACAACATCTAACTCATGACGTGCTATAGGGCAATTTATCCCTGTGTTCAATTTTAACCGACCAGATTGCAACTATTTTGGGTATATAATTTATTTATATTATTATTAGTGCCCTTTTAAGACATCTGAGGTCAACGAGACATATTTAATAAGATTCCCCGGGTCAAATTACTCATATGTACACATTTTCAGCTACGAGGATCCAACCGTATGGTCGCCTCTAGCCAAACTATATATAAAATAATTATTAGTGCCCTTTTAAGACATAAGAGGTGAACGTACATCATGTGAATTGTATTTCCAGCTTGGTACACTGGGTGCTGGTAACCACTATGTATATCATGTGAATTGTATTTCCAGCTTGGTACACTGGGTGCTGGTAACCACTATGTATATCATGTGAATTGTATTTCCAGCTTGGTACACTGGGTGCTGTAACCACTATGTATATCATGTGAATTGTATTTCCAGCTTGGTACACTGGGTGCTGGTAACCACTATGTATATCATGTGAATTGTATTTCCAGCTTGGTACACTGGGTGCTGGTAACCACTATGTATATCATGTGAATTGTATTTCCAGCTTGGTACACTGGGTGCTGGTAACCACTATGTATATCATGTGAATTGTATTTCCAGCTTGGTACACTGGGTGCTGGTAACCACTATGTATATCATGTGAATTGTATTTCCAGCTTGGTACACTGGGTGCTGGTAACCACTATGTATATCATGTTAATTGTATTTCCAGCTTGGTACACTGGGTGCTGGTAACCACTATGCTGAGATCCAGGTTGTTGATGAGATATACAATGAATTCAGTGCACGAAAGATGGGCATCGAGCGAGTTGGACAAGTTTGTGTAATGATTCACAGCGGAAGTCGGGGTCTTGGGCATCAGGTTGCTACAGGTAATCTTGTATTAACACCCTCACTTAGAAGGTATTAAACATGGGAATACATATGTATGTCTGTCTGTGGGGGTGTGTGTCTATTTGTATTATGATCCACAGCGGAAGTCAAGGTCTCTGGCATCAACTAGCCACAGATAGTAACTATATTTACATTTGTTTGAAAGCATAAGTGTCAACACATGTTTTTTCAGAAATTTGGTATCTCACATTTTTTTTATAGATGCACTTGCGGCTATGTGAATAATAGAACATCTGATATTTTATAGATACACTATGGGGGCACTATGGGGACACGTAGGACATCTGATATTTTATAGATGAACTGGTTGCTATGGTAACATATATGACTTCTGATCTTTTTTTTAGATGAACTGGTGGCAATGAGGACACATATGACCTCTGATATTTTATAGCTGAACTGGTTGCTATGGGGACACATAGGACCTCTGATATTTTATAGATGCATTGGTTATATGGAGACTAATAGAACATCTAATACTTTATAGATGCACTGGTTGGTATGGGTACTAACAGAACCTCTGATCTTTTATACATGTACTGGTTGCTATGGGGACTAATAGAAACTCTGATGATTTATAAATGCACTGGTTGGTATGGGCACTAACAGAACCTCTGATCTTTTATACATGTACTGCTTGCTATGGGGACTAATAGAGACTCTGATGATTTATAGATGCACTGGTTGCTATAGACTAATAAGGCTTCTGATCATGTGTAGACACACTGGTTGCTATGGAGACTAACAGGATCTCTGATCTTTGATATGTGCACTTTTTACTATGGAGACTAATATGACCTCTGATCTTTTGCTATGAAGGACCTCTGATCTTTGGTAGATGCACTGGTTGCTATGGCGATTAATAAGACCTCTGATCTTTTGTAGATGGACTGGTTGCTATGGAGATTAATAAGACCTCTGATCTTTTGTAGATGCACTGGTTGCTATGGAGATTAATAAGACATCTGATCTTTTGTAGATGCACTGGTTGCTATGGAGAAAGCTATGAAGAGAGATAAAATCGAGGTGAACGATCGTCAATTAGCATGCGCTCACATTCACTCGCAGGAAGGACAAGATTACCTCAAGGGGATGGCTGGCGCTGCCAACTATGCGTGGGTTAATCGGTCGAGTATGACATTCTTAACACGACAGGTGAGCATTAATTTCGTCCCAGGATTACCTGAAGGGGATGGCTTTAGCCTTCAATTATGCATGTGTCAATCGATAGAGTATGACATTCTTATTATGTCAGATAAACAGGCATGCACCAATTCAGTGTGCCCAGACATAGCAAGATCTGAAATTGGGTCTCCCTGTTCCGGGTCCTGTTCCAGGTTGGGTCTTCCTGTTCCGGTTCCTGTTCCAGGTTGGGTCTTCCTGTTCCAGGTTGGGTCTTCCTGTTCCGGTTCCTGTTCCAGGTTGGGTCTTCCTGTTCCGGTTCCTGTTCCAGGTTGCAGGTCAAATTTGAATTGAAATCTTCTCCAAGCCTCATATAGTGTGTCTGACAGATTGAGGTCCTCAGAGGGTGAATTTAGTGATCCTGCATGGTGGGCAATCATCACCAAATTTATCCTCTGGGAACCTCATTTTGCTTAGGCTTCAACTGCTATGGGAGATCTAGGATCAGATTGAATTTCCCCAGTTGTGGTTGGTGATGTTCACCCATTAGTCACCTCAATTATGCATGTTATTTTCTGCAAATTAGGGGATATAGAAACTGAACAGAAGGGAAAAAGTAACTAAAACAATGTTTATTTGAGACTATAGATATTTCCCAAAATTGAGGCCTAAGCAGAATAAGGTCACCAGAAGGTGAATTTTGTGATGCTAGCCTGCTGTGCGGGATAGCGTCACTATATATTCACCGTCTGGGGACCGAATTCTGCAAATGTCGGACATACTATATCCAGACTTGATCTTGTCGGATTAATTTTGACAGAATGAAGCATAATCATGAATTCTTTCTATTCTGCATGCAATACAATGTGCCAGTACATATCTTACCCTTTCATGACTGGAGCTTCTGGAAATTTTGCGAAAACCCTGTGCCAAGCATTCTCTTATATATGCGAGTCGCCCACAGGGTGCATCACATATATAAGAGAATGCATTGGCCTAACAATATTTGCCTTGATCTTGGCTCCCTATGGGTGACTCTCATATATAAGAGAATGCATTGTCACAGGATCTTTAATACCAGCATCATGAAATGGTTAAAACAGTTTGAAACTGATATAAATCCACTCTTCAGGTTGCAGGTAAAATTTGAATTTCGATCCTGTTAATTGCATTATTATAGCCTTTCTCTGACTTCTACAGCAGCTGAATCCGGGAGATTGTCATGCCTGTCCGGGAGTGTGGGAGATTGTGCCCAAATCCGGGAGTCTCCCGCACAATCAGGGAGAGTTAACAGATAAAAAGGTCAGGCCTGGACACAAAGTTGTTTACACGATACTGGTATAGCGCTCTCTAATCCTGGCCTCTCAAGATGCGAGTGTTGAATGGGTTACCATGAATCATTCTCCTAAAAACAATCGTCACAGTGTTGGGTGTTTTTCTTATTGCTCACTCTTTACGTGCTGTATATAAACAAATACTCATCTCACACACAGTGTGTTTAATGGAAATATCACATATTATACTAATAGTATATTCTTGAGGAATTTATTCATAATTTTGAAACATTTATTCCTAAATTATAACCTATAATTGTCTACATTCCAGGCTTTTGCTGAGATGTTTAACACCACACCCCATGATTTAGATATGCATCTAAGCTACAACGTTTCCCAACCTGCAAATAGTGTGTCTGTCATTTGCAGAATGAGGTTCCCAGAGGGTGAACTTGGTGATGTTAGCCCACCATACAGGATAGCATCACTAAATTTACCCCTCTGGGGACATCATGCTGCAAATGACAGACACACTATTTGCAGGCTTGGATATTGCTTCACAACATTATAAGTTATTGTGGTGGACGGTAACATGGTGTGACATTGACGGCTTGGAGTTTACGAAGCCAACAAGGTTGAACATACGCTCCAAGTCGTCAATACATACCATGTTACCATCAATCCACCACAATAATGTATATGTTCTGCCAATAGTCCTGGTCATTCTTAGAAATTTGACATTTATTCCGACGATCAGCAGAAAATGTCAAAATCTCCTGTCCCTCTCGCCAAAATGTTGTTCAATGGAAATTACATCATGAAAGAGCAGGCCAGCGAGAGACAATGAAATTGTTGTCTTGGTTTCCCTTATGTTGACAGCTAGAGACATAAACATATAATATGTTACGCGGCTCTCTGACCAATCAATAACGCGGTTTCTTACAGGAGGCGGAACATAACCAATTCTCTGTATCATTCTAGGCTTTTGCAAAGATGTTTAACACGACGCCCGATGATTTAGATATGCACGTCATCTATGATGTTTCTCACAACATAGCCAAGGTTGAAGAGCATTTTCTCGATGGAAAACAGAAAACTTTACTGGTTCACAGAAAGGGGTCGACTCGAGCGTTCCCGCCTCACCATCCGTTGATTCCAGTCGATTATCAGGTCAGGAGTCCTATCAGTTTAACCCTTCTATGACTGAAGCTTCCTGAAATTTTTACGAAAACCCTGTGCCAATGCATTCTCTTATATATATGAGTCTTATATAGGGAGCCTCACATATATTAGAGAATGCATTCGCCTAACAATATTTACCTTGACCTTGTAAGCCAGTGTATTCTCTTATATATGCAAGGCTCCCTATGCACTGGTACATAATCTCTAATGCTGCACCAGCACAGCTCCCGTCTGGGGAGGCTCCCTGTGGGTTAAAGGCCCACTTAATTTTTAAACCCCCAGATGACATATATAAAATATATGCCATATTTATATACCATTTGAAAGAGGAAGCTCCAAAACATTGTGTTATCAACTTATCAAAGAACCGATAACCTGGTCGCAAAAACAGTTTAGTTTACGTTCCCCAAAAACCCTGGCAAACGATTTACTAATTAGTTGCATTCAAAAGATTTCCTCAATATTTGTTCGATTTCGTTACTGTGCCTTACGGAATCAGTCCATAATCCATTTGAGTCAATGACTCAAATTGCCAAACTCAATCTTTTTCAAAAGTTTCTCGCCCATAGAGCACTCTGATTGGTTCGGATGGTTCCATCAAACAAGTTAGTCACCTCCTCCATCTTCAGTCATCGTATACCAGAATGTCAATCAATTTGAATCAAAAGCACTTTAAACACACATACTTAAATGTTGTTAACAAGTGATGTTTCTATATATTGAGGAATAGCGAGTCACGGTGGCGGCGACTTTAATGCAAACTGGTCAAGTGTGACTCGTCTATTTATAAATACTGTGATTTTTAGTTTACTTGTCATCTGTCAACATGTGGCTTGTTAGTGATTCCTACTCGATGACATCAAATGCATGCAAATAATCATTTGATCTTGCCGCCCGACACCCGCCTTGACAATGTGACAACATACTGTCGCACGTGGCGCGGAATTAATTCCACACCCCCATGAATACATCACTAAATGATACATCAGTCTGATTCAGTCACAGGAAGATTCCATACTAACGCTAATGCTAGGGGTGTCAGTTATTCGCTCTCAACATGTGCTACTCGGCACTCGCATGTAATTTTAATTGTATACAGTTTATGTTTTAACTTTTAATTATTAACCCTTTACCCAACAGAAGGGCCCTGTGCCAATGCATTCTCTTATATATGCGAGTCGACCATAGGTCGCCTCGCATATATAAGAGAATGCATTGGCTTAGCACATTAAAAATTATAAAATTGTTAAAGAATGTAAGAAAAAATTGTAAAAAGTGTTAAAAAAAAGATTTTTTTTAGGCCAATGCATTCTCTTATATATGCGAGGCGACCTATGGTCGACTCGCATATATAAGAGAATGCATTGGCACAGGGCATAACTGTAACTATCACAATGTGGTCAAGGAGCCGGTTCCAATGATATCCATATTTGTATGGTTCTATTGAGACAGACCGAAGATATTTTAGGCTGTTGAAGCTTTATTTGGCCGGTTTTGGCCGGTTTGTTGGGTAAAGGGTTAAGCGTACGGAACTACGGTACCTTTTGAAATGTTTATTTGAGTCATGAGTGTACCAGCAGTCTCCTATCAATGTTGTCATCATGATGTATCACCGTAGTGATGGAGGGCTGACCCACGCGTCATTTATCTAATATTAAAGTAGGAATGCGACATGTATCGGTTGACGATATCAGCCGGGAGACTAAATTTTGCCAATACCGATATCTTGCCTATATCATGGATTGGACAGATGATATCAGGCAGGTTATGGATCGTTTTTTACTTAGAAAGTTTGAGTTTTCTTCATTTCCTGATGGAATTGCTTTTTTGCTATCAAACTTGCTTTGTGACTGAACTGGCTATAATATAGGGTTAGTTCAAATAATGGTATGATTGAATTATTTTTAGGAAAGATTATAGACCCATCTCTGATGTCAACATCAATACATGCTTGAAGTCAAAACACTGATATCCTAATGTCTATCTGATATCCTAATGTCTATCTTCTTCATATTGCAGTTAACAGGTCAGCCCGTCCTGATTGGAGGAACCATGGGAACGTGTAGCTATGTTCTGACTGGAACAGAGCAGGGAATGCAGGAATCATTCGGAACAACATGTCATGGAGCGGTAAGTGTAGTCATGGAGCAGTAAGTGTAGCCATGGAGCGGTATGTGTAGTCATGGAGTGGTAATCTTCGGACATATGACAAAATGATGTGCATGTATGTGTCTTCATAATGTTTATGAGCTTGAGACGTCGTATGTAGTAAGTGCAGCATTCTAAAAGAAAGTGGTTATTATCATCTATATCATCATCGGAACAAAATATACACAGTCTTTGTTCCAATGCCTCAGTGGTTGAGTGTGGCATCCTTTTTCCATAGCCAATTTATGATTACTTATTCGCAGTCTAGTGAAAACGATTCTATTTTCTATTGATGTTGTGTGAAGAATATTAAGTATCTATTTTGTACTTAAGTTTGAAAAGTCGGTACTGGTATGTTCGTAACTTCCCATTTTTAAACATTCGTCAGTGAGACTCTGTCTGAAATATATATTAATATTCAATATTATTTCTTTTGAATTTAGAAACATTACTATATGAGCCTTATCGTGTAAAAGTCAGAAAATATTAGAGGGAACTTTATTATACTCTCTTTAATCTGATATAAAAATTACATTGTACGACTAGTATATGACACACGCCTATAAGGTCAAAGTAAAATAAAAATTACATTGTACGACTAGTATATGACACACGCCTATAAGGTCAAAGTAAAATAAAAATTACATTGTACGAGTAGTATATGACACACGCCTATAAGGTCAAAGTAAAATAAACGTCTGGTTGGGGTTACATGCCAGAAAAAAATAGGGTCGGTAGGTAGACTTAACATTTAATTTTTTTAATTATACCCCCACTTTCGAAGAAATGGGGGGGTATACTGGATTGACTGCATCTGTCCCAGGCTTTCTCCCTCTGTGTCCGTCCGTCTGTACGTCCGTCCGTCCTTCCGACCTCATAACTCGAACAACTATGAACCGATTTCAATAATTTTCTGTATGCAATCTCCTTAGGATTGCCTCTCTGCATGATGCTAATTGCGGTTCGACTTAGAAAATTTCTCACTTTTTCGGTTTCCGGATGATATCTCAAGTTTGGATCCTTTAATTGCAAATACCGTTTTTTGTAGATCAGTCATATCAAGATACAGGTTGATTTCGAATTTGAGTTTGATCCGATGATTTTTTCTAGAGTAATGGACTTTTTTCCATTTTTTTTTCCGGATGATAACTAAAGTTTGGACTGTTCAATTGAAAATTCCGTTTTTGTGTGAGTCAATGATATCAAAATACAGGTCAATTTCGAATTTGAGTTTGATCCGATGATTTTTCTCAGAGTTATGGGCTTTTCAACTAAGAAAATTCAATTTTTCTTGTTTTTTCTTTGGTTTCCGGATGATAACTCAAGTTTAGATTGTTTAATTGGAAATTCTGTCTTTTTTGTGGGTCGTTCATATCAAAATACAGGTCAACTTCGAATTTGAGTTTGATCCAATGATTTTTCCCTAAGTTATGGGCCTTTCGACTTTTCAAATTTTTTTTTATATAATTTTATGTTTTTCTGTGTGAGCTAGGTTACCTTCATGGTGTAATCAACTCCTCCTACAGTTTTGATCGTAGATATTTGAAACTTCCTTTTTTTTGGATGCTATCACACTCAATAAAAGCCATCTTAGATGTTAAGGTTGCGTCTCATTTTCTACCCTTTTTTTGGGTTTCTGCAATCATTCGAACAAATATGAACCAATATCAAAATTATTAATCAAAATTTTTCTTTAAAGTTAAAAATCTTTTTTGTTGGGTTTACGGATAATGCGGGTTTAATTTGCCACGGTGGGTGTATGCTAGCACTCGACTCAGCACACCTCTTGTTTATTTTACTTTTATTTCGACATATTCTCATGGCTTTTCGTATCTTTTGCAAGATTTTGATACATTAATTTTGAATATCTTTGTATAAACTGTAATAAAAACAATGCTTTGACAGATCACAACTCATTCTGAGACATTTTCTTTTTTTTATGTTTACCCATACCATAGTATGGTACACATAGTGTCGTTGTCCGAATTGACCACTCATCATGCGTCCGTCCGTATGTCTGTCTGTCTGTCCGTAGACACTTTACGCATGGTGCGATAACTCAAATATTTTCTATCTGATCGCAACCAAATTTGGTATGTGAGTTTCTCAGCCCAAAATACAGATTGAGTTCGAATATGGGTTTGATCCAACTATATTTAACTGAGTTATGGCCCTTTTTCGAAAAAATATATTCACTCAAAAAAATATTGATTGATCTCCTTGCTCAATTTAACCCAAAAAAATGAATATGAATAAATAAATAAAAATAATATATAATAATGTTTTTTTTCTTCAAATAATTAAAAAAAAAAAAATTTAAAGTAACAAATTTTTTAAATCTAACACCATTTTAACTCTGCCAAGGGTACCCCTAGTCACCACACCAAATTTGGTTTAAATCGGTCCATAATCTTGTGTTATGTACTGGTAAATTTGTTTGGAGCGACTTTAAACCCAATTCATCAATTCCATCCCATGCCTTTGGACTACTTAGCTATTGATAAGGCTATATTATTTTCTGATATCTCTTATGCCAATTGATGTGCAAATAATCTGATAAAGAAAGCTATGGTATCTAATTTAAAATAAAGATTCAACAATAAACATCACATGTTATTAACCGTAGACTTGGACGTCTGTGCTCTAGAGTGATATCTTCAGATGGTCTGAGATCATTATAATTGTTATTGGTTTAATAGAGAAGTCAGTGTTCAACATAAACAATTCTTGTGATTTGTTGACAGCTCTGCTATTTAATTGATATTAATGGGTCAGCAGTGAGGTGGCTTATCTGTATACTATACTGTTGGTAGAATTTGATACATTATTATTGTAAACTTAAATTGGACTCTCTTAACCCAAGTATTCCATGTCCAGGCCACCTTTCACATTTAACCCAAGGCTGTGGTGCTTTAGCTGTACTAGTCCAAGTCTTCTCGTACTAAAACTAGCTAAGATTTTGGGATGGAGATGCTAGTATTTAGTCTGAGTTCCAGGCCCATGCATTCCTATGACACGAGTTACGCCCAGGATCTGTGGCGGGAATCTGTGGTGTATTTTACTCGATTTACCTAACAAAGCAATACATGATGCTATATACATCGGAAAGAGTGACATCTTATGGTCATAATGTTGTATAATAATCTAACTTTAATGTTAAATTACACATAGAATATTCCGGTTGATTGCCACAAACATCGTTGTTTTTTCTGTTTGTTTACTTAACTGAAAGCCGAACTCAGGTTCCGAAGAACTTCGGCATTGTCCGGTGTTTGTTTTGGCCGAGACGAATTTCGATACAAACAAAATGGCGGCCCCCATGATATTCTAATGCTCATTGTGTTTACACTGTTTTAAACTGTGAGATGGTTGTAATTCCCGTAATTTATTTAATGTATTACATTTATATCTTCAATATGTATTTAATCTATGTATTTATTTATTTATTTATTTATTGTCACGTATAATTACGATTACAATGGAGAATTCATCGTGCGTGGTTGATTGAAAATCTACGGAATATTTTCACCGGAAAATGCCGAACGCAGTTCGCAAGGTCAACTGAGTTCGCATACTTTAAAAAATATGTAAACACTGCGGCAAATGTTTCTTTTCACATTAAATTACCGCTTTCAATTCACAACCGATGTGGGTTTCAGATCAAATAGCATGTCTGCTGCGGAAACTATCCGTTTATTGTAGCAATTGTGATATTTTATTTCATATAATTGTGGTTTTATTTGAGCGGGTCACTAACGCTTAAGTCGTGTCATAGGAATGCATGGGCCTGGAACTCGGACTAAATACTAGCATCTCCATCCCAAAATCTTAGCTAGTTTTAGTACGAGAAGACTTGGACTATAGCTGTACCAGTGCATTCTCTTATATAAATGCTCGTGACCCATAAATTCCAATAATTTGTGTTATGTACATTTGTCTATAATAGTACATAACAGTATACTCTATAATTCAACACCAAAACTCTCATTTATGATTCCGATAATAGTAATTTACAATCGCTAAGGGATGGGTTAACATCTGCCAATCGTGATCGGCCTCTCGTTTATAAAAAATTTTAAGAAACATCTCTCAAAAACCATGAAAAAATCTTTAGGGTAGGGGATTTGAAATAGGGTAGGTAGGGGATAGGGCCCTGCGAACCTTATAATTTAGGTCGAACCGAACCTTGAAACCGAATCATCATCTTGGTTTCGAATCGAACCGAATCTCGAACCTCGAACCCAATTACCGACCGTGTCATTGAAGAGAGTCCAAGCGACGTACTCATAATACTAGTAGCCAGTTAGAACGTATGTGTATCATTATAATAGTACAATCAACGTGTTATATACAAATTTATCGTATACGATATAAGATAATTACATGTTGAAGAATTATTTTATATTGGAGATGAATGACAATCCGATAAAACGTTGATTTTATGTTCAGTTTATGTCCATACATTATATTACATAACCCCGATTAAAACAAATATCCGATTATCATTCTCCGTATATACCCGCGTCCGCTCACTGAGCATCACTCATGAAAAATCATAACTTATGACTTATTCTAACAGTAAGTGAGACAGATGTCTGATTGAATCATCGGTCAAGCTTCCAATAGTAAATATGTACAATGTAAACAACGCGATAAACGACGCATTGAACTCCTAACACACTGACAGCATGAACGCGCCACGTGGCATAACTCGGTAACTATTAACAGACTCGTCAATCTGTAACTGCGACAACACAAGACAAAGATCAAAGCGTGCCGACGTCGCGTTGTAGCAATTAAGTGTCATAAGACAAAGCACATCGGGTTACATAATCATGTCAATCATTTATGCTGATAAACAATGGCCACACCTTCTCCTCACTGTGATTGGTTGACTCCAATTGTTGACACAGAAGGCTGCCGGAAATACCTATTCACTTTCAGCCAGTTTACGGAATTCAAAAAAGCTTGTTCGATCTGTATTCATCGATAATCATAACTTATTGTTTCGTTTGTTAGGTATAATTATGTCCATTAGTAAAGTTATATGGAGAATAAAACAAACTTTGACGAGGTAGAACTTTGACTGAGATAGAAATGTTATAGTTTTACTAATTAATTATCACGAATTTGACATGTCCGACTGGACCGTTTAGCGGGAGCGGAATAAAGTTATGCCAAAAGACCCGTTCAATGAAATATCACCCAGTTACCCCGCCCGAGTAATGATCAAAGTAATTATGTCCAATGGTATCACACAGTTGTATGTAAACCAATTAATATACGGTATATAATCAATAAACAATTCCCAGTACGCAAAATTTGCCCATTTTGCGGGACTAAAGAAAAGGTTCGATATAAACGAATCCCGTCTAAGGTTTCGAACCGGACCGAATCATCACAGCGGTTTCGAACCGAACCGAACCTCGAACGGTTCGCAGGGCCCTAGTAGGGGAACCCAATCCACAAGGATTTTTGTCTTGGTCTAATGTTAGAATGGCCCTGACTATTCACAGTTGTTATTTTTGTCTATAAATTGACACCTTTCCGTTATAACATGTTTCTATATATCGGGGTACATGGAGATTTGATACCTGAGTGTCAAGGGATTCATAATAATGTAACTGTTCAAGTGCTAAGCTCCATATAATATCTATCCATTATTATTATGAAAAGGCATTCAGTTATCAAATATACATGGACCTCTAAAGATGCATAATCCAAATTAACGTTCCCAAATTACTATTTCTTTGGTATCGGGGGGTAAAAAAATAATCGAGTCGAGGAACCCACCATCAACGCTCAGAGTGATCAGCTATCGATTTTAAAACAAATTTATTTCTCGAGATGTGTACTTATTTTTGGCCAGGTAAAAAGTCGTCAAACCGACAGTCTGACCAAATTGTGGATGAAGATGGATAACTCTAAAATCAGGTGGCTTTGAAATTTGAAAATCGGCCATATTTCGTTAACAAAATGTTGATAAATGACATGTTTTCGGCAATTTTATACAATAGTTGACTGTGGTTAGTATTATTTTTGGGCAATTAATCGATTCTGATAATTGAAGCGGCATTTCAAAAGGTTTTTGTTGTTGGAATCTGATTATATGGGGACCATTAAATCGTATAGAGTACCTTTAAAAAAATGTTGTTGTTGGTATCTGATTATATGGCGACTATCGAATCCAACTTGAGTACTTTTAAATATTGATGATTCCGAGTAAAATCATGATAAAACAGGATTGACATTCTAACTCAGATTCCACAACTTGGTTTTTAGGGTAGAGCTTGGTCTCGTGCTAAATCTCGACGTAATCTCGATTACATGGAAGTACTGAATGATATGGAGGCGAAAGGAATCAGCATTAGAGTGGCTTCACCCAAGCTCGTCATGGAAGAGGTATGTTTAATTAGCATCATGTTAATCATTAAAAGCTCGTCATGGAAGAGGTATGTTTAATTAGCATCATGTTTAATCATTAAAAGCTCGTCATGGAAGAGGTATGTTTAATTAGCATCATGTTTAATCATTAAAAGCTCGTCATGGAAGAGGTATGTTTAATTAGCATCATGTTAATCATTAAATCTCGATTACGTGGAAGTACTGAACGATATGGAGGCGAAAGGAATCAGCATTAGAGTGGCTTCACCCAAGCTCGTCATGGAAGAGGTATGTTTAATTAGCATCATGTTAATCATTAAAAGCTCGTCATGGAAGAGGTATGTTTAATTAGCATCATGTTTAATCATTAAATCTCGATTACGTGGAAGTACTGAACGATATGGAGGCGAAAGGAATCAGCATTAGAGTGGCTTCACCCAAGCTCGTCATGGAAGAGGTATGTTTAATTAGCATCATGTTAATCATTAAATCTCGATTACATGGAAGTACTGAACGATATGGAGGCGAAAGGAATCAGCATTAGAGTGGCTTCACCCAAGCTCGTCATGGAAGAGGTATGTTTAATTAACATCATGTTAATCATTAAATCTCGATTACATGGAAGTACTGAACGATATGGAGGCGAAAGGAATCAGCATTAGAGTGGCTTCACCCAAGCTCGTCATGGAAGAGGTATGTTTAATTAGCATCATGTTAATCATTAAATCTCGATTACGTGGAAGTACTGAACGATATGGAGGCGAAAGGAATCAGTATTAGAGTGGCTTCACCCAAGCTCGTCATGGAAGAGGTATGTTTAATTAGCATCATGTTAATCATTAAATCTCGATTACGTGGAAGTACTGAACGATATGGAGGCGAAAGGAATCAGCATTAGAGTGGCTTCACCCAAGCTCGTCATGGAAGAGGTATGTTTAATTAACATCATGTTAATCATTAAATCTCGATTACGTGGAAGTACTGAACGATATGGAGGCGAAAGGAATCAGTATTAGAGTGGCTTCACCCAAGCTCGTCATGGAAGAGGTATGTTTAATTAGCATCATGTTAATCATTAAATCTCGATTACGTGGAAGTACTGAACGATATGGAGGCGAAAGGAATCAGCATTAGAGTGGCTTCACCCAAGCTCGTCATGGAAGAGGTATGTTTAATTAACATCATGTTAATCATTAAATCTCGATTACGTGGAAGTACTGAACGATATGGAGGCGAAAGGAATCAGCATTAGAGTGGCTTCACCCAAGCTCGTCATGGAAGAGGTATGTTTAATTAACATCATGTTAATCATTAAATCTCGATTACGTGGAAGTACTGAACGATATGGAGGCGAAAGGAATCAGTATTAGAGTGGCTTCACCCAAGCTCGTCATGGAAGAGGTATGTTTAATTAGCATCATGTTAATCATTAAATCTCGATTACATGGAAGTACTGAACGATATGGAGGCGAAAGGAATCAGCATTAGAGTGGCTTCACCCAAGCTCGTCATGGAAGAGGTATGTTTAATTAGCATCATGTTAATCATTAAATCTCGATTACGTGGAAGTACTGAACGATATGGAGGCGAAAGGAATCAGCATTAGAGTGGCTTCACCCAAGCTCGTCATGGAAGAGGTATGTTTAATTAGCATCATGTTAATCATTAAATCTCGATTACATGGAAGTACTGAACGATATGGAGGCGAAAGGAATCAGCATTAGAGTGGCTTCACCCAAGCTCGTCATGGAAGAGGTATGTTTAATTAGCATCATGTTAATCATTAAATCTCGATTACGTGGAAGTACTGAACGATATGGAGGCGAAAGGAATCAGCATTAGAGTGGCTTCACCCAAGCTCGTCATGGAAGAGGTATGTTTAATTAACATCATGTTAATCATTAAATCTCGATTACATGGAAGTACTGAACGATATGGAGGCGAAAGGAATCAGCATTAGAGTGGCTTCACCCAAGCTCGTCATGGAAGAGGTATGTTTAATTAGCATCATGTTAATCATTAAATCTCGATTACGTGGAAGTACTGAACGATATGGAGGCGAAAGGAATCAGCATTAGAGTGGCTTCACCCAAGCTCGTCATGGAAGAGGTATGTTTAATTAACATCATGTTAATCATTAAATCTCGATTACATGGAAGTACTGAACGATATGGAGGCGAAAGGAATCAGCATTAGAGTGGCTTCACCCAAGCTCGTCATGGAAGAGGTATGTTTAATTAACATCATGTTAATCATTAAATCTCGATTACATGGAAGTACTGAACGATATGGAGGCGAAAGGAATCAGCATTAGAGTGGCTTCACCCAAGCTCGTCATGGAAGAGGTATGTTTAATTAGCATCATGTTTAATCATTAAAACCTGATGAAACATGGAACGGGTATGTTTAATTAGCATCATGTTAATCATTAAATCTCGATTACGTGGAAGTACTGAATGATATGGAGGCGAAAGGAATCAGTATTAGAGTGGCTTCACCCAAGCTCGTCATGGAAGAGGTATGTTTAATTAACATCATGTTTAATCATTAAATCTCGATTACATGGAAGTACTGAATGATATGGAGGCGAAAGGAATCAGCATTAGAGTGGCTTCACCCAAGCTCGTCATGGAAGAGGTATGTTTAATTAGCATCATGTTAATCATTAAATCTCGATTACGTGGAAGTACTGAACGATATGGAGGCGAAAGGAATCAGCATTAGAGTGGCTTCACCCAAGCTCGTCATGGAAGAGGTATGTTTAATTAACATCATGTTAATCATTAAATCTCGATTACATGGAAGTACTGAACGATATGGAGGCGAAAGGAATCAGCATTAGAGTGGCTTCACCCAAGCTCGTCATGGAAGAGGTATGTTTAATTAGCATCATGTTAATCATTAAATCTCGATTACGTGGAAGTACTGAACGATATGGAGGCGAAAGGAATCAGCATTAGAGTGGCTTCACCCAAGCTCGTCATGGAAGAGGTATGTTTAATTAGCATCATGTTAATCATTAAAAGCTCGTCATGGAAGAGGTATGTTTAATTAACATCATGTTAATCATTAAATCTCGATTACGTGGAAGTACTGAATGATATGGAGGCGAAAGGAATCAGCATTAGAGTGGCTTCACCCAAGCTCGTCATGGAAGAGGTATGTTTAATTAGCATCATGTTAATCATTAAATCTCGATTACGTGGAAGTACTGAACGATATGGAGGCGAAAGGAATCAGCATTAGAGTGGCTTCACCCAAGCTCGTCATGGAAGAGGTATGTTTAATTAGCATCATGTTAATCATTAAATCTCGATTACGTGGAAGTACTGAACGATATGGAGGCGAAAGGAATCAGCATTAGAGTGGCTTCACCCAAGCTCGTCATGGAAGAGGTATGTTTAATTAGCATCATGTTAATCATTAAATCTCGATTACATGGAAGTACTGAACGATATGGAGGCGAAAGGAATCAGCATTAGAGTGGCTTCACCCAAGCTCGTCATGGAAGAGGTATGTTTAATTAACATCATGTTAATCATTAAATCTCGATTACGTGGAAGTACTGAACGATATGGAGGCGAAAGGAATCAGCATTAGAGTGGCTTCACCCAAGCTCGTCATGGAAGAGGTATGTTTAATTAACATCATGTTAATCATTAAATCTCGATTACGTGGAAGTACTGAACGATATGGAGGCGAAAGGAATCAGCATTAGAGTGGCTTCACCCAAGCTCGTCATGGAAGAGGTATGTTTAATTAACATCATGTTAATCATTAAATCTCGATTACATGGAAGTACTGAACGATATGGAGGCGAAAGGAATCAGCATTAGAGTGGCTTCACCCAAGCTCGTCATGGAAGAGGTATGTTTAATTAACATCATGTTAATCATTAAATCTCGATTACATGGAAGTACTGAACGATATGGAGGCGAAAGGAATCAGCATTAGAGTGGCTTCACCCAAGCTCGTCATGGAAGAGGTATGTTTAATTAACATCATGTTAATCATTAAATCTCGATTACGTGGAAGTACTGAACGATATGGAGGCGAAAGGAATCAGCATTAGAGTGGCTTCACCCAAGCTCGTCATGGAAGAGGTATGTTTAATTAGCATCATGTTAATCATTAAATCTCGATTACATGGAAGTACTGAACGATATGGAGGCGAAAGGAATCAGCATTAGAGTGGCTTCACCCAAGCTCGTCATGGAAGAGGTATGTTTAATTAACATCATGTTAATCATTAAATCTCGATTACGTGGAAGTACTGAACGATATGGAGGCGAAAGGAATCAGCATTAGAGTGGCTTCACCCAAGCTCGTCATGGAAGAGGTATGTTTAATTAACATCATGTTAATCATTAAATCTCGATTACATGGAAGTACTGAACGATATGGAGGCGAAAGGAATCAGCATTAGAGTGGCTTCACCCAAGCTCGTCATGGAAGAGGTATGTTTAATTAACATCATGTTAATCATTAAATCTCGATTACATGGAAGTACTGAACGATATGGAGGCGAAAGGAATCAGCATTAGAGTGGCTTCACCCAAGCTCGTCATGGAAGAGGTATGTTTAATTAGCATCATGTTAATCATTAAATCTCGATTACGTGGAAGTACTGAACGATATGGAGGCGAAAGGAATCAGCATTAGAGTGGCTTCACCCAAGCTCGTCATGGAAGAGGTATGTTTAATTAGCATCATGTTAATCATTAAATCTCGATTACATGGAAGTACTGAACGATATGGAGGCGAAAGGAATCAGCATTAGAGTGGCTTCACCCAAGCTCGTCATGGAAGAGGTATGTTTAATTAACATCATGTTAATCATTAAATCTCGATTACGTGGAAGTACTGAACGATATGGAGGCGAAAGGAATCAGTATTAGAGTGGCTTCACCCAAGCTCGTCATGGAAGAGGTATGTTTAATTAACATCATGTTAATCATTAAATCTCGATTACGTGGAAGTACTGAACGATATGGAGGCGAAAGGAATCAGCATTAGAGTGGCTTCACCCAAGCTCGTCATGGAAGAGGTATGTTTAATTAACATCATGTTAATCATTAAATCTCGATTACATGGAAGTACTGAACGATATGGAGGCGAAAGGAATCAGCATTAGAGTGGCTTCACCCAAGCTCGTCATGGAAGAGGTATGTTTAATTAGCATCATGTTAATCATTAAATCTCGATTACATGGAAGTACTGAACGATATGGAGGCGAAAGGAATCAGCATTAGAGTGGCTTCACCCAAGCTCGTCATGGAAGAGGTATGTTTAATTAACATCATGTTAATCATTAAATCTCGATTACGTGGAAGTACTGAACGATATGGAGGCGAAAGGAATCAGCATTAGAGTGGCTTCACCCAAGCTCGTCATGGAAGAGGTATGTTTAATTAACATCATGTTAATCATTAAATCTCGATTACGTGGAAGTACTGAACGATATGGAGGCGAAAGGAATCAGTATTAGAGTGGCTTCACCCAAGCTCGTCATGGAAGAGGTATGTTTAATTAGCATCATGTTAATCATTAAATCTCGATTACATGGAAGTACTGAACGATATGGAGGCGAAAGGAATCAGCATTAGAGTGGCTTCACCCAAGCTCGTCATGGAAGAGGTATGTTTAATTAGCATCATGTTAATCATTAAATCTCGATTACGTGGAAGTACTGAATGATATGGAGGCGAAAGGAATCAGCATTAGAGTGGCTTCACCCAAGCTCGTCATGGAAGAGGTATGTTTAATTAACATCATGTTAATCATTAAATCTCGATTACGTGGAAGTACTGAACGATATGGAGGCGAAAGGAATCAGCATTAGAGTGGCTTCACCCAAGCTCGTCATGGAAGAGGTATGTTTAATTAACATCATGTTAATCATTAAATCTCGATTACGTGGAAGTACTGAACGATATGGAGGCGAAAGGAATCAGCATTAGAGTGGCTTCACCCAAGCTCGTCATGGAAGAGGTATGTTTAATTAACATCATGTTTAATCATTAAATCTCGATTACATGGAAGTACTGAATGATATGGAGGCGAAAGGAATCAGCATTAGAGTGGCTTCACCCAAGCTCGTCATGGAAGAGGTATGTTTAATTAACATCATGTTAATCATTAAATCTCGATTACGTGGAAGTACTGAACGATATGGAGGCGAAAGGAATCAGCATTAGAGTGGCTTCACCCAAGCTCGTCATGGAAGAGGTATGTTTAATTAGCATCATGTTAATCATTAAATCTCGATTACGTGGAAGTACTGAACGATATGGAGGCGAAAGGAATCAGCATTAGAGTGGCTTCACCCAAGCTCGTCATGGAAGAGGTATGTTTAATTAGCATCATGTTAATCATTAAATCTCGATTACATGGAAGTACTGAACGATATGGAGGCGAAAGGAATCAGCATTAGAGTGGCTTCACCCAAGCTCGTCATGGAAGAGGTATGTTTAATTAGCATCATGTTTAATCATTAAAACCTGATGAAACATGGAACGGGTATGTTTAATTAGCATCATGTTTAATCATTAAAAGCTCTTCATGGAAGAGGTATGATTATTTATGCAGCATGTTCAATCATTATAACTTAACGAAACATGGAAGAGGTGAGGTATCTTTATAATAAAATTAACAAGTTTTTGAGTTTCTTTAGAAACTTCTTCTCAAAGATTCTCTTTTAGTTTAAAGTTTCTCTATATCTCCCAATTGGCAGATGACACATTGCATAATCGAGGTGCCCAATGGGTGCACATCACAATATTCACCATCTTTGAACTTAAATATGAGTATAGGTCTCCCGCAACAGATGAGGCCTATTCAAAATGAGGTCCCCGGAGGGTGAATTTAGTGATGCTAGCCTGCTGTGCAAGGTACCATCACTAAATTCACCTTCTGGGGACCCTCATTCGGTAAATTCCTTTATTACACGCTTGTTCCCAGAAGTACAGTGTTATTGCTGTTCCATATTTACAATTACGTATGGAACGTATGTTCCAGTACATTCCATACGCATCTCGTTGACGTAAAATGACATACATGACGTTCGCCTCAACCATGAAACCAGAAACTATAAAATAAAAGAATCATCACGCATGACAAAACACGCCCTCTTTGTGCCTAAATAAACCTTCTAAGTCTGTATTTTTAATGCACGGATTCTAGGACGCGAAGCGTGTAATAAACACAGGAATTGAGGCGCAAGTGCCTCTCGTTCTATCCTTCCACAACAGCACTCGTGCCGTATCGACAAACCCATTTACACATCTGTGTATTTATCACGTGAGTTATGTCCCTTCAACATCAGACTTACCGTGTTTATTTCAAGAAAATAATGGGAAAATGTACCATATTTTCCTCACACTTTAGTGGTTTATGATTGGAAATCGCAGTATATGTCTCAAGCGTAAATATGCATAAATAACTTTAGCTGTCAAACTCTCATCGTTTGTCACTCGTCTTCAACGCTGGTTTTTATTTATTTATATGTTCTTGGAAATATCTCTCTCTTAATCTAGGCCTACTTCATTATTCCGCTGGGTCAAATGTCCAAATATGTGGTAATAATAGTAATAACATGATGTTATCTTGCATTATGGTTTATTAATGGCCCTCTGGAATGATTTACACCCCTCGGGCCTATTAGCGGCCCTTGACCTTGTCTCGGGCCGCTAATAGGCCCTTGGGCTGTTAATCATTCCTGCTGGGCCGTTAATAAACCGTAACGCCCTAATAAATCATGTTATTGTTATAATATCGCGTAAATAGTCTGTTATTGTCAAGTTTGTATGCTTTGTTATGTAAACAAAAGCCAAAAATGTTACAGAACCTGGCTTTTGTTTACATAACACAGCGTAGAGAGCAAAATATGTCTATATTTTAATATTCTTTCTGTTTATGGCAGTTTTAACGGGTTCGACTATTTTAAAAGCAATACCCACGATGAATTTCATCCGTGCCTTTAAAACCAGTTAGTATTGAGCTCATTCAACAGTATCAGGCTTAACCCTTTACCCAACAGAACGGCCCTGTGCCAATGCATTCTTTTATATATGCGAGTCGACCATAGGTCGCCTCGCATATATAAGAGAATGCATTGGCTTAACACATATTAAAAATTCTAAAATTGTCAAAGAATGTAGAAAAATATTATAAAAATATTATAAAAATGTAAGAAAAAATTCTAAAATTGTTAAAGAATGTAAGAAAAAATGGTAAAAAGTGTTAAAAAATGAATTTTGTTTAGGCCAATGCATTCTCTTATATATGCGAGGCGACCTATGGTCGACTCGCATATATAAGAGAATGCATTGGCACATGGCATAACTGTAACCATCACAATGTGGTCAATGAACCGGTTCCAATGATATCCATATTTGTATGAGACAGACCGAAGATATTTTAGGCTGTTGAAGCTTTATTTGGGGCGTTTTTGGCCGTTTTGTAGGGTTAACTGAACTTCTTATGTCTGTCATTTCACATGTCTCCATAGAGAATTAAGATTCCAATTCTTTTCAATTTAGTGTAAACAGTATTTATAATTTCTTCTAATAATATATCCATGGATGTATGAAGAGGAGATCAGACAACAAGCATGACTTGTTTTTATACGTCATCTCCCCTCTGATTGTAAATGTCAGGATGGTAACAAGATAAAAAAAGAATAAGTTGGAAGAACAACAAAATTTCAGAAGAGATGCAAATTTGTGCATGATTACCATCCAGGTGAAATAAATATAATAGTCGTAAAGAAAATAATAGTGGATGAAGACAGGATAGTGGATGAAGGCAGGATAGTGGGAATAAGAAAGACGGGAGAGAAAGAACAGAGAGAAAGAGTGAGTCAGACTGAAGGGAAGAAGTACTATAGGAGACACATCTGTGGTATATCTGTGGTATATCTGTGGTATATCCTTTCTTAATCACTTTGGTATATATGTCACCATGCAATCATCGTGTATTCAATTAATTTTGAATCCGTTTGTGTCTGTTATAAATTTCTGCACTTTTTCCACAAGATACCTGTAACACATATTGTAGTATTTTATATTAAGTTACTTGCTAGATAGGCCCTTAATCTTCAAGTCCAATACGCCACTCAGTATTTAAACCTGCTATCATACATAATTTCCTCTTTAATGTAACTCTTATGATATAGTTCCATGTAGGCCCCTTAATGCCTTATCCTATCCTATATCGGATGAATGTTGGGACGTGAACATTAAGCAAGTTGTGTCACTTTTATTTCACCAATCAACACCAATCACTTAATACTTTCTCATATGTTCTGTTTATTTGTTTGTTTGTTTAAATTACTCTACCTGTGAAGGTGACCTGATTGTCAATAAAATCTTATAAAACAAATAAGGATTTCACAGCCTTTCATAAGCCTTTGCATAATATATCACAGCTGGTTGGTTTCGGCAATGTTAACTCTCTAAAACACTCTTCAATTTCAGGCACCGATGTCATACAAGAATGTAACAGATGTTGTCAACACATGTAAGTATCATTCTTACAGTTTCCAAAAGTCATCAGATGGTATTCAAAGTAGATTTATTCATTATGATTGATATGTTCCCACACAAAAAAGTTAAGCCACTCACCATTTGAGTTACACATTCACTATTCTGAATCAAGGCTGTAAATAGTGTGTCTGACATTTGCAGAATGAGGTCCCCAGAGGGTGAATTTAGTGACGCTACCCAGCACAGTAGTCTAGTATCACCAAATTCAACCTCTGGGGACCTCATTCTGCTTAGGCCTCATCTTCTGGGAAATATCTATAGTTTCAAATTAACATAGCTTTTAGTTGCTTTTTCCCTCCTGTTCAGTTTCTATATCCCCTAATTCACCCTCTGGGGACCTCATTCTGCAAATGTAACACACTCTATTTTTGTACTGAATCAAATAGCAGTGAATCCCAAAGAGTACCCCTTTTTTTCAGCCACAAGCCTGGATTTATTGTGTCTGACACAAGCCTGGATTTATTGTGTCTGACACAAGCCTGGATTTATTGTGTCTGACACAAGCCTGGATTTATTGTGTCTGACATTTGCAGAATGAGGTCTGCAGAAGGTTAATTTAGCAATGCTATCCTGCATGGTGGGCTAGCATCACCAAATTCACCATCTAGTGTACCTAATTCTGCTTAGGCCCAACTTCAATGGGAGACTGACAATCAGTTTGAACTTCCCCAGTTGAAGTTGGTGATGTTCACCCATTAGTCACCTTGATTGTGCATTTTATCTTCTGCAAATTAGGGGATATAGAAATCGAATAGAAAGGGAAAAGTAAATGTTAATTTGAGACTATAGATACTTCCCAAAAGATGAGGCCTAAGCAGAATGAGGTCCCCAGAGGGTGAATTTGTTGATGCTAGCCCGCTGTGCAGGATAGCATCACTGAATTCACCCTCTGGGGACCTCATTCAGCAAATGTCAGATACACCTAAACCACCTTTTTGACTAGAGGTTGCATATTATTTTGGATCCCAGATGATGGCATTAGTTGTAGTGTTTTTGTATGACTTCAAATTTGCTTCATATATTGATTATATGCAAGGCCTTTTGAGTCCCTTAATTTGGAATGTGAGAAAATGTTTTTAATTTGACAGTGATATGCATATACATGAAGAAAGAATGTCTCTCAGACCTGTTAAGTTTTGAAAATGGGATATTTTTGCAGGAGGTATGCCCAAATATGTTCATCTTCCAAAAATCATTTTTATGATGAAGATTACATATTTTTTATGAGTTTCTATTTGTGTTTATTTTATAAATATATACACCTAAATATAATGGTAATGACTGTTCTGTTGGTAAATGTAATAGATCTGCTGTGATTGGGAGATACATGCATCTTTATCTACAATAATACACAGCAAAATTGCTGGCATGCTAACTGTGTGTTAAAATTCCTGTTTAAAATATATAGAGTTTTCTCCCTTCTATTGTATTGTATTTGCACTGCATTGACCCAGTGTAACAAACATAATCCTAAGTCATGTTATTAAATCTATTTTGAAAATGTCAGGGAGATTTTTGCGGCAGTTTTATTTGACACGTTGACTTTCAAGATAAAATTATTTTTATTATAATTATTTATTTTTATCAAGCACAAAAATAAAGCGCATAACATGAAACGCAAATGCACAAACAAGGCTCACACTGAAATGTACGTTACACACTTTGGAATATGCCGTAACTCCGTTCCCATCACTTTTCGAAATCCATGGCATGTCCATGAATATTTAAATATTTAATTATTTAAACTTAGACTCATGTTTTTGGATGGTGCGACAGACATTTTGAGATCTATACAAGACAGCTATGACAGAAACATCCATTACTTAGAATTGTTCATCAATGGGGAACTTACAATACAGCTGTACAATTGTGATTATACAAATTGCATACTATATCAACACCCTTTATACGTGTGGCTTCACCAGAGTGTGAACATCAAGTAATATCAGTCACAGTTCACCGCTGATCAGTCTTCAATCAGAGGGAACATCAAAAGTTACCGACGGTACATTCTGTGAATATTTGTTGGTTTTTACGATACTGGAAATAAGGAAATCCCTCTCATGGGGAACCTCTGCAAATGTACAAATATTCAAAAAATAAATAACATCGTTTTTTGGGGATCTGGGATATCTGTATTTTTGGGGATCTGGGTTATCTGTATTTGCGGAATTGCTGTGGCAATCCGGGAGTCTCATGGACAATCCGTGAAACTTAACAGCTCTGATGTCTTCAGATGAGCTAATTTGTGCACAATTTCATATAATTTGGGCACACTCTTCCCCGGCTTGAATTTGGGGGACTTTAAAAACCTGTATAATGTTCACTAGTTCGCAATAAAATAATAAGCTTTCTTAAAGGGGGACTGTACCCTAAATATGGCCATGTTGGATTTCACACCCTGCCACCCACAAATAAAAACATGGCTCTCGGCAGCCATCTTGGATTTTACTCTTTACGTTACTAAATACTTTGGCATGCCTTGCAGCCAATATCTATTATCCAATTAATCCCAAACTTCATATGGGCTCTTCGGGTTGACTTCTGGTATTGCTTAAATATTTGAACTTTTCGCTCCATTGACTGTAATGTATGATATTACCCCCTCTCCAAGTTGAGCCACAGTGTCATTGACATATTCATTGCAAAAGTTATGGCCCTTTGTTGACAAACCAGGTTTATCCCTAATTATAGCTCACATTCCACAATAGATTTCACTTTGGCCTCCCATACCTATCGGGTATCAAAAAGAAAACATTTATATATATATATCTAACTGTTTATTTTGGCACATGTGGTAAATACAACTCGGAGTATCTTGTAGAGTGTACACAGATATTTTGAAGAGATGAAACCTTCTTACATACAAACTAATAATAATCTGTCTTAAAGGGGGACTGTACCCTAAATCTGGCCATTTATGTGACTATCTACTTTTATACACAACAGAATATATGCAACTAATGAATGAATTTGAGCCATGGATATTGTGAAAAATACACCCATGTGCTCTGTGAACAATGCAAACAACATGGTATTTGTAATGAAAATTAATTTATGACTGGAGATGGTCCCATAAATGGTGGGATTTAGTGTATAGTACCCCTTTAAGAATCTACATGTATCTTCATAAACTTTTAGCTATTCCATCTTTAACAGACACTAATATGAATTCTAGATAAATTCATAGATTGATGAGGGAGGCGCGTGAGAACATAATATTGTTTATTGTATGATGAGGGAGGCGCGTGAGAACATAATATTGTTTATTGTGTGATGAGGGAGGTGCATGAGAACATAATATTGTTTATTGTGTGATGAGGGAGGAGCGTGAGAACATAATATTGTTTATTGTATGATGAGGGAGGTGCATGAGAACATAATATTGTTTATTGTATGATGAGGGAGGTGCATGAGAACATGATATTGTTTATTGTATGACGAGGGAGGCGCGTGAGAACATAATATTGTTTATTGTATGATGAGGGAGGTGCGTGAGAACATGATATTGTTTATTGTGTGATGAGGGAGGTGCATGAGAACATAATATTGTTTATTGTGTGATGAGGGAGGTGCGTGAGAACATATTTTGTATTTTGAGCACTATATGAATTAAATATATTACATTCCAGGTCATGCTGTAGGAATCAGTCAGAAGGCGATCAAACTTCGACCAATCGCTGTTATCAAGGGATGACGACAAACACCTTCCTTCAACTTATTAAGTCCTAAATTATCATCGTGTTATTCATGCTCTGGACTGGCAGAACTTCACATGATTATGATAAATCTTAGCACATTCATGTGGATGATGGCAGAGCTTCAAACCATGAACTCATTAAGTGCAAAAATGTCATCACAGCACACAAGAGGTGTATGGACTGATCACTGTCACATGGATGATGACACCTGAAATGCTGCAATATGTTCTCCAAGTGCTGTGATACAATTGCAGAATGTCTCAATGGCAGATCTTTAAGCCATAAACTCTTGAGTTCTGCAATATTGTGTTGTTGTCCTGTAGAACTTCATATAGATGATCCCTTAGAGAGCCTCACATAGAATGGAGCAGACGACACTCTGTAGTGCATGCTTCTATCTGTGTGAGGCTCCCTGTGGGTTACTATTAATGCTGAAGGTGTTGTCTTCATATGTTCTTCAAGAGTTATCTATCCTGGAAACATGCTAACCTACGAGATAACCGTCTACGACTTTCCACGCTAACCTACGAGATAACCGTCTACGACTTTCCATGCACATTTTTTGTTTAACTCTAAATATGTTTTTTCCGTGCAGCCCTATCTCATTGTTAATATATATTGTTTATGTATGCAAAAAAAAGGAATATACAAATCTTCCAGTACTATCAATGAACATATCGATGAAAAACATATGAAGACAATACTTTTAGCATGGCAATGTGTTAACCCTTTACCCAACAGAAGGGCCCTGTGCCAATGCATTCTCTTATATATGCGAGTCGACCATAGGTCGCCTCGCATATATAAGAGAATGCATTGGCTTAACACATTAAAAATTATAAAATTGTTAAAGAATGTAAGAAAAAATGGTAAAAAAAGATTTTTTTTAGGCCAATGCATTCTCTTATGTATGCGATGCGACCTATGGTCGACTCGCATATATAAGAGAATGCATTGGCACAGGGCATAACTGTAACCATCACAATGTGGTCAAGGAGCCGGTTCCAATGATATCCATATTTGTATGGTTCTATTGACACAGACCGAAGATATTTTAGGCTGTTGAAGCTTTATTTGGCCGGTTTTGGCCGGTTTGTTGTGTAAAGGGTTAACTGTTCTGATGTGTACTCATATAGATTTGTATGTAGTTCTGATTAAAATGAGACTTAAAACAGGTCTGCTTACTGAGTTTGAAGAAATCATCATTACCATCACTGTAAATACAGTCTGCATGCAATCCATTCAGTATAGTTTTACGATCTACTTTCGGTTTCCGGTTTTATTTTTATCTGTTGCTTCAAACTGGTGTTAACTGTTGCAAATTCTTGGAATATGCACTTTTATTATATACTTGCCCATGAATTATAAGGTTTTAGCAGTGAGATATAAGTGATATCCCACTCTAGAGTGATATCCCACTTGTGAGTGATATCAGCTTGAAATTTCTGATGTATTGACATTCATTGGGGGCCATAGGCAAGTATCTAAAGTATATAATAAACAGAATATCCACACTTTTTCAGTGGATATGGGTTAAATCTCATTCGTGATGACAAAACATTTGAATTTCCACTCGTGGCTAAAGCCACTCGTGGAAATTCAATGTTTTGTCATCACTGAAAAAGTGTGGATATCCTCTATCTATTCTCCTTGCTTAAGTATTATTGGTAAATTCTGGCCTCTTCATAGATGCTTTTAGTGTTTAATTAGTTGTCGTAATCTCTCTTTTAGTGTTTAATTGGTTGTCGTTATCTCTAATTTTGTGAACAATGTGTGCAACTCTCAATGAAAATTTGTTGCGCTATTGTTAGCCACATTATGTTCTCAGAATTTTGATATTGTATTAAAACAAATTCTAATTATTTAACCATACTTTCGAGTTAACTTCTGTTTTAAAATCAACTAAACATCTTGGTACAGAGAAAATTAATAATTCAAGTGTTTCTTAAATACTCTATCAGATATCTATGCATATTGATTTTTTCAAGCCATCATTTGTGAAGTTGACTTTCCATTATTGTTAATCAATCATCAAGCCGTGAAAGTTTACTGCCAGTCACAGACACGTCTTGTTTCTGGAATTCATTTGATTAAGAAAGTTGAAAAATTGGGCACAAACAAATCGGATGAAAGAAAAAAGGTATGGACAGCTTCAGAATGACTTGCGGAACATAAATGAGCATCGGTTATGTCATCGCATTTAAGTACACGTTTGCAACAAATTATTGCTCGAAAATATAACTAGGTCAAAGGTCTGAGCGGACATGGAGATTGTTGACCTAATTTCTTTGGCAGATTTGTTAGTTTCCGATATGATATCTTGACTTTGATATGTTCAATTTTGCCGAGTTATATGTCAAATGAAAAGGAATTTTATTTCCAATAAGACACACTTGAGGATATTTTGGCTGCAATTATCGATTTCTAATAGGGTTTTGATAGTTTGTGTGGTTTTAGCCAAAATCGATCATTTGAACCTTGTCACTGGTATAGTCTATATTTGTATTTTAGTAATTTTTCCCAGGGGCCTGTGTTGTTAGCTATATGGTGAATTGACCGCTCTTTAGGAATTCTGACAATTGCCTGATTTGCATTGCACTGACGTAATGCTTGCTGGTGGTACATGTAAGGGGAAACCCACCTGATTTCTTCAGACTTCAGTAACTGAGTCTGGTTTTAAACGGAACAGATTTGTATGGTGATAATCATGTGTGTAGATCTAAGCAAGCATATTTAGCAGTCTGTCAGGTTACCTGCTGTTAGCGTTGCTTATAGTTCTGGGCAGTATTTGTGAAAATAAAAACAGTGATTATTTTTTTTTTCATGCGTATTAAAATAGTTCCAAATGACTGCGTGTTGATTCAAGATAAACCTCACCAAGACCTTCACGGTAAATGTGTTCAGGTAGATAAACCCTAGAGAGTATGTACAGTAATGCTTTAATTAATCGACGCCTTAACCACAGCAGAATTATGGGTAACTTTTCGGTATTTAGTCGGAAATATGGCTTGTTGCCATTCATCGGAAAGCTCTTGCTTAAGGCGTCGATTAATTAGAGCATTACTGGATGATTCTCACCGTTCAGTGGATCTTAAATTCAAGTTGCGTATGGTGGGGTATAATATATATATTATGCTGCAATATTTGTAAACAATGTTGAGTAACTGGGACATTGTGATCGGGGTGACCTCACTTCGGTCAAATGTTACACGTTTGGACATGTCATGCACAAATCAACATAAGTAATTGGACATTTCAGCCATAAAATAGGCTGAAATTATTTAATTTTCTAACCAATGTTCAATTAGTGTAAAATATGGGAATTTTGGACACCAGAAGTTGGACTTAACAAAATCTATAGCAATGTCGCTACCCATTCATCATGTTCTTTGCTTTTTAGCTCACCTGAGACGAAGTCTCCGGTGGAGCTATAGTCATCACTCCTCGTCCGTCTCTCCGTCAAGAATCATCTTCTCCTCAAGAACCGGAAGACTGAATGGGTTCATATTTTGTTTGGATGTTCCCTAGGTGAATCATATTCAGATTTGTTCAAATGAGATCACCTGGTCAAATAGGACCATAACTCTTTCCCACCGTAGTAATTCTAACAAAGACTTCTCATTGGGCCAAATGGGTTCATATTTGGTACAAAGGGTCCATGGGGGACTGTGGTTCAGAATTGTTCAAATGAGGTCACTCGGTCGAATGTGGGCGGAGCCAGTGACATAACTAAAAAAAATTTCAGGGCGACCTTTTTAACAAATTGTTTTTTGTTTATTTTTTAAACGTGTTATAAAATTTGAAAAAGGTGACACCATTATAACATCTGCAGAGTTATGAAACTTTAATATTTAATGAAATTAAGGAAACATTCCATTACCCATCCCCCCTCCCACATGGCCCAGACCCAACCACCACCCTACCCACAACCAACATCCCTTCCAACCCATATCATCTCCCAACTTCCAACTTTAATACCTGGTCTGGCCAGAAGCAGATATTAGACAATGTATCTCTGCAGAGAGACACATGTCATTAATTTAGATTAGAATAATAGATGTCATCTGGCAGTCTTGTGTAAACAACACTGCTAGCAAATTAAAACAAACTGCTGTTCCAAAGCCTGAATATAGTGTATCTGACATTTGAAGAATGAGGTCCCCAGAGGGTGAATTTAGTGTTGCTACCCTGTAATCGGATCGGTTATGGAATTCAATGGGTCTCTGACACGTGACGCAGATGAAACACTTTCTGGCTGGTCTGAGTACTTCAGAGAATTGTTCAATCCACCACCCCACTCTGAGCCAGAGTTTGAGGACCACGTTACCAGAGAAGTTGTTAGCTGTGTTTCTCTTGCTAAAGATCCCGTGCAACCGAACTGCCCACAGTGTCAACCAGTCGAACTCACCGAAATCGTTCTTCATGTGAGGAAACTGAAAAAGAACAAAGCGGGTGGAGCAGATGACTTATTGAATGAAAATTTGTTGCACGCTCCGACTTCCTTCATAGAATGCATCAAAAGACTATATGACGGTATATTCCGCATGGGGTGGATTCCACCAACGATGAAAGAAGGAATAGTCATTCCGTTATACAAAGGACCGCCTAAACCACCGACATCTCCTGATAGTTACCGTGCTATAACACTTCTATCGGTCCTATACAAACTATTCGAGTCCATTCTGTTGAGCCGTCTTCTTCAAAGCCACCAAATGAAACGATTTCCGAATGCACAACAAATGGGTTTTCAGAAAGGTATCAGCTGTTCGATGACGTCATTCATTCTCACGGAATCTGTATCATATGCCAAAGACAATAACTCCAATTTATATGTTGCCTTCCTTGACTCCAAGAAAGCCTTTGATAAAGTATGGCACACTGGCCTCCTGTACAAATTCATTCAGCTCGGATTTTCGCCACACTTTGTCAGTTTGTTGGAGAACATCCATTCGGATGTGACTAGCAAAGTACTATATGACGGCCGCATGTCGCAAAGTTTCAAAATACTGCAATCTACTCGACAAGGTGCCGTTCTGTCACCTCTCTGCTATCTCGTCTTCATAGACGACCTACTTAACGAACTATCAACTTCTCCATACGGACTAAGAATCTGCAATATCCCATGTGGCGCTCCTACTACTGCCGACGACATCGCTCTTCTGTCGCTATCGAAATCCGGTCTAGAATCCTTGTTGAACATATGTGTGAAATATAGCAGGCGGTGGCGATTCGAATTCTCCTCCACGAAGAGCAAAATTGTTGTATTCAACGAGAGTAAAAACTCATATGACCGCTCGGGAAGGATATGGAGGTTGGGCAATCAAACTATTCAGGAAGTTACAGAATGTGCCCATCTTGGTTTAATTCAGGACAAGTTTGCGAAGCAGGTCAATTCCGCCTCTTCTGTGTCGACAAAAATGAGGAACAACTTTTTCAATATCATGGGTAACAAACTTATGAAATCCACTACACCCATCACCATGACAAATGTCCTCAAAACTGTTGTTCTACCGAGAGCTCTCTACGGTGTCGAGGTGGTTCCTTTTTATCAAAGTTCCGCCATCACCATTATGAACAAAGCCGCCAGAACATGTCTCAAATACGCACAATCCCTCCCAAAACGAGCGTCAACTAGGCTATCGCTAGGTCTTCTTGGATTTCTACCAATTGAATATCAACTGCATATCAAAAAACTTTGCTTTATGGGACGTCTTATCCATCTACCGTTCGGCCATCAATTACCATTACGACTGTTTGTCCTGAAAGCACACCTCTACAGACTATACAGTCGCTCCAGTGGTTTTGTACAGGAAATGTTCTCCATATTAGCCAAATACGATCTTTTGAACTATTTGAACGACTACCTGGACATTGGGGTCTTCCCAAAACTGTCAACGTGGATAACTCTTGTGAAGGCAGCTGTCAGGGGAACGTTCATTTCCTCGTGACAGACCAAAGTTTCGTCCGATCCATCCTTGCGAATTATGTGGAAGGTTCACCCTAATCCCCTATCAAACTGGGCAGTCTGGAAACTTCTCCATGGAAACGCTCACATGTTGAAATATCTCAAAAACTTAGTACTGCTTCTCAACAGGACTACCTATACCAACAATTTAGTGTGTCATCTCTGCAGCGAAGTGTACTCGAACGAAATCGACCACGCCATGTTCGTATGCTCTTCTCCAGCCGCACTCATTATTAGAAACTCTTTTTGGGAAGGGATTATCTCTCGTTTCGGCATACCCGAATATTTTCACCTTGCGTCGTTAGCCAGAGATGACCTGGTAGCAACCCTCCTCGGAAGTTCTCTGGAAACCCTAACAGAACACATATCTCACTGCCTCAAGGAACTAGTACTATATTCTGCGAAGTTCCTGTACGTTCTCAGCACAATGATAAGGAATGGCGTACAGCAACCCGTGCCTCGTCCATTGTAATTATCTTCTCAACACCCACGCATGTTGTAACGACTAACTGTCATATCTGTTGGACAAATCAGATTTTCCTGCAACAAAAGCTGTTGTGAACATTCAAATGCATATATGCTTCACTCTCGTGGTTTCCAACACCTCTCCATACTTGTACATAACGGCCCACCACATTGGTCAGGGGAGCCCACTTTAATCCAACTGTATTTATATGTCATGTGTATCGATCTCTCCTATACTTGGAGGTAATAAAGATATCTCAGTTTCTATGTCCCCCTAATTTGCAGAAGATAACATGCATAATTGAGGTATATATATATATATCCTTTATTTCCTCCGTTAACGAAGAGCTGTTACAATATATTTTAAATGTTTACACAATTGCAATGAACAAATGAACGAATACAAAAAAAAAGGAATATGTAAGTAAACAAACATTAATGTGTGTGGTATACAGATAAGCCAGCCACACACTGGACGAGGCAGCCATGCTCAAACAGCAATAGAGGTCGGTAAGCAGACTGTTTGTCATGCATACAACAGGCCGTGCGTGCATACAGACATACATACACACATACATACATATATGCATAAACACACACATACCAACATACATACTTTCATGCATACACACATACATTCATATATACATACGTACATACACACATACATACGTATATACATACATACATAAACACATGCACCCGGGGTATTGGCAGGCAATCCAGTAGGCAATCAGACATAAACAAGCATATAATCAGACGATGCATGGATATATATATAGAGAGAGAGACTTGCAAGAGAACATCATGCTCGCATGAAGCCTTCAGACGAGTCACTCAAAATTAAACAAAACTGTATAATGTACATATCTCAATTTGAAAGAGGGTGTTTTATTTTGATTCTCAGTAACTCTAACTTCGAAGAGAGGTATTTGCATGCATGTTGATTGGGAAGACCCTGTTAGCATACCAGCCAATGCCTCACTTGGAAGTTGTTATGGTAGTTTATATGTTATTATTCGTTTTCAGAGTTAGCGATGCTGACCTTTTGGGAACCTCTTCTGCAAATGTCAGACACACTAAATTCAGGCCTGGCTGTTTCCTATTATTGCTTATCCAGGTGAAATCATACCCTGATTTGTCAAAGAAAAATTGGGGGTTATATTGGATTGAATTTGTCTGTCAGGGGGTCCTTCCATCCGTCTCTCTGTTGGGATGTCTATCCATCCATCTGTCAACAATTGTTTTCTTCTCCATATTAAAGACTGAATGTGTTTATATATTTCAGTGTGCATGTTCCCTAGGTGACTCACAATCAGATTTGTTCAAATAAGTTCTTCAGATCAAATAGGTGCGAAGCCAGGACCATAACTCTTTCCCTCCATAGTAATTCTTAAAACAATTTCTGCTCAAGAACCATTGAGCCTATATAGCTTATATTTGGTATGATGGGGCCTTGGATGACCGGGGTTCATATTTGTTCAAATTGGGTAATTTTTTAGGAAATGAGGTCCCCAGACGGGGGGGGGGGGTTTCCCGACACGTGTGCGGGGGATGGTGGGTGTCAAAATAAGCCCAAAGCAATTTTTTCTGTGACAAAATTATTGTTTTTCCTTCACACCTTTTATTGGATTTTTACTAGTTTGTACTGGTTTGTAACACTAAGAAATCAATACTATGGAACTGCAGCAACACTAAACACGCGAGGGCCATTGGATAACATAAGGATAACATTAAAGAAATAAATTTAAGGATAACATTAAAGAAATAAATTTAAGGATAACATTAAAGAAATAAATTTAATGCCAAATCTGGTCAAACATGGACATTAAACACTGATGTATACACTGATGTATAAATAAAAAAACATGTAACATACCTAGACTTGTGAGGATAACACAATTATCTCATATGTGACAAAAGAGATGTCATGCACATCCCTCCCACTGGCATCACCACCACAGAACATACACGATACACAATTAAATTATAGTCAGCGGAATACTTGCTGTCTAGCTCACTAGCACCTATTGTTATTCCAATTTCAACTGACCAATTTCATTTCTTATATATAGTTCAATCGAACGTATAGCCTACATTGTATAATGTATTTTAAAACCTGCGGGTTCCGATGGTAGGACGCGTGCATGTATGGGAGGCCAAATTCACATTTAATAATGAATTGTGCTTAAGCGCAAGATACACTCCTACGCCTGACCCATGACCACATAGTCACTCCCTGTATACATCATATACATCAGATACATCATACAGTCACGCAATGTATACCTATTCACCTCAACAGTACCCATACAGTGACCCAATATACATCTTCTCCACACCGATGGCCATATAACCACAAAAGATATACATATACACCCTACCCATGACGATAGGACCACTCTAGGTATACATAGTGTTTGTGCTGTCAGTGGCCAATTTTTTTTCGAAATTGGCCAATAAAAAATTCATTTGGCCAAACTTTCTTTTTTACCCCAAATGGATACGGAAAGCTAATTCAAAAGCGCTGAAAAGATCGACAATCCCGACGAGGTTAGGCGACGAAAGTATTTCGTACTTCGGAAATATCGTACCATGCAAACCTGCCCCCCGTCTAATAACAACCTGGCTTCAAATAATTTTGTTTTAATTTTTGGTGAAATTTTATACCGCATTCTGTAAACTTAAAAGTTTGAGAGATCGGAGGGGCCTGCTACCCACATAATGGCATATTCCATTGCTCCAATGATCAGTTAACATAAAACATATATAATAAAAAATGATGGCTCCCATCTAGAGGTCACACCGAAGAGCGTTATAAAGTTTGATGTTGATCGGATGAGGGATATGGTCTGTATGGTGTGGCAAAGGATTTAGTCATGTAAAGAGTGAAATCCAAGATAGCTGCCGGTCGTCATGTTTTTCATCGAAAATCATTCAAAAATGGTCAGAATCCATCAATAATAGGCACCGTTATATAGGTTTGTTGCCACACGAGGACTCCCGCCAACGGTCTCTCGCCATATTAACAGTCAAGTTTTGATAGAAATCGGCTGACAATTGAGAAAAAAACACCACGGACTGAAGGAAACTACAATCTAGATAAAAAGATATGGGGTGTGACAACGACCGTGCTATCATGGAGTACAGGTACATAGCAATATGGATATGGAATGAGAGAATCATGCTCCCATGAGACCTTGAGTAGCTGGGTGGAAAGTTTAACAGAGAGGGTAAAATTGTAAATGAAGTTCCCATCCCATACACCAAAAGTTAAAAAGAAATTCTGAGTAAAAAAGGGGCGTAAATCAGATAACATTCATTATTATTTATTATTATGATCCACATGTCACATCTGAGTCGAAAAGGGACATATCTCCATCATAAATGGGTGGACCAGACCCAAATTTTGATGTGGATCAAGTGGGAGGGTTCAGTTGAAAATTCCAAGACGGACACCACCCAGCAGAGACACTCTAGCCACGCCCCTGATCACAGAACAACGTGTTTTTATGTTTACCCATACCATAGTATGGTAAACATAGTGTCGTTGCCCGGATTGACCACTCGTCGTTCGTCCGTCTGTCTGTCTGTCTGTCTGTCCGTCTGTCTGTCCGTAGACACTTTACGAGTGATGCGATAACTCAAACATTTTTTATCCGATCGAAACCAAATTTTGTATATGGGTTTCTCAGCCCAAAATACAGATCGAGTTCGAATTTGGGTTACAGAGTTATGGCCCTTTTTCAACTTAGAATTCACGCATTCTGCCATAACTCAAACAGATCGAGTTCGAATATGGGTTTGATCCGATTAATTTTAAAGGAGTTATGACCCTTTTTCGAGAAAAAAAAATTGGAAAAAAAATTCGATTTAAATTTTTTTTTACTTTTAACTTTTATAATAATAATAATAAAAAAAATGTCATTTGTTTTCATTTAGATATTGATGATTATGATAAAAGTTGATAAAAAGATTTCCAATGTGGACCTTTAATTTTTTTAAATAATTAAAAAGTTTTTAAGTTAAACAAATTTGAAAAACTAACAGCATTATAACTCTGCCAAGGGTACCCCGAATCACCAAACCAAATTTGATTAAATCGGTCCAAAATCTTGTGTTATGTACTGGTAAATCTGGTTGGAGCAACATTAAATCCAATTCACCAATTGCCTTTGGACTACTTAGCTATTGATAAGGCTATATTATTTTCTGATGTCTCTTATGCCAATGTGCAAATAATCTGATAAAGAAGGCTATGGTATCTAATTTAACATAAAGATTCAACAATAAACATCACATGATATTAACAGTAGACATCTCTGCTGCAGAGTTATATCTTCAGATGGTCTGATATCATTATAATTGTTATTGGTTTAATAGAGGTCAGTGTTCAACATAAACAATTCCTGTGATATTTTGACAGCTCTGCTATATAATTGATATTAATGGGTCAGTGGTGAGGTTGCTTTATCTGTATACTAGGACACATTATTATTGTAAACTTAAATTGGACTCTCTTAACCCAAGTATTCCATGTCCAGGTCACACCTACACATTTAACCCATGGGCTTGCTGGCTGTCGTGGTTTAGCATTACAGATCCTGTACCAGTATACTCTATAATTCAACACCAAAACTCTCATTTATCCGATCATATTAAATTTTTATCGCCAAGGGATGGGTTAACATCTGCCGATCGTGATCGGCCTCTCGTTCATTTCTGCATGGATTGAAGATATGTTTGTAACTGTGATGAATCGAATAACATGCAACAGTACACAGGTATAATTAATTTATGTGGTTGCCTTTTTCGGCAATAATAGCTTAGTTGCCCATGTAGATTTTAGCATACGACAATCTTCTAAAGTCTACTGACGTTGATAGAAATGTTATGATGTCAGTGATCAAATTTGAAACGGTTGCAATGGAAACAAGTACATTGGGTGCACCAACATATTATTTGGAATGGACATGTATAACTAACTTACACTGCGGATAGTATTACGCATTGAAGATTTTATGAACGAAATTGAGGAATTCATACACAAAAAGTCAATTGAATTGGCCATTGTGACATTATTTCGGATAATGGTTGTCATGGAAACCACAATTATGTTCATCTAAGTCATATTTTACCTCCGAAGTGAATGGATTTCTGATATAGGACCTGTTGGTGGAATTAATTCTGAGAAATTATTCGCAAGCCTTATCATTTTCATTCGAAAATTTTAATTTTGCGATATTTTCGCTATCAGTTGCCATGGCAACACGATATATGTTATGTATTACCAATTCAACCCGAAAACTCTAATATTAATATTAACCCACTGCAATCGCTCTATATTTACTTTGTATGACTATATTTAATGTTTAATTGTGAGGGCAAAATTAAAATTCACTTGATTTATCTTTAGCATATAGTGTCCGGGTCGTAATTGCACAAATACCATAAAAAGTGGTATCTAAAAAAGTGATGATCTAAACTTAAGGTTATCAAAAGTAAACAATGACAATAAGAAATAAAGTATATCATATACCAAATTAAACATAGTGGTGACGCCCTATTTTTTGGTGCATTTATGAAGGGATTGCATTTATGACTAAGGCATTAGGGTTGGCGGCATATGAGACCATAAAAATAGACAGAAAAAATGACACTTTTTTCAATTACCTTGACCTTAGTGGTTGACATTGACCCTATAGGCCCAGTTCATTTGATGGACCATTGATTGCACTATGAGTTCACATCATTTATTCAAACACAAGTCTAATTGTTTCCAAACCGCGGCATTTTTTCACTTTTCCCCAAATATTTTATGCTGTTACCATAAAGATATATATTGTACATATCGGCAAAGTTTCATGCTTTAATCCGGTCTGTCACAAATTTGCTAAATTTTGACCCTAAATGACTGACCTAATGTTATATTCCAAGTTTCATTTTTCATTTAATTCGGAAACTAAATCAAATTTGGCACCATGAACCACCTCACGAGAACCACAATACTGAACCGACAATGGCAACATTTGGCACATACCGAGCACTATTTATTCTGGATGCTTAACAAACGTCGCACTACCGACGAATCGAATTCAATTATTTGAATTAGATTCGTCGGTAGTGCGACGTTTGTTGCAAATAAATGCGAGTAGACGCACTACCGACGAAGAATGCGTGTGGTCAACACGAATTTAATTGCTGATGCGTCTAAGATCCGTGTTTGAAACAAACGTCGCATTACCGTCGACTCGAATTTAATTCGGAGACATGCAAACGAGCTGCATAATGATATGCTAATGAGGGAATTCCAATTGAAACTGGAAAACACCAACGAGCATGACGTAATTTGGTGGTATTTGAATTCGAGTCGACGAAAGTGCGACGTTTGTTTCAAATTAAATGCGAGTAGACGCACTAAATAAATATTTATTCCGTTTGGATATACACGCTATACTGTGCATGGACGTGTGCAAATTTAACATCAACGATGGGTTGAAATTGTTCTTGTAATTTGATTTTCCAGCAATGAATTATTGGGGAATTTGTTGTTTTTAGACCAACATTTGCATATTTTCCTACTTTTGGTCCAACATTTTGACTGAAATGGCCTGTGTCCTGGTCCCTCATGACCCCCGTGGCCAGCCAAAAAAACTGCTAATTATTTTCCTATGCTTGTGTTCAAAATTATGAACTTAAATGGTCATCAGTTTGAAATTTTCCAACCTTCGTGGGGGTGTCAGGTTGGAAATTGTCAGCACTTGGAAAGCTTGAGGCCAGTCTAATGCTATATAGGTTTTTGCGGTTTTCATGTTCAAAGTTTTCTCCCGCTGTGCCAAAGTCACAGTGGATCAACGGACACGAACCAAAACCGGAAGTCGTAGATTTTGAGGTGGAGAAATATCAGTCGACAAATATTTGTTGACATTTTTTGACGTTTTTTTGGGAAAATAAACGCTTGGATAGCATATCTGACCAACTGAAGGTGAGTGAATATTTCTTCGCTAATGTTCGGACATCGACGATCAATTTAAGTCAGTTGTCATTGTTCGATCGCGGAAAAAAATGTCATTTAATCATCGCCGCGAGACGATTTCTTCCCCAAAATATCCCAGAAAATCATACTTTTCACATTCATCGCAGACAGCTGTCGCAACAACCTATATACCAATCGAAAGGCCTGTTCCCCCCCCCCCCCCACAAATGCATATTTTGAGTATTTTCACGGACTGTCTCAAAATTCCAAAGTTCATCTTTTGATGCAGGTACCCACCTCGAAAATACTGTCCGGTTTGTCCCGAAAAAATTAATCATTAGTTGTAAAAAATCTGTCCGCTTAGTCGTGATTTTGCTGAAGTCATCTTCAATTTCTGGTCTAAAAAGCAATTTTGCCGCAGATGATGGGCGTTTCATTTGACTTTTGCGTGGCCACAATGGTTCTGGGTGTTCATAATGTTGTATATGTCTCCCGGTACAACATAACATCCAGGCAGTGACTTATATATATAACTGAACTGTAACCTGTACTGAAATCCAACTACGAAGTACATATTTGGTAAACATATAACTTTTGATGTATGTCATATTGTTAACTCTGACTTGTCATCACTCTCGGAAGGCCGACATAAAAGAAATGATTTACATCCAACTTTTTTCAGAAAAATGCAGCGGTGTGCCGATTTTTACCCTTTATATTTGAATAAACACTCGCAACGAGTTGTGGGGTTATACAGGAAGCAGCTTGTTCGTCCTTTCGTGGATGCAATTTTCCGAGTTTTTATTCCTAAGTTTTGCGGTCATTTGTTTTTTTATGCTTGGCATATATATATATTTAGTACCATGGGAACATGCGAACCTATGATTATGAAATATGTCAGACTTGTTTGTGTGGAGTTATATAATTATGACATTTTTCGACTTAGAAAATTATTGTTTTCAATATTCAGCAATGGTTAAAACAATAATGAGGAGGGGACTAAAACATACTGTCGGAGGGGTGTACAGCTATATCTGTTACCAATATTAGCTTAAGTTCAATTCCACTAAGCGATATTATTTTATAATTCCAGGTGCTACTGACGAGAGGATCGCATGCCTGCCTTCATATGTAACCACTGAGAGGCAAAGGCTGGCGGCTTCGCTGAGGCAATCGACGATGGGATTTTACAACACCAGAATGAATGTTTGAAAATAAAATTATTGAAAATAAAAAATATAAAAATTATTTATAATAAAATACTATACAATACTATACTATACAAAATATTGGTACTCTCGGTTGATATAGAGAATAGAAACATCATCAGGAAACTCCAGTGTTCTTTCGAGTTGTTGTATTCTTAATCCCACTTTGGCTGTCCATTAATGTAGAAGTGTTGTGTTTCCTACATGTATATAGCGGGTAAAATTCCAATCTATAGCGTACAACTGAATGTGGGACCAGATGCAAGTTACTTTTGTAAATATATAGGCACGTGATTTTTGTCCTGTTCTATTCAAATCGCGCCATAATTAATTGTTTCCACATTGATTCACACACTGGACAATTTGGTTGGGAAGTTTTTAACGCAATTGGTCGCGTATATATATTCAAATTTAAACGGACAGAAGACATGCAGGCAGATCCTACTCGTTCATATATATAGACAAAACATTAACTGTATGGGAGGTCAAATTCACATTTAATAATGAATTGCGCTTCAGCGCAAATACCACATATTAGACCCCGAAGCCACGACAAATAGTTTTCGTGGCTGGCTCAACCGATTTTCGTGGCTGGTTAGCTATAGCTAAGCCGGCTCAGTCACGACGTTCGTGGCTGACGAAATATGGCGGCTCAGCCGGCTGAGATGTTATCATTCAGCGTATTTTCGTTTCCGAAATGTTCCTAATCCCCTGTTACCGGTTATAGACGCCGTTTTTGTTTAGCGTTTGTGGTGAACCCGTATAATTCCAGACCACACGTAATCTTTTGATGTTGGGCTTTTCCATTATGGCGAAAATTCACGAAGGACTGGCATGGATATACTATGTAGTTTCCCATCTAATCGGTATAAGTAGTTACATTGGGACTTCTGTCGACTTCAGACTGCTATCATCACTGCCATCTTGCGATATATGCATGCATCATTGGAATGATGAACCCGATAGTAATGATATATAATATTTCAAACTATTTTCTATTCTTATGTGTATATATTGACAAATGCCAGTGATGTCTGAGACTGGGTGTTGTCGATATAAACAATTTATATTTTAACCCCTTCAATACCGAATGGATGCGCCCATTCAGTTATATGAAAGCATGCATTTGGGATAGTCTATAGGGGGCAGGACCTGGTGTTCTGATAATATAACAGCCATGCCTGTCCATGCGAGTATGCCAATATTAGGCAATGCGGTTTAGTTCTTTGTGATTCACAGTACAGTTGTGCTTGACATATAAGCCCATGCACACGGCTCAGCCATTTTACAATTTCGGCGGCGGAGATTTTTAAATGTGGCTGGCGTTAGAAATAATATGGCTGACGGCGGCTTGTGGCCAATATGGCTGGCGGCGGCGGCGTGCGATGGCGGCTTCGGGCTCTACCACATATCACGCTGAAGCACACATATGGAATTTGCGCATAATTGAAATGAATTGCGCCTAAGTGCAATTAATTGCGATTAAGCGCTATGAGTTGGTTGAGAGTAAGTGCAACTATCCATATAACCTAACTATTAGCATGACCGGGTGTATCTGCATTTGGCTAATTTAAACTAAAGGTCCTCAATCCGATCAGAAAGACCCATATTATAAAGATACAACAACAACAACAACAATATTTCTTCAAATAAGCTTTAGTTATCAGAATCGATTAACTGCAAAAAATAATGCTGACCACTGTCAGCTATGGTATCAAATTCCCCAAAAACGTGTGATTTATAAACGTTTTGTTCAACAAAATAATTACTAAAGTATCACGAAATTTTACCGTATTACCACTTGTTTTAGAGTTATCCATCTTCATCCGCAATTTTGACCGAAACCACCCTTTTGACGGCGTGTTTCTGGGCAGCAATCAATTGAAATAACACATTTCAATAATCGATATCTGATCACACTTGAGCTTTGATGGGTTGGTTCCTCGACTCGACTCGACTCGACTAAAACAGAAGGTAATACTGTCGCGAGTCACCCATTTTGATAAAGAATTTAGGCTAGTTCACAATCCCAACTATCCAAAGCAATGAAAACAAGGAGGTGATATGTCAATATGAGTTCAGGTTTAGTTATAGATACACCTATTTATTCACCAGGGTACATAGTTACATATAACCATGAATTGCGCTTAATCGCAAATAATTATGCTTAAGTGCTATTGCTTAACTGCAATTAATTATGAAATGTGAATTTGGCCTCTCATAGAATGGAAATAAACATCTGCATATTTGATGGCTATGTTATAATATGTAATATTAGCGAAAATTCTCCGAAATATGGGTGGGTGCCTGTAGTTTAAAACATAAAAATAAAGGGGTGTATATATATATACCCGAACAATGTAGTGAAAACTTTATACAATCGTAATCAAAACTCGGGTGGTGAGTCCCGAAAGTGGCCATAACGAAAAAGAACAGCCATGGGTCCCGATTTGTTTTTTTCTTAAATTAATCGAATTTTAATTTTTTTTTAAGTATCAAATTTCACGCTATATACTGGCTGAAATATCAAACTATTGGAAAGCACATCTACACCTCCCACCATCAAAATAATCCTGTTGCTACGGCCTTGGTCGTGGAGGGCATTGTAATATTCTTTTTCTAACAATATTTCCATAAATAATTCTTTGGTTAATGACCTTACACGATCTGAACGAATGTTATGAGAACAAATTGCAAACTGTACTCGGTAACTAAACTTGATCTCAGTATAATATAGTTGCAACAGAATAGCAGTTGGCCAAAAACGTGCCACTGTTAACGAAAGGCAGCCAACCAACTAATCCATTTCGACTCTTGATTGAACAACAAAAACTGTCCGCCGGGTCTGGTGGATTGCAACTAAATTCCGGGGTGTACAGGACTAACCGGACAGTATTTTCGAGGTGGGTACCTGCATCAAAGGATGAAATTTGGAATTTTGAGACAGTCCGTGAAAATATTAAAAATCTGCATTTGTGGGGGGAAAACAGGCCCTTCGATTGGTATATTGGTTGTTGCGACAGCTGTCTGCGATGAATGTGAAAAGTATGATGTTCTGGGATATTTTGGGGAAGAAATCGTCTCGCGGCCAGTCGCGACGATGATTAAATGACATTTTTTCCGCGATCGAACAATGACAACTGACTTAAATTGATCGTCGGTGTCCGAACATTAGCGAAGAAATATTCACTCACCTTCAGTTGGTCAGATATGCTATCCAAGCGTTTATTTTCCCAAAAAACCGTCAAAAAATGTCAACAAATATTTGTCGACTGATATTTCTCCACCTCGAAATCTACGACTTCCGGTTTTGGTTCGTGTCCGTTGATCCACTGTGAAACTATATATGATCGGATTTTCAGGTTCAGATCTCTGATTTTTCTTCTACTGGCAGAACCATGGTCCGCCCAGTGCATGACCACACGTCTACTGATCCATTCAGAATAGGCTATTATCCAGGCATGTGAAGGAACAGCCAAGGGGGTGCAAATTGAATTACACAAATTTATTAGCCCCCCCCCCCCCCCCAACCGAGACCATATAGCCGTACGTCCCTGCCCGTCATGGTTATTTTACCACGTGGTTTTAGATAGGCATACTGACGCAATCTATAGTGATATAGCGCGTTGATCTTGCTATTAAATTGTTAAAACGGTACAACGTTTTCGTATAAAAATAAACTGGACCTGATTTCATTCAGACAAGTTCAAAGCAAAATACCGCCTAAAGAATCATGTCCGACCTAAAATATGTATCAAATACCTACGAAATAGCGATATAAAACCAATAATTTCCACTCCTCAGAATAGTAACATTAATTTCGTCGCTTGGAAGTCAAAAGCCACATTTTCTCACTAAATTTTACGTTTTAGAATTGATATAAAACTTCCTATTTTAGCCGTTTTGACGAAAACCCTTATGAACGCTTTATGCCATTTTAAGAAATCAGTTAGATTCGTCTTGAATTAAATGCGACGTTTGTTTCAACAGACGAATTATGAATTAAACTCGAGTCTAATTCTAATTGAATTAGATTCGTCGGTAGTGCGACGTTTGTTCCAAGGGTTAGAAGTGTGTGACTATCTCCAATGTTTGTCCATTTCAAAGGAGATACGGCGACAAGCGATTGCCCCAAAAATACAATTTTTGAGGGCCCACAACTCTTGTATTTCTACTCAGATTTAAAAAATCTGTCATAGTATATGATCAGCTTTACGCAAAGCGCCGACACAAGTGTTGATGCCCGTGGCCAGGTCATATCGAGGTGTGCATGTGGTGCAAATTTGGATGCCCTGCTCTTCGTAATTTCCGAGATGGTAAAATGACATTTTTTCAGATAAAGGCAGATAACTCCAGGAGGAACGAGGACAATATTCGTTATATGACGATTAGTTAGAACTCGTTAGCCCCAATAAACGTACAAACCTTATGGTCTCATTCGTCATCTCCGGTTTAAGCCTCCGAGTTTAAACCTAAATAGGTGGTCAAGCCTAACTGGGTCTAAGGGGGCGTTTTTGTCGTTCAATTGCAACTAATTGACAACTCGATTTGGTGATATGAGCATGCATTCAAACTCCCCTCTTACCAATCGGACTAAAATACAGGCCGATATTATTGACACGTCATACATTATCACGAACGCGTGCACGCTCAATGGATTTATTCATTGAGAAACACGTATCGCTCATGGAGAATTAATCCGATCTCCATAGGGTTCAATGTTAAATTTGCAACTTTAGCCAGCAAGAACCCACTAATCACATCTAAATTTTCAAATATATATATATATATATATATGTCCGAGGATCACACTTAGTTAGCAGTTGTCATAATATTACAAAGCGCACTGATCACCATGCACCAAATAGCCCCATCTATCTTTTTCGATAAAAAAACAAAACGCTCTTTAAATTATTTTGATCATTTTAGGCCGACCCTCCAGAATGGAAACATGTAAATCCTGAAAATACACGTTTTTTTTTTAGTAAGCAAAAAATGTGATATTACATAAGGAATCCGACTATTTGTCAAACGCGTCAATAAATATCATTTTCGGGGTGGGGTAAGTTTTTCATCCGTATTCGCACTATGTACGACATCGGGCCACAATAATACAGCCATCCAATAGCCAATATGCCACGGATGACAACATTCGATAAGTTTTCGATAAACAGAGTTCAAACAGGCACATTTACCTGAATCAGCAGAAAAAATACATTCCCAATTAACGAAATACGTTACAGCTCAAACGTCCAACGATTATCTGACAACTTTTGACTATTTTCAATACCACTCACATAACTGTCTTCCAAATCAAAGGAGGAAATAGATAAAACTGAATATAGCTTAAGAAGCTAAGATGGATGAACATCACATAAACTAAACCGAAAAATGCATAAAAATAAGGTTGGGTCGCATGGGGAAAATGTGAACAAATAATATTTTGCCCCCTATATTGACCCATCAACAACCTGAAATTAGAAAAGTTGGGCTACATAAATATGGTGGTCACTGAAATTACCTTTTCTGGTGACACCTCGGGTAATGAGAGCCCATACTATTATGAAATTCGTCATAGATGTTAAAAACATGGCCGCCAGCGGCCATCTTGGATTGTACCATTCGTTTGATGATTGTGAAGTGTGTCATGGATGTTGACATTGACATGTAGATGGGATCATATCATTTTGGGTCATTTGGCAAAAAACATGGCCGCCGGCTGCCATCTTGGATTGTAATCTACTTGACTAAATCCCTTGGCACGGGCTATACATATGTACCTCAGGTCGGATCATTATAGAATTTGTCATGGCTGCTGACATTTACATGTAGATGGGAACGTGTCATTTTGGAGTCTTTCGGGCAAAACACATGGCCGTTAGTGGCCATTTTGGATTTCACAATTCAATTCATTAGCATAGGCTAGAGGTCATACCGTTCATCTGATGATCATGTAATTTGTCATGGCTGTTGACATGTATATGTGAACGAGTCATTTTGGAGTCATTCGGCAAAAAAAAAACATGGCTGCCAGCAGCCATCTTGGATTTTACTCTTTGCATGACAAAATAATTTTGGGGTCCAACAGACGACATCCCTTGTCCGATCGTCACTAAACTTATGAATCTTCGGAATGACAACTAGATGGGTGTCATCTAATTTTTCTGAATTTCTTTAAAAAAACATGGCAACCGGCCGCCATCTTGGATTTACGTTTTGCATGACTAAATCCTTCAGTATACACCTACAGACCACAACCCTCATCTGATTGTCAGCAAACTTCATATTGATATTCGGGGAGACCACTGGATGGGAGCTATGGTTTTTTTTCAATGGAAAACATGACCGCTTGCGGCAATCTCAGGTTTTACTTTATATATATCTCTTGACATCTAGTATTACTCAGATATTTCAACTTTCAACATTCCTAATCACTCCATTGACTGCAATATTTGAAATTATCTCCTCTCCAAGTTGAGCTACAGTGTCATTGACACTTTTATTTGGTGTAGTTATCCCGCCTTTTCGACTTCTTAAATACACCTGTGTGCTCTTAGTATGAACGATGTAAACAACATGGTAACCATGATGAAAATGAGTTTATGGCTCAAGCCATAAACTCAATTCCAATATAATTATCTTGCTGTTTACACTGTTCATACTAAGACTCTCCACCTGGTTGTATATATCCTGTTGAGTATAGTAGGAGATGGCCACAAACATGGCTGGATTTAGCCCCAATTAAATCTTATGTATTTTTGTTCCCTGAACATGACACAACTCACCCAATCGATTCATGTCCAATAACCACTCAAGGTGGAAGATAAGTTGAGAAATTCCAAAAATGTTAAAGATGATCTGTCTCTTCCTGGTAATTTTATATAGATTTCGCGGTAAATTAATAAATATGAATGGACGACACTTGTCCGAATGTGCTTCTATGCAATTATTATTGATTTTATTTAGATTTTTCTAATATAATACACACAACCTACGCTACACTTTTACGGCTATTTTTAGAATATAAACTACAGGGAATCTCGCGGAAATGTTGGGATCATACCAAGAGGGATAACTCTATCTTGTTAGCACCCTCCAAGGAAAATTTAATTTCAATTAACAAATTTCACCGCAAATTATGCTTGTCTTTTGAGATATAAACCACTTTATTGTGGCTTTATAGACAAGTAATAATCACAAACGTCAATGTTATTATATAACTTCATTCCGGCAAACATGTTTGGCGATTATGGCATTTCGAGGGTTAGTTGCCAGGCTTCGGTGGGCGAATTTGTTTCCTTAGTGAATGTATATATCATATATTAGCCTATTTTTTATTTCTGTTCAAAATGTTGCTATGAAATGGTCATCGGTTGGACATTTTCCAACCTAGCTTAGCTTGGCTATTTTAAGGTTGGCTATTTCCAACAGTTGCACAGAAAGCTTAAAGTAGCCATTGTAGTACCATTGTACAATGTTGTTTTTTTTATATACATTGGTAAAGTACCAGGGCAGAATGGCCGATATATTTATATAATATGGTTTTACAATGGTGCTATATGGGAATCCATAGCTATCATAATATCCTACTATTTCTTGAATATTATTACGAACAAAGCAGAAGATACATTCAGGTTCACGTGGATTCGGTCAATTATGAAATCCACATGCGTGGGGCCGATATTTTATGGATGAAAATTATAAAATGAACATGATGAAAGTGACAAGCTTCGCCATCTATAGTATATCAAGCGAAGTGCTCACATAGCGCTATTATCGCTAATTTCAGTATAGCACACATTTGTCGTCTTCGTATTTTAAATACTTTGATATGGATCGTTTATTTAAGAAATGGATGTTGATTTGGTTGCGTTCCATAGAGTGTGGCTGTCAGTTGGTCTGACATTTTGTGTGGAACGCTTTCTATAAATGTCAGACCATCTTGCATCCATGACATATATACTCAATGGGACGCAACAAAATCAACATTATCAACTTATATTTACATTCAACATAGTCAACTGGCAGATCATTTCCAAAGTATTCTCGTGACTTGATGCAAGTTGCGTCTGGTAGAGGGGGTAATGTTGTGTCTGGTATAGGGGGTAATGTTGTGTCTGGTAGAGGGGTAATGTTGTGTCTGGTAGAGGTGTAATGTTGCGTCTGGTAGAGGGATAATGTCGCAGGAGCTATACTCGACCTTCACCACATATAATCCTGGAAACCGCGTGAAATCCAATATAATATAATCGCTTAAAAAAAACGTCCACGGTATATAATCGTTTTCAACGTTATATATTATAACTATATTTGGCAAATAAAAAACGTGTAATTTGATGAAGAGTAACAACGCGAAATGACTCCTTTTTTGAAACGTGAATTAGATAACGCGAATATAGAAATGATTCTTAAACTAAATTATACGTGTGACACATCATTATTGTTGTAGTTTGGTGAAAAGACAACACATGTTAACCACTCATACAAGCGGACAGTAGCGATCGTATGGTGTAGCGATACGTTACTCTCACAGTTAAACGCTCATACACGCGGACAGTAGCGATCGTATGGTGTAGCGGTACGTTACTCTCACAGTTAAACGCTCATAAGAGCGGACAGTAGCGATCGTATGGTGTAGCGATACGTTACTCTCACAGTTAAACGCTCATACAAGCGGACAGTAGCGATCGTATGGTGTAGCGGTACGTTACTCTCACAGTTAAACGCTCATAAGAGCGGACAGTAGCGATCGTATGGTGTAGCGATACGTTACTCTCACAGTTAAACGCTCATACAAGCGGACAGTAGCGATCGTATGGTGTAGCGGTACGTTACTCTCACAGTTAAACGCTCATACAAGCGGACAGTAGCGATCGTATGGTGTAGCGGTACGTTACTCTCACAGTTAAACGCTCATAAGATCGGACAGTAGCGATCGTATGGTGTAGCGGTACGTTACTCCCACAGTTAAACGCTCATACAAGCGGACAGTAGCGATCGTATGGTGTAGCGGTACGTTACTCTCACAGTTAAACGCTCATACAAGCGGACAGTAGCGATCGTATGGTGTAGCGGTACGTTACTCTCACAGTTCAACGCTCATAAGAGCGGACAGTAGCGATCGTATGCTGTAGCGATACGTTACTCTCACAGTTAAACGCTCATACAAGCGGACAGTAGCGATCGTATGGTGTAGCGGCACGTTACTCTCACAGTTAAACGATTAGAGTTATTGTTTCGCCCGAAGGGGGAGTATATAACTTGGGAAATTTGGATTCCACTGCTTCGCATGTGCCACTTGGTTTACCAATATGAGTAAATGTTAGCCCGAAATTACGATTGCTTTTCTTTGTTATTGATTTAGATCCCGGCATAGATTTATCAAACAACAAATTTAATGTAATTGTCGGTAAACGTAAGCAAAGATTACGAAATGAACACGTCGCCGAATTTATCAAATCGATCTTCGATGACAACAAGAAAAATGGTGAAAATAAATTACGAACTTATAGGCTTTTTAAAGATAACTATTCTATGGAGAAATATCTTATTGGAACAAAATGTGTGGAAGATAGAATGCGTTTTACAAGGCTAAGGATTAGTAACCACAATTTATCCATTGAAAAAGGTCGACATTTCAAACCGAAGAAGAAATCCATTGAAGATCGAATATGTTTACATTGTCCGATCAAACAGAAACTAGTTGAAGATGAATTTCATTTTATAATGAAATGTCCGTTGTATGCTGATTTGAGAAATGAACTATATGAAGTAATGAAAGTGCAATATAATGGATTTAGCGCTATGTCAGAAACTCGGCAATTCAATTTGATTCTCAAAAATGAAAAACCAGATTCTTGTTACAAAATATGCAACTTGATTAGAAAATGTTTTGATCGAAGATCCCAGCAGTAGCAACTATATGTAGAGTAATATTCATCCAAACTGCATGGTTGCATCCTATACATGTATATAAATGTATATAAGGTAGTTTTCATTTTAAAGTATTAAGAGGCACTTATATATATATTATATTGTATATGAAATACTAAATAACTAATTATATATGCAATGAAATAACTACATCACTTGTTGTATTTATTTAATATTGTTATTGTGTGCATACTGCCTTACATGGTGTTTTATGCTAATACATGTTATGTTATGTTATGTTATGAAATCTGAGTAAACCAGCTTCGAACCGGATCAAACCAGCCCAATATATCTTGGCCTGTGTCAATGGTACAACTGTATACCGAGAACAATTAGCAAAAAGAAAATAAAGATGCATGCATCAGATCGTCCATGAATACCAAGATTACCTCCCCTTGTGCGTGGATGTTTTGAAAATTGCTCATCAAATTATCTATTTTTTCCTATAAAACAGTTATCTTTCATCTATGTTTATTCTGCTTTCCAAAAAATGGTAAATCTTTCTTAGATCCCATTTCCTGATGTCAGTAATCTTGATGACATTATCAAAGTTTATCACTTCTCGTTGTCTTCTATGTATTGTTTGTTGACATTTGTTATTCCGCCATGTTCCATGCTGTTCTGTGAACTGTACTCACAATTGTCTACATGGCACACCTACTTTGCGTGTGAAAAAATTTCACGGTTGACTGCCACACACAGCATTGACAGATGTGTAATTGCTGTCCCTAGATAAAAAAGTGCATTAACTGTATGAGATCATGGCTGACAACACAGGTACTCATGGTATTGATCGAGTTACTCCGCAAACGGACACAAGAAAACCATAGTCAGAAATGGTAACGCCACCAAGATCATATTATTAGCCATAAATATAAATTATAATACAATTATTCTATAAACTAGCTTTCAAATTTTATCTGGGAAATTTGCATACTTCTATATTTCAAGTTTTCCCGTTTCTCGTGTTATACATTACTTTCTTCAAACTATCTTCTTTATTACACAAGCTGATGGGCCCGACTTCGTCCGGGATGTTTCCCATCTGATTTCCGGCGAAAGGCGCGATTTGACAATCAATTGACTATTTCGAAAGTCAAGGTCAGGTCAGGGTCATGATTTGACCCGTCCAAAACACCCCCACCCGGAGAAAAGTACCACTAGGTATCAAATTTCGTCGAAATCCGTCCGTTTTACCCCACTTGACCTTTAATTAACAATTTTGAAGGTCAAGGTAAGGTCGGAGTCATGATTTGACCCGTCCAAAACACTCCCCCCGACAAAAGTACCCATAGGTATCAAATTTCGTCGAAATCCATCCGTTTTACCCGATTTGACCTTTGATTGACCACATTGAAGGTCAAGGTCACGCCGATGTCACGATTTGACCCGTTCAAAACACTCCCCGGACAAAAGTATCCCTAGGTATAAAATTTCGCCGAAATTTGTCCGTTTTACCCAAATTGACCTTGCATTGACAGTTTTAAAGGTCAAGGTCAGGTCGGGCTCACGATTTGACCCGTCCAAAACACTTCCCGGACACAAATACCCATAAGTATCAAATTACGTTGAAATCTATGGAAAGCCGAAGAGGACATGTTAGTTGATAATTGCTAGATATACGACGCACGACTTGTCGCGGTATTTTAAAGGTGTTTCAAACTAGGAGATAGAAGGATTCTGCTTTTCAAATGGTGATGAATTATAGTAATTTATTCAAATTTTATGGCATAAATTGTTATTAAAACCGTATATACTATAACAAAAATGAATGACTCGAAAATTAAGTGGGCTTTTAAACAAAGTCACAATTGCAGTTAGGCTCATCTCATACTCGTTTAATCAGCAGTTTGTTATAGTTCACAGTATTCATTGAGCGTTACAGCCCCACTGTTATAATTCGCCTTTAGCAGGCGTACTCTTGCCTCAGATTATTGAGATATTAGGTCACACGTAGTGACATTAAATCGCATGGAAACATAGCAATTGTGTGGGATGCTTGGCGTGAATATTTAATGAGAAATAAAGTCATACGTAATGACATTAAACTCAAGAAAACCCGCGAAAACAAAACAAAATCACATTTAATGTTTTAAGTTATTTCCTTCATAAAAAGAATCTTCGTGATAATGAACCCTCCCAATACTTTAGAATATAGAATTAAAATAACAAAAACCGTCGGAATACAGAACATTCGGAATAACGAACCTTCTAATTGGTGAACCTTCGGAATAGCGAACATTCAGAGAAATTTAGGAATAGTGGACATTCTGGATAGTGAACCTTCGGAATAGAGACATGCCCCCAATATTCATATTATATGCCCAGAGTTCAAAGGTATGGGCCCATAAAATCCTAAATTTGGCCCTTAAAATATTGAACTCCAAATTGGAGCCCACACAGAACATCACTTAAGTCAACTGTACCTGTGTCATGTCCCAATGCGGGAGGGTCCACAATATACCACAGCATTCATATTATATGCCAAGAATTCAAAAGTATGGGCCCACGTAATGACATTAAATCTCAAGAAAACCCGCGAAAACAAAACAAAATCACATTTAATGTTCTAAGTTAAGTTATTTCCTCCTGTATCTGTATCGGTATGCGCGCAGGATCAGTTCGGATGTGAGCGCACACTCCGTAAAAAGAATCTTTGTGATAATGAACCCTCTCAAATTAGTCTCAATACTTTAGAATATAGAATTAACCTAAAAATAACAAAAACCTTCGGAATAGAGAACCTTCGGAATAGCGGACCTTCGGATAGCGAACCTTCATAATAGAAACATGCCCCCACAAGTACACCGGTGACGTAAACACATGTGCTAATCTTTGTTGTACTATCGTGACTCTATCGGTAACCATAATAATACAGTCGCCCAGTGGATTATCGATCGACCACAGAATATGAAAATCTGCGTACCAAGCAACACCACGGTGTGGCGTAATAATAATTAACGCTGTATTCAAGGAACAGTGCGCCGATAAAGAGACCAAGGACATATCAATGTATATATATTTCTTTATTTCCTCCATTAATGAAGAGCTCACAGAGATATACATGTAACATATACACAGTTCAAAAGAAAAAGACAAGAAAAACACAAATCATACAAGACGGAGCATAATGATACAGTCATATGAAATACAGAGTATTAAGACAACGCATCGCACTTGTTATGTACAATATGTATATGATAACGAGATCGCACACCCAATCACACGCACAGCGTATTCGCACAACTCAGATAGGTATCTGCGGATCCGCTATACGCATATGCACCTCTATCTCTCTCTCTCTCTCTCTCTCTCTCTCTCTCTCTCTCTCTCTCTCTCTATCTCTCTCTCTCTCTCTCTTACTCCCATGTCTCTCTATTTCTCTCTCCGCTATATCTTTCTCTCTCACACGCGCGCACCCTCGCACACACACAAACACACCCTCTCTCTCTCTCTCTCTCACTCTCTCTCTCTCTCTCTCACACACACACACACACACACCCTCACCACACCCTCGCACCCACACTCACACACAGCCTCACCCTCCCTCACACACACCCCCCCACACACACACCCTCACACACACACACACACTATCACACACACACCCACCCTCACATACCCCCACATACTCACCACGTGCACACGCACACAACACCCCGTGACAGTTCACGCTCCTTTACATAGTTATAGGCTTGCTTGAGATCCCGCCATTCGACGCATAGGTTTACCTATTTTGTTGAGTGACTTCGACCTCACAAAAGTTCTGTATAGAGTTCAACGCCAAATCATGCATCATTGCTGAAGCGTACATGTGACAGGCGAAGACCGAAGTGCTAGCTGTTGGCTATAACTGGAGCTTGGCCATGTAAAATATCCTGTCAAAGATTTGACACCATCGTACTGTATGCCTTCCAAAGTAAATGTGTGTGGTGCACCATGAAAGAAACGAAACACATGGGCTCGTCGATGAATGAATAAAGTTCGCCAGGTAATTTTGTTAGATGAAGAAGTACTAGTTCATCATCATCGAGTTCATCTGTCCAGAGGTAGAACAGTAAGCCAAATTTGTCAATTAGCTGGTACCACATACCATTTCGAAGAATGCATAATGTACGGTGATTACAGTAAATTAGAGCATGCTTAATTACATCATGGTGAGTCATATTGCATAACATACATACAGTAGGTTCACATGCTTGTACAGCTGTGGCAGCTACTAATTGTGCAACTGTGAAAAAGGCACCCTTTCTATCTGGGTAAATGCGACAGCATCGCCACAAAAGGGATGGGTCATTATCAATGTTGCGCTTCCAGTCGAGTTCACGTTTGTTGTTAACTTCAGTTTTGAGTATACGGGACCATTCTGATTGTTCGGGATGAAATATTTGAAGAATGTATTAAGCTGCCTAGTTTCCCGTTTGATCCACAGTCGAGTCTAAAAAATCGAATCCATCGCTACGCGGGTGTTGATAATGGCACAAACTCAGTATGCTACAAATTTGCCAAAGACATATATAAATTATTGTATTTCTTCATGGATGAGAACCCGGATCATATACGCGAGATAATTAGTTCTGCAAACACTCGTCGCTTAGCGTCCACATCCCAAAATCTAGTTCAAATGAAGACTCAGTCCACACAAACAGACTTTTGCTCACTTATCAACGACCTGACAAACATTAAAGGTGACATTATTGTTCTCAAGGATGCAGATATCCGTCTCTCTGAAGCCGTCGCAAAATCTATTCCCGAGATCGAAGGCATGCTAGCTAACTTGAACTCACGTCAAGCGGAAATGGAATCCCTGATATCTGATCTAAAATATGAAGTTGAAAATAACGCGTGTGCTATGAATTCGGTTACAGATGAAAAGTTAAACGGAGTTGCGTCATTAAGAACGAAAATAAAGCTCATAGAGCATGACATAGGTTCCGTAGTAGAAGGAGTTGACTCAATACATAAGGATGTTCAATCTCAAAAAGGCTGCAATGGAACGCTGAGAGATGATATGAAACAAACGAGAGGAAAAGTGTCATCGCATAAATCTTGTAATTTAAATGTCTCTGTGTCTGATGTAGTTGACAAATGTGTGGTTAAGTGTGAGTCTAAACTCAACAAGTTCATGAAGGAGATGTCGGCTGAATTTGGTGAATTCGCTAATTCCGTTTTAGTGCATATTGTTAATGATTCAAAAACGGCTAACTCCAATAATATAAACAATGATTGTCCATCTACATCGAGTCCAAAGAATATGCAATCCTCGAAAGTTTCTCCAATTGGAGTGGAAGCTGGCATTAGAACCAATCTTGAGATATCAAAATATCCCGAGATATCAAGAATCAGCTCCAGCAAATCAGTAGTTGCGCAAACTTCTTTATCTGATATCAGCTCTAACAATAGTCTAGGATTGAAGCCAGAATTGTCAGCTATAAGTTCCCAGCCTCTCCGATATAATTCGTATGACACAGCCTCTTCTCCGGGTTTTCTGACTATTGATGATTGTGGTAGTTCAGTTATGGCACCAAATAAGGACATGGAAACAGATATGATAGTACCTCAGTGGGTTGATAACAAAATGCTTGTCTCGTCGGCGGTCATTCAACAGCCAAGTCAGCGCTGCACTGAGAAAGAACAGCGATTCGTCAGTGATCAATCTGCGTTTAACGTTGACAGATCTCCTCAGAAAAATATAAGAAATGTACCACAATGTGACATCATTCTAGAAGCGGAAATCCACATCCAAGACGCAGCAGGTCGAGAAGCATATCTAATGAACGCAGATGCCATAGTCGTGATTGTTCTACAATAAGGCTGTGCCGCCGTTCACACAGTCGCGATCGTGACAGTCTCAAACCATTTGTTAAAACCGTTCGCTTCTTCATTTATAACATGGACGATTTTGTAACAGCTGAAACAGTTGCAAAATATTTGAATTACATGAATTGTCAATTTTCGATTGTTCGACTGATGCGAAGCTCTAAACGCGGGAAAATGAGTGCGTGAATCAACATATGGGAAGATGATGCACATATGATGGAAGATCCAGCATTCTGGTCAAAGGTGCAGGCTGTCGGCGATGGTTATCGAAGAACTCACACGAAGCACAGCGCAATCGAATTAATAATAGCCGTCGCAACAATGACCAGTGTGATCAACACCCGTATGAACGGGACTTTAATCGTTCCACTCATAACGTTGAGTACTGATTCTGATTGTAACGGTCAATCCCGTGTTACTGTACACTGAATACCATAATACAGTAATCGGCGTGCTTGCCTACATGGCTTATACGCACAACAGTGAAAAGCCACATCGTTCATTGAACAGTTATGATCGTAGAGTTAAGTCGCGTCGTTTCTTGTTTTCTCTTATATTTATACATGTACTATGTAGTTTTGATCAATTAACATTTAACATGGTATCCCTGGCGACATTTAATGTCACTGGCATTAAGGGGTCCGCATTATACTTGGGCCAGCTGTTTGATCGCCATTAAATTGACATATGTGGTATTAGTGAGCATTGGCTACCACACAAAGATCTTCAGTTTCTCAACTCAATTCACAAGGATTATGAATCTTTTGGAGTCATTTCTCTGGAAAAACACCTTGTCACATAGGATATCTCCAGTTCCCATTGAGGATGATCGTATAATTGGCATCCAGTTTAATTTGGGAAACAGCAAATTTGTATACATATTTCAAGTATATTTGCCGTCCACTAATAACTCTTATGAATATTACGAACAATGTATGGAAAACCTTGAAGTCATAACATGTCAATATTCTAGCTTGGGAATCGTCGTAGCTATGGGTGACTTTAATAGTGACCTATCAAGAAACGACGATAGATCTGCTTGTTTCGGTGCATTCCTTTCAAAGAGACAACTTATTTCTGTTAACATTACAATCGAATGCAAAGATTTAAAATTTACGCATGTGCCTAAAACTGGGGGTACCTCTTCTGTTATTGATCATATACTTATTCCATGTACCATGATTCATGATGTAATTGAATGTGAAATTCCTGACGACGATTGCCTCAATGTTTCTAATCACAGACCTGTTAAAGCGATCATCTCGTTTGCTTTCCCCACAGGCTCGTTATACGCAACCAATGAAACACGGGGTAATTCCAAGTTCAATTGGAAACGGGTTGGTGCTGATAGCGCTTTGAAATTAAAGTATGAACAATGCATAGCCGAACTAAACAAAGAATCTCCTTCGATAATTGTTAGGTCAAAAAGTGATGTTGATATTTTATATGGAAATTTAGTGGAACTTGTTGTGCGAGCTTCTGACCTAACGGTACCAAAGAAAAAGTTTAAGAAATTTCTCAAACCGTTTTGGAATGCTAATCTGAAAATTCTCCATAAGCAAATGAAATTGATGCGTAATAAATGGATTGCGAATACTCAGGTTGCAGAATCGTACAATCAATACAAGAATTTAGATGCGTGAATTTAGATGCGAATATCGGAAATGCTCAGAAGCTTTCTTATCAAAGTCGAATGATGACAGACAAGTCTGCTGAAATTGATCAAGATCTGTTTTTCAGACTGTTTAATGCCAAGCGTAAGCAAGCAGGAAGCCATGGGAATAACGTATTTGTATATAATGGAAAGGTTGTCCGTGATTCTGCCGAAGTAGCTGAATCATGGATTGAGTATTACGCGAACATGTTCTCGAAACCAATTAATAACGAATTGTTTGATAATGATCACTTCGACGGGGTGACATCCAAAATAGATAGTATTCTCTCATCTACAAGTACTGATAACACTGACGCAGTGACTATGTACCCAGTTACGCCTGAAGAATTCCGTCGTCTCGTTAGTACTCTGAATGTGGGCAAAGCATCTGGAGATGATCGCTTGAATTATGAACACTTTATTTATGGTGGTGATATACTGGCAAAGAAAACATGTCTATTATTCAATATGATGATAAAATTCGAACATATTCCATGTAAAGCAAAGCGTGGCGTGATAGTCTCTTTATATAAGGGAAATCCAAAGCATAAAGACTCTTTTGATAGCTATCGTGCTGTAACGCTCATGCCCGTCATGTATAAAATATTTGAAAAACTTTTGCTATGTCGCATACAAGACCATGCACCATTTGTAAATGCAACTCATCCATTGCAAAATGGTTTTCAGGCAAAAGTAAGTTGTGTAATGTCATCTTACCTTATGAAGGAATGTATCCTCTACACATCCGAGAGGCACATCAAAATATATTCATGCTTCCTGGATGTGTGGAAGGCATTCGATACAGTGTGGATCGACGGACTTCTTTACAAGCTCTTCAACCGCCAGGTAACCGGAAGACTCCTACGTATAATTTGTGATCTTTTAAAAGGAATTAAATGTTGTACTTCTGTTCAGAATTTCACATCTAGTATAGCTGGATAAATGTGTTGCAAGGAACTAGACAAGGAGTGACTCTATCTCCTGTTTTATATACAATATTTATTGATGATCTGTTACATGAACTCTGCAACTCCAAATATGGGTTCAAAATGTATGGAATAAGCTGTGCATCTCCCACACATGCTGATGACATGGTCCTGTTATCGTTAACCCCGAGTGGTCTACAGACCTTGTGTAATATATGTTACTCATATAGCCAACGATGGCGTTACAGATACAATGCAGCCAAGTCTGTTAGTCTTATTTTTAATGAAGCAAACTCTGATTTCTCAACAATAAATTATGAATGGAAATTGGGGTCTATACAAATACCAGTTTCTCAAAGTACTACGCACCTTGGTGTACCTGTTGTCACTCAAAAGTTCAACTCTCAAATGATAACTCAGATATGTGATCGCATGAGGAATACATTCTTCATGTTATCTAATGCAGGGATGTATGCGGGAGGTATAACTCCCGTCAGTTGTAAAAAGATTTACGAATCTATTGTGCTTCCGAGGGGTTTATACGGCTCAGAGTTACTGCTTAACACAAACGCAGCAGATAGTGAAAAGTTAGAACGAACCCATAGAATGTGTTTGAAATCAATTCAGGGATTGCCTGTCAGAACACGAACTGATATGGTACTGGGGTTGCTTGGCATGTCCCCACTTTCGATGTACATCCAAAAACGGAAATTGTCTTTGTTCTTTTCGTTGTGTAGGCTGGGTGTTACGAAAACAATCAAGAAGGTATTTCTCCATAGGCTCATTGAAGCAGACGAGACAAATGGGTGGAGTCCCTTCTTATCTGAAATCCGTAACATTCTAACCAAATTTGGGATGGATGAACTTTGGAAGTCATTTGTTGTGAGCTTATCTGTACCCTCGAAAGAATCGTGTAAACGGACCATTAAGTCAAATTTTGAAATAATGTCACAATCGCAATGGCAAATGCGGGTGCGAGACGATCCTGATTTTATACGATTTAACATTGTTATTCCAGAACTTTCTATCTCTCATATATGGACTATCTGAAGAAACCACCCTTCGACCAAAGAAGACATTTTCGTTACAATTGGTTTACTGTGTACACCAATGTATATGACTGATTCTGTATGTGACCATTGTAAAATTCCCTACATTGACATCATTACCCATGTCGTTAATGATTGTATGTTTCTTAATCAGTTACGTAACCAAATCTGGTACGAATTCATTGATATTTTTACTGTGGAATGTTACATGTTCATCAATAGTATGAGTTGGATTCAACAAACTGCATTATTCCTCGGGTATATCCCACCAAATCCAGATGAATATGTTGAGGACACAGTCGCATTTTGTCGTTTCTTCATCTCCTCAACATCGAAGTTATGGAAAATGTGGGTACACTAACAACTTGAAATTTTGAGACGTAATCCATAGCAGATTATTGTTAGCAGTGTAATTTATACTTAAGCTTAGATTCTGCACCCATAATTTCGGGTCGATTTTAATATGACATGTTCATACGTGTGTGTAATATGATGTCTCATATTATATTCTCATATTAAGAACATAGTATCAATATGAGTGTTCGTGTATACGAGAATGTTTATATTAACTTAGTATATTGAGTTCTTATTCATATTTGTCTGCGTGGATTTAGGTGAGATTTTGAACATCAACATGGGTCTGCCTGTGTATCAGATAGTCATGTGTAAATGTTCAAAATATTCCATTGATTTCGCTAACAGCATCATCATCATCATCATCATCATCATCATCGTCGTCATCGTCATCGTCATCGTCATCGTCGTCGTCGTCATCGTCCTCCTCCTCCTCCTCCTCCTCATCATCATCATCATCATCATCATCATCATCGTCTTCATCATCATCGTCTTCATCGTCGTCATAATGTAACATTTAGGATTTTGTATTTTTTTGTTTTCATTTATGTATTATCTGGTGGTGGGATTGTTGATTGTGTTGATTATATATAAGATATAATTATATATGTAACTCTTCAGTTATGGAGGAAAAAAAATTAAAGATACATGTACGATCACACTTCATATCTAGGGGTAATTTGACAATGCAAGCATCGTGTGCTTGGTCGTGAGTACACCAGATATCTCGTTCTGATAGATGCGCATATATGAAATTCTAACATTTCCCCAATGTATGTGACTATTTTTTTTTTTTTTTTAAATTCATGGGCGATCTGATGCATGCATCTTCTTTTCTTGTTTCGGCCAATTTGGCCGGTTACTTCATGTGAGTTTTTCATCTGACGTGTGTGTCGGAATAATGATGTGGAGGATTTATGTAAATGTTAGCCCAAACTACATTTCCAAGTAACGATGGTTTAGTTGTTTATTTTGAGGAATAATACCGCGTCAGATGAATTCAGCCCAAATAAGTTAACAGTTGTCGTGTAAAACATTCGGCAGTAAGTTAGCGTTATTTAGTATTTGTGGATGTCCTTTAACATGGGGAAAATAGACTACTGCGCTTGAACGAGCATGTGAATTGTCGTTTTTAATGTATAGCAACTTTATAATCAATAACAGAGGCATTCTCTGTCAAATAAGGTCGCTCTATTTACGATACCAATTGGGGAACTTTGTAAATTAAATTACGCGTAAACTTAACCTGCTGCAAATAGAAAAGGTGTCGGAATCGGCGTACTCGCCCCAGGGCTAACTCGCCCAATCGGCGCGTGCCAACTCGGAATAAAAGGCCAACTCGGAATAAAAGATGCATACGTGGTGTTATATGGCGTTTGGTCCGTTGTTTCTCAATGAATATTATTGAAATTTGGTGTATATGTCCGGGCTGGGACATGGAATACAACAACGTTTGAATTGTTTTTAAATTTACAAATTTGTTGATTTTATTCATTTTGTTTTCGTTCTGAAACACACTATAAAGTGTATATAATATAATAACGAACACGAGACATACATAATTTATGAACTGTTAACAAAAGATATCAAATTCAATACATGACAAAGATGACTAAGTGGAGTTTATAAAGTGAACATAAAAACATTGAGGTAAGAATCTTTTTAAGGAATTCAACTTTATTTAATGATAATAAACACATAAATTAAAATAACAAACATGAGACATACATGATTTATAAACTGTTAACAAAAGATATCAAACTCAATACATGACAAAGATGACTCAGTGAAGTTTATAAAGTGAACATAAAAATATTAAGGTAAAAATCTTTTTAAGCATTACTAAACCGTTTAGCACAGTCCACTTCACTCATCCGATCATCACTAAACTTCATATTTATCTTGATATTGATCTATCAGATGAGAGCTATCAAATATTTTTTTAATTTTATAGGAAAAAATGGTCGCCAGCGGCCATATTGCATTTACGTTATATGTTATCGCGTCATGTCGATATCTAGTATTACTTAGAAATTTCACCTTTCCAGATTCATAATTGCTCCATTGACTGTAACAGATGGAATTATTCCCCTCTTCGGATAGAGTGTCACTGAAACTTTATTTTGTCAGACTGTCTGTATAGTCACTGATTATATATGGCAATAATCTGTAATAAGATGTAGCACTATTTTATTTTATATTTACATGCAGTGCTGTTTTTATACAACAATTCTAATCCCCCCTAGATCATCATGTGATCGACCATACATCGCGCGAGGACCTGGTTGAATTAAGGGGGGTTTTTATGGATAACTTCTGTCCTCAAGCTAGATTATACTTATGACATTTAATGGCATGTTTCTAACATGGAGGGTTAGATATGCGTGAGACACCACCACTCTTCAATTCACACCAAGTTATCAGCTGTCATATTCGGATATTAGAACCCATAGTCATGATATATGGTTTATTTTGTGTATACTAGTAATATTGTTATTTTCAATACCTGTATATACCAGTACATGTATATTGATTCAACGGATTCAGTGGTTTTGTCCATCAGTCTATCAAATTTGCGGGGAAAACATGGCCACAAGCAGTACACCCTGTTAAATTTCGAATTTGAATCAATTGGCGCACCCTGCAGCCAGCTTTTATTGGAGAACTTTTTCTCATGTGGATAGTTTGGGTCACCGCTAGATGTGAGCCATGTTTTGTTCTCAAGCTGTCCTTGTGAAGACATCACTGCCAGCGGTGATCTTGAATTTTACTATTTTTATGGCTAAATAATTTGGTTGATCCTACAGACGACACCCCTTGTCCGATCGTCACCAGATTCCACAATGATCTTCTGGATAACCAGGGGGAGAGTAATCTAATTTTCCCGAATTTCGTTAAAAAACATTACCACAGGCAGCAATTTGGTATCTTACTGTTAGATCCTCTTTTGCGTGACTGAATTGTTTAGCAACTGTACAGTCATATCCCTCATCTGATAGTCACCACACTTTATATTGATCTTCGGGCTGACAACTAGATGGGAGCTATCGAATGCTTTGAATTTTTTTGGAAAACATTGTCGCCAGCAGTCATCTTCTATTTTGGTTTTTATATACATGTATATCTCTTCATTCGGATAGCCAGTATTACGTAGGTACTTCAACTTTCCGCATTCCTGTCATCATTTGAAATATAAAAAAATTTACCTGATACCATGCACCCTTCAAAATTTGTTTCGTCGTATCTATTTTAATGACCCGTATGGTAATATTGATACAGATATATTTGTCAAACATTTCTTTGTACAATATACAGGTATTTAGTTTGTAACTAAATCTAGAAATATATAATAGTAGCTGGTGGACCCTACTTCGTCCGGGATGTTCCCCTCTGATTTTCGGAGAATTGCGCGATTTAACCTTGAATTGACCATTTTAAAGGTGAACGTCATGTCGGGTCACGATTTGACCCGCCCAAAACACTCCCCGGACAAAAGTCACGACAAAAGTACCCGTCGAAATCCGCCCGGCTTTACCCGATTTGACCTTGAATTGAACATTTTGAATGTCAAGATCAGGTCAGGGTCATAATTTGACCCACCCGAAACACTCCTGGGACAAAAGTAACAGTAGGTATTATATTTCGTTGAAATACTTCGTTTTACCAGATTTGACCTTGAATTGATCTTTTTGAATGTCAAAGTCAGGTCGGGATCAAGATTTGACCCGTCCAAATAGTCCAGAAACATGCCTACATCAGCACGTTCGAGAACATGGTCCCACGTGAAATTGGACCCGTCAATATTGCCCCCGGGATCGAAGTAGTCCTACACACAAATTTTTAGTCGGATCGGTCAAGGTCCAGAAACATGCATATGAGTGAGGTCAAGTTGACACGTTAAATACCAAATCCGAGTCGGATCAGTCAGGCAGTGTTAGGGTCTATAACACATACACACATGCATTCATGCATACACACATACATACAGACAGGTGTTCCAAAATGTATAATCGATAGCTACAACAATTCTATGGTAGATAGTTCACGGCCGACCTGATGCATGCATCTTAGTTTTCTTGTTATTTATTTCGGCCAATTTGGCCGGTTACTTCATGTGACTTTTTCATCTGACGTGTGTGTCGGATAATTGATCTGGAGGATTTATGTAAATGTTAGCCCAAACTACATTTCCAAGTAACGATGGTTTTGTTGTTTATTTTGAGGAATAATACCGCGTCAGATGAATTCAGCCCAAATATGTTAACAGTTGTCGTGTCAAACATTCGGCAGTAGGTTAGCGTTATTTAGTATTTGTGGATGTCTTTTAACATGGGGAAAATAGACTAACTGCGCTTGAACGAGCATGTGAATTTGTCGTTTTTAATGTACAGCAACTTGATAATCAATAACAGAGGCATTCTCTGTCAAATAAGGTCGCTCTATTTACGGTATTAATTGCGGAACTTTCTAAAGTAAACTACGCGTAAACGGATACATACGGTAAATTCTAGAATGTGCCGGAATCGGCCTAATCGCCCCAGGGCCAACTCGCCCAGTCGACGTGTGTCAATTCGGTACCTACTATAACATGTACCCGAGTCCGATACGGAATAAAAGATGTATACGGGTGTTATATAGTGTTTGGTCCGTTGTTTCTCAATGAATATTATTGAAATTTGGTGTATATGTCCGGGCTGGGACATGGAATACAACAACGTTTGAATTGTTTTTAAATTTACAAATTTGTTGATTTTATTCAATTTGTTTTCGTTCTGAAAACACACTATAAAGTGTATATAATATAATAACGAACACGAGACATACATAATTTATAAACTGTTAACAAAAGATATCAAATTCAATACATGACAAAGATGACTCAGTGGAGTTTATAAAGTGAACATAAAAACATTGAGGTAAGAATCTTTTTAAGGAATGCAACTTTATTTAATGATAATAAACACATAAATTAAAATAACAAACATGAGACATACATGATTTATAAACTGTTAACAAAAGATATCAAACTCAATACATGACAAAGATGACTCAGTGAAGTTTATAAAGTGAACATAAAAATATTAAGGTAAGAATCTTTTTAAGCATTACTAAACCGTTTAGCACAGACCACAGTCCACTTCACTCATCCGATCATCACCAAACTTCATATTTATCTTGATATTGATCTATCAGATGAGAGCTATCAAATATTTTTTTAATTTCATAGGAAAAAATGGTCGCCAGCGGCCATATTGCATTTACGTTATATTTTATCGCGTCATGTCGATATCTAGTATTACTTATAAATTTCACCTTTCCAGATTCATAATTGCTCCATTGACTGTAACAGATGAAATTATTCCCCTCTTCGGATAGAGTGTCACTGAAACTTTATTTTGTCAGACTGTCTGTATAATCACTGATTATATATGGCAATAATCTGTAATAAGATGTAGCACTATTTTATTTTATATTTACATGCAGTGCTGTTTTTATACATCAATTCTAATCCCCCTAGATCATCATGTGATCGATCATACATCGCGCGAGGACCTGGTTGAATTAAGGGGGTTTTATGGATCACTTCTGTCCTCAAGCTAGATTATACTTATGACATTTAATGGCATGTTCCTAACGTGGAGGGTTAGATATGCTTGAGAAACCACCACTCTTTAATTCACACCAAGTTCTCAGCTGTCATGTTCGGATATTAGAACCCATAGCCATGATATATGGTTTATTTTGTGTATACTAGTAATATAGTTATTTTCAGTACCTTTATATACCAGTACTGTGTATAACAATGCATATAAATTAATCCATGTATACATGTATATTGATTCAACGGATTCAGTGGTTTTGTCCATCAGTCTATCAAATTTGCGGGGAAAACATGGCCACAAGCAGTACACCCTGCTAAATTTCGAATTTGAATCAATTGGCGCACCCTGCAGCCAGCTTTTATTGGAGAACTTTTTCTTATGTGGATATTTTGGGTCACCGCTAGATGTGAGCCATATTTTGTTCTCAAACTGTCCTTGTGAAGACATCACTGCCAGCGGTGATCTTCAATTTTACTATTTTTATGGCTAAATAATTTGGTTGATCCTACAGATGAGACCCCTTGTCCGATCGTCATCAGATTCCACAATTATCTTCTGGATAACCAGGGTGAGAGTAATCTAATTTTCCCGAATTTCGTTAAAAAACATTACCACAGGCAGCAATTTGGTATCTTACTCTTTGATCCTCTTTTGCATGACTGAATTGTTTAGCAACTGTACAGACATATCCCTCATCTGGTTTTTATATACATGTATATCTCTTCATGCGGATAGCCAGTATTACGTAGGTACTTCAACTTTCTGCATTCCTGTCATCATTTGAAATATAAAAATTTATCTGATACATGCACCCTTCAAAATTTGTTTCGTCGTATCTATTTTAATGACCCGTATGGTAATATTGATACAGATATATTTGTCAAACATTTCTTTGTACAATATACAGGTATTTAGTTTGTAACTAAATCTAGAAATATATAATAGTAGCTCGTGGACCCCACTTCGTCCGGGATGTTCCCCTCTGATTTTCGGAGAAATGCGCGATTTAACCTTGAATTGACTATTTTAAAGGTGAAGGTCATGTCGGGGTCACGATTTGACCCGTCCAAAACACTCCCCGGACAAAAGTCACGACAAAAGTACCCGTCGAAATCCGCCCGGCTTTATACCCGATTTGACCTTGAATTGACAATTTTGAATGTCAAGATCAGGTCAGGGTCATGATTTGACCCACCCGAAACACTCCTGGGACAAAAGTAACAGTAGGTATCAAATTTCGTTGAAATACTTCCGTTTTACCAGATTTGACCTTGAATTGATCTTTTTGAATGTCAAAGTCAGGTCGGAATCAAGATTTGACCCGTCCAAAATACTCCCTGGAAATAATTTCCCCTAGGTATCAAATTTCGTCAAATCTGTCCGGCAGTTTTCCCGGCCATAGCTAACAGACAAACAGACAGACAAATGTCCAAAATATATATTAAACTAGCTGATGTACTCGACTTCGTTCGGGCTAGTTAGGGATTTTTTTTGTGATCGCCTCCATCTGGACAGTACCCAGTATATACAGCGTCTGGCCAAACTATTGTTCAATTGGTCCAGAAACATGCCTATATCAGCACGTTCGAGAACATGGTCCCACGTGAAATTGGACCCGTCCATATTGCTCCCGGGATCGAAGTAGTCCTACACACAAATTTTTAGTCGGATCGGTCAAGGTCCAGAAACATGCCTATGAGCGAGGTCAAGTTGACACGTTAAATACCAAATTCGAGCAGTGTTAGAGTCTATAACACATACACACATGCATTCACGCATACACACATACATACATATATACATACAGACAGGTGTTTCAAAATGTATAATCGATAGCTACAACAATTCTATGGTAGATAGTTCACGGCCGACCTGATGCATGCATCTTAGTTTTCTTGTTATTTACTGGCACACGAAACGGCTGGTAGAGGGGCAATGCCGCAAGAGCTATACTCGACCTTCAACTCAGAATTGGCAGTCACGTTATATTCAAGTAATTAACCGATCTCTTTATGGTGTTTTTTAAAACACCAATGTGGTGGAACATCTATATATAAGTCAAACTGCACATGCGGAATGGGTGGAGTCGATTTGAGATTATAGATGCGCGTCCTACGTGTATACCGTTAAACGAGGTCAAGGGCGAGTATAGCTCTACTGTTGCGATGTTGCGTCTACACAACAATGAATGCAAGTTAGGGTCAGCGCGCGACGTCATGTGACTTAATTTCGACCAACCAACGTTCTGCATTCATGTTCCACAACGCGAATGCATGAGTGAGTGTATATAGTCTATATTATATATTCTACAATAATTTGTACTCAAGGGACGGCTTCTTATATTTTATTAGGTTTTTAAACTTCGAGGTGGTAAAATCTCGGGTTGTTTACATTATGAATGTTGGATTACGATTAAAATTGACCTGGTTACCACGAAATAACGAGTAGGGCCTATTCATTTACTGAACCCTGTTGTACGGATTGTAATCAATCGTAATAAATTGTAATAAAACCACGTAATAACGATTAAGGCCTATTAATTTACCGAACCATATTGTACGGATTGTAATCAATCGTAATGAATTGTAATAAAACCACGTAATAACGATTAAGGCCTATTAATTTACCGAACCCTGTTGTACGGATTGTAATCAATCGTAATGAATTGTAATAAAACAACAAAATATTGATTAAGACCTATTAATTTACCGAACCCTATCGTACGGATTGTAATCAATCGTAATGAATTGTAATAAAACCACGTAATAACGATTAAGGCCTATTAATTTACCGAACCCTATCGTACGGATTGTAATCAATCGTAATGAATTGTAATACAACCACGAAATAACGATTAAGGCCTATTAATTTACCGAACCCTATCGTACGGATTGTAATCAATCGTAATGAATTGTAATAAAACCACGTAATAACGATTAAGGCCTATTAATTTACCGAACCCTATCGTACGGATTGTAATCAATCGTAATGAATTGTAATACAACCACGAAATAACGATTAAGGCCTATTAATTTACCGAACCCTATCGTACGGATTGTAATCAATCGTAATGAATTGTAATAAAACCACGAAATAACGATTAAGGCCTATTAATTTACCGAACCCTGTTGTACGGATTGTAATCAATCGTAATGAATTGTAATACAACCACGAAATAACGATTAAGGCCTATTAATTTACCGAACCATATTGTACGGATTGTAATTCATCGTAATGAATTGTAATACAACCACGAAATAACGATTAAGGCCTATTAATTTACCGAACCCTGTTGTACGGATTGTAATCAATCGTAATGAATTGTAATACAACCACGAAATAACGATTAAGGCCTATTAATTTACCGAACGATATTGTATGGATTGTAATCAATCATAATTAATTGTAATCAAACCACGAAATAACGCATCAGCTAAGTCACCTTATACCTACATTTCTCAGTCAGATTTGATCGAATATTTACACAACTGTTGTGTACAATCAGTCGGTTGTTGAGCGATTTCACTTCAAAGTTGAGTAGGAAGTATACTGAATTCGTTGAGTAGAAAGTATACTGAATTCGTTGAGTAGAAAGTATACTGAATTCGTTGAGTAGAAAGTATACTGAATTCGTTGAGTAGAAAATATACTGAATTCGTTGAGTAGAAAGTATACTGAATTAGTTGACTAGAAAGTATACTGAATTCGTTGAGTAGAAAGTATACTGCATTCGTTGAGTAGACAGTATACTGTAGTCGTTGAGTAGAAAGTATACTGAATTCGTTGAGTAGAAAGTATACTGAATTCGTTGAGTAGAAAGTATACTGAATTCGTTGAGTAGAAAGTATACTGAATTAGTTGAGTAGAAAGTATACTGAATTCGTTGAGAAGAAAGTATACCGAATTCGTAAAAAGTATACTGTATTCGTTGAGTAGACAGTATACTGATTTCGTTGAGTATAAAGTATACTGAATTCGTTGAGTAAAAAGTATACTGATTTCGTTGAGTAAAAAGTATACTGAATTCGTTGAGTAGAAAGTATACTGAATTCTTTGAGTAGAACTAGTTAACTCAACACTTCAGTCTGCTTGGATCTATAATAATGACTCTACTGTAATCATATTGTTGAGAACAATTTTAGTGTGGGAATAGTTCACAATTAGGCGCGCTTATCGAGATTCAGATATATATATATATATAGATAGATAAATAAATAGTTAGATAGATGGATATATAGATATATAGGTAGATCATTTTAATGGCTAATAAGTGCATAACAAGTGGACATGTGAGCAAAAGCACATATACAAAAGAACAATACAATGTGTGACATTCATATAGTATAAATATAAAAATATAGATATATAAATATAAAAATATAGATATACTAGCAGGGTTACCCGGTGTTGCCCAGGTTAAAGTGATGTGAAACCCTCTGCATGTTGTGGATATTTGGTGGGAATAGAGATTACTCTTGCTCAAAGTGTTACACGTATTCTCATACATTGTATATTCAAATAGCATCACAAACATGATTCTTACACATGGAATGTAAGTAGTGGCTCATCTTGTCAATTGTCATTTTGTTTATCGCGATTAATCCGTTCCACCAATAAAGAAGTATTTATTTATTTTCTGCGTATACGTCAGACGTTATGCCATGAAACATGAACATCATAAACACATTAGTTCGCAAAATTTAAAGAGGACAATTGAGCTATAAATACACAGATATGTATCAATCAATCTAATTGGTTAGACTAAGATTTTGAGGACAACTGGCTATCATATCTCCATGAAGATACAGATGTTTTAAAGAAATGTCCAAGTGCTCCTCTGTTCATGGCGCTATCTATTTTAGTGTAGTTCAGACGATGATTCTATGGAGTGTTACGGTCGTTTTGCTTGAAATGTTCGGCGATGTTACTAAAATGCTACATTCCTCCAGTTGACACAGGGCCTGAATGCTAACTTATCAGTTTCACACACCGAACAAGTCCATAACATGTCTTTAAGAGATACTAGTAATCTAACAGCAGATAAATAAGACAATGAAAGAGAGAGAGAGACATGGAGGCAGAGAGGCAGATAGAGAAGTAAAAGAGACATATACACATGAATGTGCTCGGTCTGACAAGTCATGCCACCAAGGAACGCACAGGAAAGCAAAGCCAAATCTGACTTGTTTTCACTATGGACAATTGGACATTCGGACGAGCTTCACCATCGTTAGACGGCTGATGTTGACTTAATGCGACATGCGCATTACAAGGTGAGAGACCATGGCACAGGAGCCCTCTACATACATGTATAAGTAGACCGTTAGTTGTTGCATGAATGAATGGCCATGTATATAAATAAGTAGAACCATTGGTGATGCATGGTCATGTGTACACGTGTATGGGCAGCCAAATTAACATATACTCAAATATTTGAAGATATCTACAAATATTTGGAGATATCTCTAATCATTTGAAGATATCTCTAAATATTTACAGATATCTCTAATTCACTTGGAGATATCTATAATTCATTTAGAGATAAGTGCAATTTAAAGTCGAATTGTGGATATGTGCCGATTTAGAGATATCTCCAAATATTTAGAGATATCTCCAAATATTTAGAGATATCTCCAAATGGGTTAATTTGGCTGTCCATACACTTGCACGATGCAGTTATGGTTATATCTCTAGAGTGTGCATGCACAGTTTTGTTAGCGTTATCAATGACGCGGAAGTGGATCATAATTTATCAGTGGACGTTATCAGCTCCTAACAATCCGCGGTCAACACATATATGCAAGGGAAATCTGCGTATATATATTTGCACTCTTCACCAAAATGGATATTTGGCGGCTGTTGTCGCTGTTATTGTTGGTTTTCATTAAGGTAATACATGTTTAGACCATTTTAAAAACTGGAAATGAAAGACGTTTATATACATGTAGACGTGTCACTCGTGGCCATATATATGCTACTGTATATGCATTAACTCCACGGGGGTCTGATATCTACTAAAATCTTCCCGGACCAGTGTCTGATGTCAACCAAGTCACCGTTTGTTCAAGATGACATTTCCCAAATGTATTTTAATGTAGGAAAAATTCCAACAGTTGAAGAACCATTTGGAAAGTTCCAAATGGCCTTTTCAGGCCAAAATTTTGACAAAAAGTGGAACAAAATGCTGCTCTCTAAAATCAACTTACCCCCACTATTTACACCTTGGAAATGCAAACAATTTCAACCTATATACTTGGAGGTAATAAAGATATCTCTGAACAATTTTGCCAAAGTTGGTGGGCGGTATGTTAATTTATTCCACACCCATTGACGCGAGGTACATGTATTCAACGGAATCCCAGCCATTGAATACATAGTAGTGTATACCTCTAGTGGAATACAAGCCGGAACTATTATTGTTGACGTTGTCGCCAAGAAAGATGACGTACATTACGTCGATCATCCGCTTCCGGTGATCCCCCCATAATTACTGGCTATTTGTCAGACTTAAATAACAATAAAGGTGGCTATAGTAACAATGGATATGATATTCATGGATTGAACTTATCTGACTGAACGGTGTAGAATAAATACAGAACACAACTTGCATCATAATCTCGAATCTTTTATCGAACTCGTTGCGGACGGCGCAAAGTTATATTTCGCTCGAGCTACGCTCTCGCGAAATATATCCTTGCGCCATCCGCAACTCATTCGATAAAAGATTCTCGATTAAGATGCGCGTTGTGTTCTGTCTATTTCTGGCGGATAATTTAGATTACATTACATATTCCATTTTAAATACCATTTGAAAGAGGAACCTCCAAAACGTTGTATTGTCAACTTATCCGGTCGAATAAACTGTGAAAATGTTGTTCTTGTCGATATACCGAGGTGTGTTCTGTGCTTAATTTTGTTCTGGATTGTACTGCAAAGTCTAGTATACTCAATGGAAATAACTTTCTATCTTAGTTTGAATTATGATGCATTTTGGATTAACAACGGGGGAAGTCTTGGGTGAATCTGAGAATCTCTATCACTTGGTGGACACTTCTATGCATCGGCTGTTTTATATTCTGGTAGAATATAAATATTTTTGGTTTTATTTCATGCCAGCAATAATCAATAACACTGACTCTGTATAGAAATAATCTGGGACATTTCATGAGATATCTCATGCAGTTTTTAGATTTTGGATCATCTGCATATTTTAATAATTTCCTAAAATATTGGCATTTGTTGACGAGAAAAAGAAAGAAACTTTTGTCGTTTTCGACTTTTTCTCCAACTTCAGCTGAATATCGACGGTTTAATACGTAGATTGAGACCCTTTCTGGCATATTAGTTTTTTATTTGCAAGTTTTTCATTTCTTAGTGCAATTTTTATGTCGAAAATCAACACCCCACTTATTCAAATAGCACCGTTATTTAGTTGATATTAATCCTCCCATTGAAAGAGTACCTCATTATTATTGTAACCATGTGATTATAATTACGAAGTGGCTAAAGAATGGTATACCGCTCTTTAGTACTGAGGGCTAAAGAACGGTATACCGCTCTTTAGTGATGAGGGCTAAAGAGCGATACGGATTATAACGTTATGTGTTGGCGCAATGCGCAAAATATCTTGACAACGCACGTGCCGCTCATCCAACCTCGACCACTCTTTAGCACCGAGGGCTAAAGAGCAGTATACCGTTCATTAGCGTACCAGGCCCATATAGCTAAAGCGCGGTATACCGCTCTTTAGCGTTTGTTACTAAAGAGTAGTTTACCGTTCTTAAGCACCAAACGCTAAAGAGCGGTATACCGTTAATTAGCGTATCAGGCCCATATAGCTAAAGCGCGGTATACCGCTCTTTAGCGTTTGGTACTAAAGAGCGGTATACCGTTCTTTAGCCACGGCCTTATAATTATGATATGTACGTATTATATTGATATTTCCACAATGAGACGGTTATGAATGGTCGCAAGGTTCCCGGAACCCTGTGCCTATAAAGTCTACGCTTTAAAGGATATGATATATGTTGTGCAGAACTTCTACACTTGTTTTCAGCGTAAATACGTATACCAGAATGGCAAATACGCACAATCAAGCTTGTGTGGGACACTTTATGGGGTTCAATAATAATCTGAGTGCTTTGCCTGTTAAATGTACTCCCGTACGGAGCCCCACACACAGCGGAGCAGACGACACTCGCCAGTATATGCTTCTATTTTGTGGGGCGCTTTATGGGGTTCAATAATAATCCGAGTGCTTTGCCTGTTAATTAATCATTGGTAGCTAGCTACACACTACATGATAACATCGACGTCGACATCCGAGGCCCCCACCCCACCCCCTGGAATACGGAATACCACTTAATACAGAGGGTGGAATACGGAATACCAGTTAACAGCCATATGGAATACATAAAAATATATGAAAACTTCATTTTTTGGAAGGTCGGCGTACGAATACCGGTATATTTGGAATACTGAATACCTCCTAACAGATGGGCCGGAATACGGCGTACCTCATAACAGGGCATGGAATACGGCGTGCAAAAGGGGGGGGGGGTGGGGGCCTCACATTCCCGTATCAATCCCAACTTTGGTCAAGCATTTCAACAATTGGAAATTTGCTGCCTGAGACAACAAAGGTTAGAAAATTTAGACCAAATGTAGGCTGAGTTTTGATATTATTGCAACCAGCATTTATAGTGCGTAATTTATATTTTTATACCATAAATATTTCCCCCAACTTCTGGTCTATGAAATATAACTCGCAGGGTTCTTTTGGCAGGTTTCTCAAGGTGAAGTGACACTAGCGGTCCGGTTGGACAGCTATACTATACAAAAGGCGTGTCCGGATCCCTGCTCAGCCCAGATCACGATATGTGCAATGTAAGTATTAGTTTAAATATACATACTCGGATTAGAGGGTTACAAGAAGAAGAAGAAGAAGAAGAACAACAGCAACAATGGAATTTTACCAAAAGCCGATTTAGTTATCCAAATTAGTTTATCTCCTATATATTTTGAGAAATACGTAAATATATGTGTATATATATGTGTATATGTGTATATTTGTCCTCCATAGAATCGAAAACGGCGGCTCGATCAGGCTCAAACTTCCCATCTAAGGGTAAAAACACACGGGAATCGTCGTCGCGGCGTTATGGAGAAGCTCTGATCACTGATTCTCCACTCCCAATCACAAAAACGGCACTGCGGAGGTTAATCACGTGATAATTTAATGAGCGTTTGTATATGACGCGTCGCTATAAAAGAGCGTTTGTTTACAATTCAACGCAACGTTATCGCTCGAAATTTAGCATAACAAAATTTAATTTCTTTCATCAAAAACATAATTACGTGCTGGACTCGGTCATTCTAAGAATATGTAAGTATTACAGACAGACACACCAAGTCTCAGCTTAAAATTTTGAAAAATAAGAGTTTTATCGACATAAATCGATTTTAATGGGAAATCCTGTGTTAAAATTTAGCATCGAAAAAATTTAATTTCTTCTATCTAAAACATAATTACGTGTTGGACTGTGTCATTTTAAGAACATCTAAGTATTACACGCAGACACACGAAGTCTCAACTTGAAATTTTGAAAAATAACAGTTTTATCGACATAAATCGATTTGAATGCGAAATCCTTCACCCGCTCGAGAACGAAATGTCTCCCGAGGAGCGCAGCTCCGAGGCATTCGTCCCATGAAAATTCTATAGAAGCAAAATGGTCAACTCGGGACGGGTCAACCGATTGAGCCCAAACTTGCTACATATGGTACTTTTGTCCCAAAAGTGTCACGGACGGGTCAAATCGTGACCCCGACGTGACATTGATCTTCTAACTGGTCAATTCAAGGTCAAACTGGCGGATTTCTGTACTTTTGTCCGGGGAGTGTTTTGGACGGGTCAAATCATGACCACGACCTGGCCTTGACCTACAAAATTGTCAATTCAAGGTCAAATCGGGTAAAACTTGCTGATTTCGTGCAAATGCAGCACAAGTGTCTCAGAAACTGTTGCAATTGCTTTTTCGAACAAAGTCATGGGACGAATGCCGCCAGTGGCGGGCTAACCTGCTAGTTTATATATAAAAGAGTATGTTCTGCCTGTCTGTCTGTTCGGATTTTTTTCCCAGACCCCTGGACCGTTTTCAACCAAATTTGGTATGATGACTCGGGATACCCTGGCGGAGGTTATATCGCGTTAGATTTTCAAAATTTGAATTAAAAAAATAATTAATTGAATAAATAAACAATTTTTTTTTATAAATTAATTAAATTAATTAAATGTTTTTTAATCCAAAAATTTAGACGATCAAAATGTGCGCTAAGCCCATAAAAGGGCCGCTGCTGAATAAAGGCTCTATCTAAGATCAAAATGTGCCACAGGCTCCTCAGACGCTAAATAAATGTTGATTCAGCTAGTTACCAATAAATACTCACAATAATACCAATCATGATATCATATTTGCCCAAAAATTCCCATAATTATTTTTTTTTCTTGGCAGTTTGGACGACGTGCGAGCGTGGTTCCATAATGGTGATTCCTAATTCAAACTGGAATTCCCCAACACGTGTTATCACACACGTAACCACATATTTCCACTTGTAACCAGCATGGTGTCATATAACATGTATATTTTCATAAATAAAATATGATTACCGATTCGTAAATAAGTATATTATGTATCCGCACGTATTATTATAACATACCGTATTCTTGTTGATGGAGATACGTTTCATCGTCTAATATTCCGATATTAATGTGCGATCGCCACTGATGAACTGGTCATATACGGCGAGCCGTGATCTCGCGTGACATCTCCCAACGGCGTCCGTGCATGTATATACTATTTCTGGAAGAAGTTAGCGAAATTTTTGCCAAGCCGCCAAATATTTCAGGTGGTGAAAAATAACAGATTTCAAAAATAGAAATTTGATAAACCCGAGCTTTGATGGGTGGGTTCCTCAACCCAATTCAAATATTTTTACCCCCCCCCCCAATGACGAAGAAATAGTAATTTAAGGGCGTTAAATCGGATTATGTATCTCTAAAGCTTCAATTTTATGTGGTTTGTTAATTATCACGGTGAATTCAGAAGGGTTGAAAGTTGGAACCTTCACAGAACAGAGAGGAGGTCCAAATGGTAATTCGAACTGTGAACTACCTTGTGAACTGTGAACTACCTTGTGAACTGTGAACTACCTTGTGAACTACTTTGCTCTTGGCCCTTTCTGGTAGTCTAAGTCGTCTACGTGTGAGCGCGCATTCCTCGGATGACAAAGTTCCCGAATTTAATAATGTAAATGTGATTCAGCTTCTTGCATTAAATGAAAATTGCATTCTTCAACTTCAAGCAGCAATGGCAAGTGACTCATCTCTTCAAACTCTCAAACGGTAATTCAGAATGGCTGCCCTGTGACTAAAGCAGAAGTTCCTGATAACACATTACTGTATTTTCACATCCGATATGAACTCGCCATAGCAGGTGGACTTGCGTGCCGCGAAGACCGGGTTGTTGTTCCCAAAGACACGCACCAGGACACGACACAGGACCTCCAAATTGGTCAAACTGGCATTGAAAGTTGTCTTCGACGAGCGCGAGAATAGCTGTATTGGCCAGGTATGAATGTGAATTAAAGACATGTTATGTACTTACTAAGTTAGTATCCAGGCGCTGTGACAACTAGAGGAATGTAACATTCTACTAACATCGTCGAAAATTTGAAGCAAATTGACCATACCACTCCATAGAAAACATCATCAGAACTACGCTCAATTGTAAATATATTCTACTCGATTACTACTATCGGCGATAAACTATAACGAAAACGATTTCGCCATCAAGAGTCACTGCATTTAATCCATATATAAGAATGACGGTGTGTGTTGTCAATTTGGATATACTATTTGTAAAACTTAATATTTTGAACAAGATTGTTCTGCATTAAAATTTGATCATCTTACCGGGGTGTTTCACATAATTTTCTGGATCCTGGATTCAAATGTGTGATGTGTGCAAGGAGCCACTGTTGCCAGAAGGTCGGGGTCGATGTCATGACATACCAGAACAAAGACTACCTGATCACAACAAACTATAGATCAAATTTCTAGAAGATAGATTTTCTTCCCAGCACCCAGACAACGACAATCATATATAAGCTGAAAGCCCATTTATGTCGTTGTTACAGACAGCGCTAGTCAAATTCTGGGTTTGGACTTTCAAAATTTCAAAAAGTGGGGATTTGAACATAATCCCTCTTCAACCCACTTTCACCAATCGAATGGCAAGGTCGAATCTTCTGTGAATGTGGCCAAGCGGATATTAAAAAAAATGCAGATCAATATGTGGCGTTGTTAAATATACGCAATACTCCAAGTAAGGGTATGGACACCAGTCCCATGCTGCGAAGTTTGTTCAACTATTGCACCATACTTCAACCAGTCATGGACTGTTAGTCTGACTCAAAACGGATCGCGAGCAACCAACAAAATCAAGCACGTTATTACAATCGATCAGCTCGAGCATTAATACCTCTGAACGAAGGTGATGTTGTTCGTATGAAACCGTATAATATTGGGAACAGAACCTGGAAAAAAGCTACTGTGGGTTCCGGATTGGACAAACGGTTCTATGATACGATTTATTTCATAAACACCAATAAAGGTAGTATTCTAAGAATGAAATTCATAATCAAACAATAAACAATTAATAAACAATTACATGTGAACATGGCATGTCTAGCTATATGCATTTTATTGTGTGATGGGCAAGCATAATATTCACTCAGAGCGCTTATCAAAGAAGCGCCGGACCACGGTGCTAATTTTGCTGCTTATTTCAGGGTTATCATTTTTCATAACAAGATTAAATTTCTGACTGTTTGACATACTTGTAAAATAGCTGTGATATCTACCAACAAATTGGAAAAGTTCATCTCTGAGATCGCAATAGTGTGGACATTCCATAATGAAATGATACTCATTTTCTATATCCGAATCGGTCCTGCATTTAAGGCACAGTCTCTTCCCCTCCTTAGTTATAGGCTGATGATGTCTACCTTTTTCAATAGCGAGTTTGTGATCACTAACACGGAGTTTTGTAAAACTGATCCTATCTTTTAAAGATGTTGTGTTTATTAAGTAAGTCTCTGAGACATAATCATTTTTAAACAATCTATATGTTCTGAGTTTATGTTTATGGCCATCTCGTTTAGAGTCATCAAATATAGATCTCTTGAATTCTTTCACATGTTCTTCCTGGAGCTTACACTTGAGATTTCTAATGATACTATATGTTTGGTTATTTAATGGAACCTGTATATTTTTACAGCCAAATGCATTTATCGTCCTGAATAAAGAGTTGCATTTGGCTTTCCTCATCACATGTTCAGAGACAGCTGCGCATTAGTTTGTTTTTAGATACATTTGATAATTTTTCACCCTGAATTCCACTATTATAGTGATATTCCACTATTATAGTGATATTTGACTATAACATATTCATGTTTCCTTTATTTGCGTCGGGAATAGAAGACGGCGCATACCAGTGCACAGCCAAATGTCACTCTTTAAAATATCGCAGCGAATGAACAGTCTTCCGACAAAATTCATTGTGCAATCTTTTGCGCCAGCTTTGATATTCAATAATATTATAATATTACTAATATATCCCGTTCTAAATGACAATAGCAGGATGGCTCAATCACTCCTTCATAACAATATTTTAACTAATTGCATGCTATTGGAGTTGCTTATCGTGTGCCGTCATGGTAAATCATTCTCCTGGAAAACTATATGTATGATACCGAAATAATGCGACCTGATTTTGAATAATATTTGTGTGAAATATGATTTTGGATTATCCCTCTTCTGTCAAATTAACAAAGCGGTAATTGCCAAATACCACTATAATAGTGGAATATCACTATAATAGTGGAATTCAGGATGTGCCTGACCTGGTTAACCATACTGCATAATATTTCGACGGAACATGGATATCTACCGATTCTGCTCTGACTGCATGATTTGGAGCGTACTTACCTACTCCCAATATATGCTTAGTGTGTAACTTTTCGCAACTCAAACTATACTGGTTACTTCGTGACGTGCCACATCCCCATACTTCACATCCGTATAATATGATTGGTTTGATCAATCTGTCAAATAATTTCAACAAGATATTCACTGAAGGAAATGCTGTTGCACTGAATGCATTCAAAAGTGAGTACATAGCTTGCTGACCTTTTTGAAAGGACGATATGGTGAAATTCTGAGACAAAACCGGCAGTGTTGTCAAAATGTTGCCAAGGACACCAGAATCCTAAGGAACCACAAACACAAACAAATGACGCAAATCCTAAGGAACCACAAGCTGATGTTCATAATAACCATGGTGCTGATAATAATCATGATGTGCACGTGGAGCGCAGCACCCCAAGCCAGATGTAACACCACCGGTGTGCAGTCAGAAATAGGCCACACAAAGTTAAATATCAGACTCTTCATAAAGACGATCAGAGAGATGCCTAAAAGACTGTTCGATTACATCCCATAAACTTAGTTTACGAATTAGACAGTGCCGATAACAGTTGACATCATAATACAACAATTTAAGTTTTGCATACATATCTTTTGTTAAAGTAGCAGATGTTGCAGGAAGCATAATTTCTGTATACCAAGGGATGATACTGTATTATGCTAATTGTGTTTTTATGGGTTTCGATAGCTTTCATTATTTTGTATTTGCCGTATTGAATTATCTTTCTTGAATAAAAATCATCCAAACATTTCTTGCTGAGTAATATTCTGAATACACTCTCTTGGACTACATTCATATGGTCATGATCAGGGTCCGGACTGAACAAAATTTACTTTTGCCAAATAATTTGCCAAATGGAAATAGTTTTTGCCAAATTATTTTATAATTTGTAAAATGCTATCCCTGATAGTACAATTTTCTGCAACATTGAGTCTTATTTTGTTCTTTATCATACACCAATAAACCAATCACAGAACAACACAATTGTAGAATTATATTGTGAGAGTTTCCTGAAATGAATGGTATTGATAGACCAATATTTTTCAACTTTCTTCAGGAATTCAAAAGTGGCTTGCCAAAACTTTTGCTAAATAAAAATATTATTTTGCCAAATGTGAATTATTTTTGCCATTGGCAAATTTGGCAAGTTGCAGCGCGAATCCTGGTCATGATAATATTACATAGGATGGTGATGATGAAATTGATGATAATGATTAATGTGATGATGGTGATGATGATGGTGACGGTGATGACGATGATGACGGTAACATGATGTTGATGATGATATTGTGATGATGCTGTTGATGATTATGAAGATTATGACAATTACAATGATGGTGACAACGATGATAACGAATAGACGCAAATCGGGAGGTCGCTGTACAAATCGGGAGGTCGCTGTACAAATCGGGAGGTCGCTGTACAAATCGGGAGGTCGCTGTACAAATCCGGAGGTCGCTATACATAAAATTATCTCCCTTCTATTATTATTTTGTACAAACACTATGTTCTCAATATCATGTAATGTATACATGGATCAGAGGATTTAGGACATGATACAGCCAGACAGACAGCGATCCGTTGAACAATCAACACTGTGAGTATTTAGGTCCCGACCATTTCTGCCGAACTTCCATACGCTGTGTTAAAGAATAGCTGTAGGGTAAGTGCGAACATGACTGCTGTAACAAAGTTTTCTATTTGCAGGAAGTTCCCCTATCACGACTGCGCTGGCAATAATGTCACTGTTTCGTCAATTGACACCAACATTGTACACAGTTTTGGGAATTTCATCGGGAATATAAACAATCCAGCCTTGCTACGTCTGCCAATATGGAAGGTGATGTACATGACTGGATCGTTATTTCGTTGGAGAATCCAGATTCAGAATACGAAACTGATTACGGGGGGGGGGGGGTGGGGTGGGGATTACATAGATTCTAGTTCAGATTTTGAAACCTTCGTGGTCGCCGGTATTAGGTTTAATGTTCTACCAGTGTCAAACATCACTCATGTATTTGACACAAGTATTTATTTGTATCTAATATTTATAATGGCCATGCTGGTTGGGGTGTCTACCCCCCAACTTTGGTGAATTTCAACAGTTGGAAATGCCATGCCTGACACAGCATTAGACACCAGATATGGGTTGGAATTGTTCTCATTGTTTGATTTTCCAACCAGTAATTAGTGTAGATATGAAATGGTCAACAGTTATGGTGCTGTTGGAAATTTGAAGGTGGACCCCCTCCAAGGAAACTCTCTAGCACGTCAAATAAATTTACTGACATTTCGACAATAGTCCTGTGATTGAGAAATACAGCTCACATTCAATCACAAGACCGCAACATTGTCTACATGTACCGGTACCTCACAGCTTTATTTTCCAACTTTAGCAAAAAGTGCCTGTGTTTGGCACTACTAAGAATACTGTGCGAAACGACTGCATTTAACGAAACAAAACATTTTAAATATGGAAGGGCTATAAGACTAGATAGTACATAGTTGCGTGCATATGATAATCCATAGATATCATATAACCCTACTAGTTCTTGAATAAGAAGGAACATATAATTACGAACAAAGCAGAAGACATATCCAAGTTCACGTGAAGTCGGTTAATGATGAAGTTATCAACCGAATTTAAAATCGACATGCGTTGGGCGGTATTTTATGGATATAATTATGAAATAAACATGATGAAATTGACAATCTTCAAGTTCGCCATCAACCGCAGTGCTCCCCAGCGTTACTATCAATAATGCCTAATTTCAGTAAAATGAACACTCGACGGCACAAATTAAAATTATGTGATACTTAAGAATGGTGTTCTATTTATAGATCACGTCACCTGGAATATTATCAGCGCTCGCATTTAACGTAACGTAACTTAAGGAAAAAAATCAGATTTGACATTACATACAAATGGTTGTTGTAAAATACAGAAACGGCCACCCCGTCGTTAGTATTTCCACGAATTGCCAATAACACACACAATAAGCATGAGATGTAAGTTATCTACATTAAAAAGTACTTAATATCTTGTTTTGGACGGCAAAATGTCACACGCAAAAAAACACACTTCTTTAATGTGATTTCAGACTTCAGTTCTTAGATTTACTGTAAGATAACTATAGGCATATGTATTGTATTCATGCGTTTGACAAGCAAGGGCCATGATAGGTAGATATATACATGTGGTTAGATTAGCCATTAGGTGAATAGGGTCTCCGCTGGGGGGTGTCCACCTTGGAAATTTCCAACTGCACCCCCCTTGAGTCGGAATCACACCAACACAACTTTTTGCATAATTCCATTTGCACCCCCCCCCCCCATTGAGTCGGAATCATACCAACACAACTTTTTGCATAATTCCATTTGCACCCCCCCCCCCCTTGAGTCGGAATCGCACCAACATAACTTTTTGCATAATTCCATTTCAACCCCCTTTGTACCTCATGCTCAGGCCTAATTTCCTATATATTCATAAGCCATGCTTCTATTTTCCCAGTATGATAACATTAAGATATTTTAACCTGAAAATTGCCCCCAAAAAAAACAACTAGTGATCTAATTCCAGACAAATGCACACAGCTATACCGACAACAGACCAGGAAACACCGGGCCGACCATGGTTGTTACCCCCGGTGTGAGAAAAGTTTGAAAACTATACAAGAAAATCGCAAATCCTAGCATCTAGACTGGCCTCAACTGAATCTTTCCTAGTGTTAGAAATTTCAAACCTCATGCTCCCCCTCAGGTTGGAAAATTCTTCAACTGATGACCATTTATGTCTACAAGTTTGACCAACTGTAGTAAAATATTGTTTTGCTAAACTAATTAGCAGTTTTGTATTGACCATGTGGATGGGGCAATGACACACCGGGCCGACCCGGTGTGCGAAAATTTTGAAATCTGAACAATAAAATCGCAAAATCCTAACATCTAGACTAGCCTCAAGCCGTCCTACTGTTGGAAATTTCAAACCCTACACCCCCACTTAGGTTGGAAAATTTCCAACTGATGACAATTCCAATGACAATGTTGACCAATTGTATGACACTATTGTTTTCTTAAATTAACTAGAAGTTTTTGACTGGCCACGGGGGAGGGACCAGGACACAAGCTTTCCAAGTGTTGGAAATTTCCAACCTGTCACCTCCTTAAGGTTGGAAAATTTCCAACTGATGACCATTTCTGTCAAAATGTTTGACAAAAAATAGGACCATATGCAAATATTGGTCGAAAAACAATAAATTCCCCTCAATAAATAGTTTTTACCTGAAATTAGGAATTACCAACTATTGAAAATATAGCTCTCTGCTGGGGGGGGGGGGGGGGTGAGACACCCCACACCCCCTCTAGCCACATCCCTGATGTTACATACTGTATAGACTTGGACGTATATATACAAATTTAATGTATGTGCCACGCTCTGTTACTGAGTGAGTTTTCTAATAACGTAGTACGTTATTGTCATATTATTCTGCAATAATTTGTACCTAAGAGACCGATTCTTATGTTTTATTGTGTTTTTATACTCCGAGGTGGGGACAATCTCGGTTTATTTACAGTATGCATGTTCTGAAATAACGATTACGGTCTGTTCGTTTATCGATTCTGGTCTGTTCGTTTACTGCATGAACCACATTATATGGAGTGTAATCCGTAATATGAATCTGGATTCTCCCACGAAATAAGGACTCTGGGAATATGGTGCCGGACATTTGCAGAGTTAGGTCACCAGAGGGTGAATTTAGTGAAACTATCCCATACATCAGGCTAGCATAACTAAATTCGCACTCTGGAACCCCATTATTATGGCTCATGTTCTCTGGAAAGTATTTTTTATTATCAAATTAAAAAGTTTTTGAGTTTCTTCAGAAACTTCTTCACACAAATTATTTTTTAGTTTAGTTTCTCTATATCCCCAAATTGGCAGACGACATATTGCATAATCGAGGTGCCCAGTGGATGCACATCACAATATTCACAATCTGAGTCCAGGTCTCCCATAGCAGATGAGGCATAAGCAGAATGCGGTCCCCAGAGGGTGAGTTTATTGATGCTCTATATTAACCATCTCGGGACCTCATTCTGCAAATGTCCGGCACCATATTCACAACTACGCTTATTGTTACAAGATAGATGAGTTGTACGTATGTTTGTTTAATGTTTTTCGTTTTGGTGGTATTCCATTTTATGCATGCCAATGAAACTTCCAAAAATTTCGCTGACTCAATGTGTTTTCCCACTGAATCTATACAGAGAAAGCTCATGGAAGCACCATTGCCTTAAGTAGTTAAGGATGGATGAATTAAGCTATACACATAGCAGCAGTGAACGTTCAGGCGACCACGATTAAATCGTAAGTGGAGGAATCGGGCCCGACAAAGTCGTGGATAGTTTGTTCACACGATTGCGATGTCGTCCAGATGAGGATATCGTTCGTTGTTCGGAAGAAATGGTTAACCACGTGATTGACTATATATACCCTACGATCTACGATTTTTACGTACACCCGAATGCGATTCCGTCGCAATTGGAGGTAACCAAGGAAACACCACGATTTCGCATCAAAAATAAAACAGTGTTTAATATTATTGCCATTTACTAATGATTAATGTGAAGAAAAATGGAAGATATGGTGAAATATGAATTAAATTTCCTATTTTCGTGTATATGACGTCATTTTCGGCGGCCATTTTGATTTTTTTTCGAAATTATTGCCGTCATTTTGAAGAAGGACATCATACCAACAAAATGGCATACATTTTGTCTGTGTCTTTTGCTAACAACCGATCTATTACAACGATTAAATACAGCAAAATCGTCTTGCAAAAAAAATCGAAAATTTCACCCCTATTTTTCAAATCCTCTTTCTGTATCTATTACTGAACCCTCGTCAATGGCAAATGTCTTAAAATGACGCTATAATATCACGCTTGATGACTGTTTCAAAAACATTGCCATTTACCAATGATTAATGTGAAGAAAAATGGAAGATATGGTGAAATATTAATTAAATTTCCTATTTTCGTGCATATGACGTCATTTTTCGGCGGCCATTTTGAATTTGTTTCGAAATTATTTGCCGTCATTTTGAAGAAGGACATCATACCAACAAAATGGCATACATTTTGTCTGTATCTTTTGCTAACAACCGATATATTACAACGATTAAATACAGCTGGTCGGAATTAGAGGAAATGGCGGCCATCTTGGATTCAAATGGCTCTAGCACCTAGTAGGGCCACCTTTATTTTTCGGTGAAATCCAGTCCAACTATCGGTTACTACCCACGACGGAAAACTTTCCACTTACGATTGAATCGTGGTCGTCTGAACGTTTAATCGTAAATTACTCTTATCATTTACCAGTTCATATACAGTCTCGTGATTACTCTGAACAATCCGGCTGGCCATCAGACAGTGACGGAACGCCATGGTATGTTCAACCATCTATATCAATCAGAAGCAGAAGCCACACAGCACAAGGACACTATTGACATTCGCGACAGCATTAACCGTACTTCGTGAGTTGAGTGTTTACTACCCTCTCTTCTGCTTTAGTATATTAACCCTTTACCAAACAAACCGGCCAAAAACGCCCAAATAAAGCTTCAACAGCCTAAAATATCTTCGGTCTGTCTCAATAACACCATACAAATATGGATATCATTGGAACCGGTTCATTGACCACATTGTGATGGTTACATTTATGCCCTGTGCCAATGCATTCTCTTATATATGCGAGTCGACCATAGGTCGCCTCGCATATATAAGAGAATGCATTGGCCTAAAAATAATCTTTTTTTAACACTTTTTACCATATTTTCTTACATTCTTTAACAATTTTATAATTTTTTCTTACATTTTTTAACAATTTTTATAATATTTTTCTACATTCTTTGACAATTTTATCATTTTTAATATGTTAAGCCAATGCATTCTCTTATATATGCGAGGCGACAATGGTCGACTCGCATATATAAGAGAATGCATTGGCACAGGGCCGTTCTGTTGGGTAAAGGGTTAATGTAACATACCAGTTGAAGACTAACACCAAACATCAAGTCTAAACGTGTGTCCGTTACTCGTAATAATAACTACCATGATATGATTCCATTCATTACGATGGGCTACAATGGGTAACGAAATTTGAATGGGGAATGAATGAAATGATCTGGGCTCGCTACAATTACGGTCGATGTGGTGTAACTGTGGGTGTATTGTAATGTGACGTCACCCCCCCCCCCCCCCCGCGAAGATCTCTCGGTTTTATAGTTAAAGTTTTATATACTTGGTGTGAATGTTATTCTAAAATTAGGTATATTTGCATGTTCGATAAAAGTCTCGTTAGTTTCATTGCGAATATCAGGTAATATGATCATACGTAAACGTAATTTGCGCCCGTGTGTTACTGTTCATGGGATTATCGGATGAATTTTTATCTTTAGAAGGATTTGATGATAAACCGTAACGGGACACAAGACAATCATATATATGTAAATAATCACATATATCGTAAATGTTTGGCAGACCGTGCAATACGTGTCCCAGCTGTCTGGTCATCGACGCAGTCCTCGGTGTCTGGAGTTTTGCGCGCCGATGTAGGTTGTGACGTCATGATTCACGTCTTGATGTCATTACGCCTTTACTGGTTTTCAAAAAAGTTATCTTAAAAGGACTCTGCGATCTTTCAATCGGAACTTATGGTTTCACTTTGTCGGCCTTGAACTTTGAGAATAATTCATCAATATTTTAGGCGAAAATACCGTTAGAAAATGGATAATATCTAAACGTAAGTCCCCTATATTCCTCTTTCGGGGCAAATATTTTAAATAATTTTATAAAATATGTAAACAAAACTTTTTCATGCAATATCACTGTTTTGTTAACCAGAACTTTGGTTTAATTTACATTTTTTTTTTTAATATCTTTGGCTTTAGGAGCATGTTGTTCCTACATATGATGAAGTATAGCTAACATTTGCTGGAACAAAGTTTTTTATTTTTGCCCTGGAGCATTTTGCCCAATTACACATTTCGATGTGGTATTAATCAATACAAAATGGCGGCCGTCGCCAACAATAATTTTGGACTCGGCTGACCCTTGAGTTATGAATAAATTATATATTTTAGGTAAGTTCAATCTATTTTAAGATTGGGCTGAAAAAGTCGGATTAGTATATCTCATATCCGCGTACGCATACCCTAGGTCGCTTGGCTTCCGCGGCTTCGCCGCGGGAGAGCGGGCGCTATAATTGCTTATTTGCATAAGTTCGTCAGTTTGAGACTCCCAAATTGAATGTGGGTTTTGTCAAATTTCAATAAAAAATTATGTTTTATTTGCAGTTGTAACTATTTTTTAGAATAGCCCGGTCACCAAAAATCATTCTATTCATTTTTGCCCAGGATACATTATCCATTCCACACTAGCGTAATGCACGGAAGCCCCAGTTGCGTGCATGAAGTTGTTCTACGCATAACTGCTTTCAATTCTGTGATATGTCTAAAGGGGTACGGTACGCCATTTTCAATAAATTCCCGGTAATAACAATGATCTAATATCGATAATATATAGAAAAATAAGTAACTTGAGTCGAAGATGTATCCAGGGAACGTTCAGGTTAATCGGTAATCGTAAAATCAAAGTTAATAATTTGATATAAATTTAATTTATGGCTGGAGCCATAAATTAAATTACCAATTTCGTGTACAAGACGCAATCAAAATTAATTGAGGGATAATGGATTGGTAAACGCAATGGACACACGATCGTGTAAAACATTATTTTTGATACGGTGAGTAAAACCAGGCCACTCACTGAGTAGTGACTATACAATAACTTAAATGGGTATATGGGACTAGTATGTATATAATTTAACTTTTATTTTAAACATTTGCTTGAAAACTGTACAAACATTGCTCGACAACGACAATTTGTATTATCGCATTCCGACTAATTTGCCATCCGTAAGATTACCTCGTACTGAATATACTTTCAAATAATGGAAAAAAATGGTTACCTTATTCTACGACTCAGAGACTATAGAAACCAACAACAACATTTGAGTACAGTATCCCTTTAATGACTATGAATAACAGAACCAACTTTTATACAGAAATGAACCTTGTTTAATATGGCATTTATGGATCACCTAAATTCCATAAATTTGAAATATGGGATGTATGTGGGATTAACGGACCACATTCTTCCACGTGAACGTGGAAATTATCTGTCCGTAAATCTCACGTATAATTATGTCGAATTTATGGAATATTACGTGATCCGTATTATATATGCCACACATCTAGACATTTAATGGAAAATACGTGACTTTTAACTGAAATTAAATTTCTAATATAGATATATATTTAAGCACCATTTATATTCGAAATAACACATTTATAGATGCTTTAAATTTAAAATATATGTGTAATTTACGGCTAACTTTCAAGTTTATTCGAAATAAAACTTTTATGGATATATTTATTTATTACATGATCCTGCCCTAATACCATTCAATAAACCCGTTCTGTAAATTTTGATATTAAACGTTTGATAACAGGAAATAGTGCCAGGTGATCTTTGACTTCCGGTTTGTCGTCTGTTTACATTCCGTACGCTATGTCTCAAAATACTATGGCTTCCAATATTTTTCCAACAAACTATAATGATTGAAGAGTTTGAAAAGTTATTTCATTAAATTTATGCCATTAAATACGTCGAAGAGTCTTTATTTATCTGGGATTATTTCTTCACGCGGTCAAACAGTGCATAGTTACGTGAAACGTCATCGCATATCTTTTTGAAGCCGATTTTAGTTCCACGTCTCATTTGTTGATTTAAGTATGTTTTATCTGGGTTTTGGATCATGTAATAAATAAAATATACAACTCGCCCTCAGTTTATAGCGGAATTTACAAAACTTGTCCAGTAAATTATGTCTGAACCGAGCCAGAGTTAATTTATACTGCACGAGTTTTGTAAATTCCGCTATAAACTGGGGACTCTTTGTAGATCCTCTATACCCACATCTACGTGCCCTTTATATACGAGAAACTTATATATTCCCATGATATGCATCTTTAAAATCACCATTATCTGTATAATAGACAGCATCATCCATGTCACCCAATCACATAATCTTGGTGGTTATACATTATTCCACAGCGGTGTGGTTGGCTCAAGTGTGTATGTAAATTAAATCTTTTTCTGCCTTTAATTCGAAGTCATACACAGAAGTTCCATATCACTCCATCTATAAACCGCGGGCACTCGCCTATATTGATAAGACTGGCTGCTTATTACGCGCGCCGTGTGTATACTAATGTAGAGATTCTTGTTTCACCTGGGCGCATGGGGTTTTATTTATAGAACTGGGAATTTTTGGGAGGATTAAAAGTCGAACTGCGAACCGGAGGCCAAGTCCGGTAAAAGGTGTAGTTGGGAAATTTCAATTTCGTTTATTGTCGTTAACATTATATGTCAATAATGTTGATTTTTGGTTTGTGATAAGCTATGCCAATTACAAATAAAGAACTGAAAAACATAATTTGTAAGTCTTATATTTCAACTTTTATAGAAATGTTTCGTTCTGCAGCCCACTGGGGATTGTGGTCGAAGACGGCCGAGTCGGCCACCGGTTCGTTAATTAGGTGCTGGTTGTTATTGTTATTTTAATGGATTTCTGAGTTGGTCATTCGCGAAACCAATATATTTTATATTCTATAATTACACTCATGGGTATATAATATATGATCTTGAGCGCGTTACCATTTCTGACATTGGTTTTCTTGTAATTACTGTACATTGAAGTCGGTTCTCCATACGAATATGTACATGTACACGTGTACATGTATACAGCAGCGGGGAAAATATTCAATTAATATAAGCGCGGCCGACTGCAGAGACATGAGAGCCTATCATATCGTTACAAATGAATGGCAGCTTTAGACGTTTATATTACATTTAAGTGACATCAAACATCAAATTTAAGGATTTTACAATTTTTCAAATAAACGTGAGTTAAACGTCACGTATATTTTTATACATGGAAATACGTGATATCGCCATATATGTAAACCTTACCTTTCCATCCAGTGAAACAGACCATCTTTTCGTTGACATACAGATACCACATAGAGACGTACGTGTACTGTTCTCCAGGATTCCATGGATCTAGATGCGAACAGCCTTGTCAGTTTCCAAACGAAGTGTGTGCGGATAACGGCCAGGTTCATTGTGCATCTGGTTCGTAACATATAACACCTAGAGCCATTATATTTGATTGATTTGAGGTTATCAAGGTCTTTTCCGAGTCAAGTTAAATCAAACTTTTTATTCACATAAACCACAAATCTGGAACAAATCTCGAAGAGAAATTGTACACAAATAAACAGCGGCATCCGAAGATAATTATGTAAGCACATCAACAAAAGAAAGTCCCCCCCCTAATATATTTGGTAATATTTAATGAGATATTGGATCGATTTTGACGAAACTTTACGCAAATATTTAGTGGTATCTGAGACACAACCTGTGCGAGGCACCGTCCTGTGAGTTGTGTTGTGGTCGACTGGGCACGAATTGAATGAAAGAGGGGTGCTTTTCAAAAGTTGCAAAATACTTGTATGCATGTGTCTTTTTGAGCTGTTACCACAACTCCACCATTGTCATTACGTGTATATTGACACTCTTTCTTTGCTCGTGTACATATATCGTGCATAAATAGGGCTTGCACGTATATCAAGTCATCTCGTTTTGTCATGAAATGCACAGCTTAGCGAAATAAACTATACCATTATAGTAGTGCACTCAACAATACTATGACTCTACAGAGAGTAATCAATTGGTTCCGAGAATTACGTTAAATAATTCACGAGAGGCGAGAGACGTCGTTAAGAAATGAGTGCAGGTTAACGCACTTGTTTTTTACACAAACGTCTCTCGCCTCGAGTGAATTATCTATTATTACACTTCTGCATCAATTTGGTTCACCAAATATGATTAAAACACACATAATTAATGCATGAAAGTCCCGATGTGGAAAAAGATCAACAATCGAAAATTCAGTCTAGATCAGAAAGCGACGTCACGTCAAAGACGTCATGGGAAATAATGACATAATTCACTAGTGGCATTACCATTTTTAATTAACAGCGTTTTCAACGGAAATCGCGCACCTGAATGTAATAAAGAGGTATACACGCATGTACGCATCATGCAGCGCAATTAATTGTCATTGATTAATTATCATAATCACACTAACATAGCATAAATGTTTTGAGCGACGCGAAAATGTGCATAATTACCGTATGAAAACTTTACCTACATAAATGGTGATACAAACTGATTCGTTGTTTTCGTGAAGCATGCAGCAAATGGTATTTCTGCATTTGTGTTTTGTTTTCAAGGTTGGACTGGGGCGCAGTGCAACAGTGACATAAACGAATGTGTGGCGCATCGGAACATATGTGGGACCAATCGAGTTTGTAAGAATTTTGATGGTGGATACACTTGCGACTGTGCACATGGGTGGAGCGGATACGACTGTAAGAATAACATAAACGAGTGCCATGGTCAACATATCTGCCACAACGGAACATGTATTAACACAGATGGGAGCTACACATGTGCGTGTCGAGATGGCTACAGTGGACCAAATTGTCTGACACCACCAGCTCCATGTTGGAATAATCCATGTAAAAACCAGGGAACGTGTTTAGAACCCGAAGGACACTTTATATGCCATTGTAAAATTGGGTGGAAAGGAAGTACATGCGAGATCGATATCGATGAATGTAAAGAGTCCCACGATGTTTGTAATCCGCATGGAGTCTGTAAAAATACCAACGGTTCTTATGCATGTCATTGCTCTAACGGATGGATTGGAAGTACATGCGAGATCGATATCGATGAATGCAAGGAGTCCCACGATGTTTGTAATTCTCACGAAGTCTGTACAAATACCAACGGGTCTTATTCATGTCACTGCTCTAACGGGTGGACTGGAAGTACATGCAGCATGGACGTGGACGAATGTGAACATCACGACTTCTGTTCGCACGGCGGCGCGTGTGAAAACATACCCGGGACTTTCAAATGTCACTGTGCCAATGGGTGGAGTGGAGTGATATGTACAGTCGATGTGAATGAATGTTTGACAAATACAGACCCATGTGGACCCCATGGCCGTTGTTTCAACACTGCCGGAAGTTACTTTTGCGCATGCGAACCTGGGTATGGAGGATCGCATTGTCATTTTGATATCAACGAATGCAGCGACGGATCGGAATGTCACCACGGTCGTTGTCACAATACGATTGGATCGTACGTCTGCGCATGCGAAAAAGGCTTCACGGGGAGACAGTGCAACGAAGATGTCGACGAATGTGTCAACCATCCATGGCTTTGCGGTAACCATGGGAATTGTGTGAACACCCCAGGGAGTTATCGCTGTGTTTGTCACGATGCTCACAGTGGAGCGAATTGTTCTGTTCCAAATCCATGCGACTCCAATCCATGTCAGAATTCCGCCACATGTGTTCCCAAAGAGGGAAACTTTAGTTGCCAATGTAATGTTGGCTGGGATGGCCATACGTGTTCCAATGACATCAATGAATGTCTTGCAGACAACGGAATATGTGGATCACATGGGGTATGTTTGAACACAGAAGGTAGCTACGCTTGTGATTGCCACGATCACTATAGTGGGGCCAACTGTTCCATCCCAAACCCGTGCGACAATAATCCATGCCTGCATTCAGGTAGCTGTGTAGTGACAGAGATCGGTCATTTTTGGTGTTATTGTGATATCGGATGGTATGGTTGCACGTGTTCTCTTGATGTTGACGAATGTGCCGATCAACATATATGTGGGTATCACGGCGGATGTCATAACTTACCCGGAAGTTATTTCTGCGAATGCCATGGCAACTATACCGGCATTTATTGTTCGTATGCTGATCCATGTGACAGTAAGCCTTGCGAAAACAACGGCGCATGTCATAGGACAGGAGATATGTCATACGTCTGCGACTGTGATCAGCAATGGACTGGACAACAGTGTAGCATCGACGTCAATGAATGTCTGAATTCGTCCATATGTGGCGAACACGGAACATGTATGAACACGCACGGAAATTATTCCTGTCTTTGTCATCAATATTACATTGGTTACCAATGTAGTGTGTTCGACTACTGCGGTTCACAGCCATGCCAACATGGTGGGGCTTGTCACCTTGGTAACGATATGTTCGCGTGTTCTTGCGAGGATATGTGGACTGGTCCGACTTGCGCAGTAGATGTGGACGAATGTCTGGTATACGACACTTGGAAGCTATGCGGACCTAACGAAGTCTGTGAAAACCTACCAGGAAGTTTCCAGTGTGTCTGTGATCGTAATCATACTGGATTTCTCTGTATGTTGTTAATCAATGACGGAGTCCCACTCAGAACCACAACAAATGACGGAGTCCCACTCAGAACCACAACGAATGACGGAGTCCCACTCAGAACCACAACCAATGACGGAGTCCCACTCAGAACCACAACCAATGACGGAGTCCCACTCAGAACCACAACAAATGACGGAGTCCCACTCAGAACAACAACCAATGACGGAGTCCCACTCAGAACCACAACCAATGACGGAGTCCCACTCAGAACAACAACCAATGACGGAGTCCCACTCAGAACCACAACCAATGACGGAGTCCCACTCAGAACCACAACCAATGACGGAGTCACACTCAGCACCACAACCAATGACGGAGTCCCACTCAGAACAACAACGAATGACGGAGTCCCACTCAGAACCACAACCAATGACGGAGTCCCACTCAGAACCACAACCAATGACGGAGTCCCACTCAGAACCACAACCAATGACGGAGTCACACTCAGCACCACAACCAATGACGGAGTCCCACTCAGAACAACAACGAATGACGGAGTCCCACTCAGAACCACAACCAATGACGGAGTCACACTCAGCACCACAACCAATGACGGAGTCCCACTCAGAACCACAACCAATGACGGAGTCCCACTCAGAACCACAACCAATGACGGAGTCCCACTCAGAACCACAACCAATGACGGAGTCCCACTCAGAACAACAACCAATGACGGAGTCCCACTCAGAACCACAACCAATGACGGAGTCCCACTCAGAACCACAACCAATGACGGAGTCACACTCAGCACCACAACCAATGACGGAGTCCCACTCAGAACAACAACCAATGACGGAGTCCCACTCAGAACCACAACCAATGACGGAGTCCCACTCAGAACCACAACCAATGACGGAGTCCCACTCAGAACCACAACCAATGACGGAGTCCCACTCAGAACAACAACCAATGACGGAGTCCCACTCAGCACCACAACCAATGACGGAGTCCCACTCAGAACCACAACCAATGACGGAGTCCCACTCAGAACCACAACCAATGACGGAGTCCCACTCAGAACCACAACCAATGACGGAGTCCCACTCAGAACCACAACCAATGACGGAGTCCCACTCAGAACCACAACCAATGACGGAGTCCCACTCAGAACCACAACCAATGACGGAGTCCCACTCAGAACCACAACCAATGACGGAGTCCCACTCAGAACCACAACCAATGACGGAGTCCCACTCAGAACCACAACCAATGACGGAGTCCCACTCAGAACCACAACCAATGACGGAGTCCCACTCAGAACCACAACCAATGACGGAGTCCCACTCAGAACCACAACCAATGACGGAGTCCCACTCAGAACAACAACCAATGACGGAGTCCCACTCAGAACCACAACCAATGACGGAGTCCCACTCAGAACCACAACCAATGACGGAGTCACACTCAGCACCACAACCAATGACGGAGTCCCACTCAGAACAACAACGAATGACGGAGTCCCACTCAGAACCACAACCAATGACGGAGTCCCACTCAGAACCACAACCAATGACGGAGTCCCACTCAGAACCACAACCAATGACGGAGTCCCACTCAGAACCACAACCAATGACGGAGTCCCACTCAGAACCACAACCAATGACGGAGTCCCACTCAGAACCACAACCAATGACGGAGTCCCACTCAGAACCACAACCAATGACGGAGTCCCACTCAGAACCACAACCAATGACGGAGTCCCACTCAGAACCACAACCAATGACGGAGTCACACTCAGCACCACAACCAATGACGGAGTCCCACTCAGAACAACAACGAATGACGGAGTCCCACTCAGAACCACAACCAATGACGGAGTCACACTCAGCACCACAACCAATGACGGAGTCCCACTCAGAACCACAACCAATGACGGAGTCCCACTCAGAACCACAACCAATGACGGAGTCCCACTCAGAACCACAACCAATGACGGAGTCCCACTCAGAACAACAACCAATGACGGAGTCCCACTCAGAACCACAACCAATGACGGAGTCACACTCAGCACCACAACCAATGACGGAGTCCCACTCAGAACCACAACAAATGACGGAGTCCCACTCAGAACAACAACGAATGACGGAGTCCCACTCAGAACCACAACCAATGACGGAGTCCCACTCAGAACCACAACCAATGACGGAGTCCCACTCAGAACCACAACCAATGACGGAGTCACACTCAGAACCACAACCAATGACGGAGTCCCACTCAGAACAACAACGAATGACGGAGTCCCACTCAGAACCACAACCAATGACGGAGTCCCACTCAGAACCACAACCAATGACGGAGTCCCACTCAGCACCACAACCAATGACGGAGTCCCACTCAGCACCACAACCGAGGCTGGTGATATTCTGTCGACATCAGACTCCAATCAGCACACAGATAAATATCCAGATATCAAGGCCTCCGGTGAGTGTATATAACAATTGTTCAATTTACAGTATGGCTGACCCAAACCAAATTGACGTCATCACTATTATAGAAAACTTAATCAGTTTTCATAAAGGTAACGTGCATGGGATCTGTATACCATATGGACTTGAATTATTGTGTTCTATTTAAAGATCACGTCACCTGGAATAGTATCATAGCACGCGCTTAACGTAAAGTAAAGTGGCGCTCTCGTTGGGAAAATGCGCAATAACAACGGCTTTCCGATTGGTCAGATTGTCTATCTTAACCAATTAGATTTAAAGTTGCATACAAATGGTTGTTGTTAAGCCCTGTATAGTTAAAAAATCGCCACCTCGTCGTTAGTATTTCCACGAATTACCAATTACCACACGCAATATAAGCATGAGGTCAAAGTTATCTACACGGGTGAGTCATCTACACAAAAAAGTACTTTATATCTTGTTTCGGACGACACAATGTCACACACATAAAAAAAAAAAATCTTTTACTGTGATTTGAGACTTCAGTTCTTAGACTGTGTTGGGCTTGTGTTTGACACAGTCAGTCTCAGACTCTGTGTCTTTGTTATTGTGGTTAACTAATGATTCAATGAATCATTTACTTTAAGTTAACTTTAGCTAGGTATTGATAACTAGCATCAAACATATGTATTGTATTCATGCATTTGACAAGCTAGGACCATGGTAGGTAGATATACGCGTGGTTATATTAGTCATTAGGTGAATAGCAATGCATGGAGATCCAAACACACAGGTTGATACTTCACAAGTATATTCACAAGTCGCATTAATTAATGTAGGCCTACTGCTAAATCTGTTATCAATGGTACGTCCTGTATACATATTTATATATATATATATATATATATATATATATATATATATATATATATATATATATATATATATATATATATATATAACTTTAATGTATGTGCCACGCCCTGTTACTGAAACCATGTCATTTGTAATTGGAATGAGTAAGCTTTCTAATAACGTAGTACGTTATTGTCATATTATAATAGTATGAGCACCCTATATACAGTTGTCGGAATCGCTGGCTGTACATAATCTATTCAACAGCTACACGTTCGATATTCTGAAACAATTTGACATCCTTTGTATTATTACTGTAGACTTCAGTCCCCTGCTACCATCATGCACATATACTTCAGTCCCCCTGTCACACTGGCCTGAATACTACCATATTGTACACAGAATGAGAGGAAATCGCTCATTGTGTTATTTGATACTTTTGTCGTTTACAATTTGTTCTGCATTATTCTGAGAAACAGAAACCGAACTGTCTATTTTCATTTGGAAAATGGCTTTATTACACTCCTATGCGCGATTTCCATTGAAAACGCAGTTAATTAAAAATGGTAATGTCACTAGTGAATTATGTCGTTTCCCATTGAAACCATTGACGTTACGTCACTTATTGAGCTAGATTGAATTTTCGATTGTTGATCTTTCTCCACATCGGGACTTTCATGCATTAATTGTGTGTGTTTTAATCATATATTTGGTGAACCAAATTGATGCAGAACTGTAATAAATAGAGTAATCAATTAGTTCCGAGAATTACGTCTCTCGCCTCTCGTGAATTATTTAACGTAATTCTCGGAACCAATTGATTACTCTATATATCAAGCCAGAATGAATTGCAACTGACAAAACAGATTTAATTACGAAAAAATATATGATGGCAGCGGTCAGACCAGCGTGGCGCGGGGACGGAACTCTATAAACATTATGGCAGCGGTCAGACCAGCGTGGCGCGGGGACGGAACTCTATAAACATTATGGCAGCGGTCAGACCAGCGTGGCGCGGGGACGGAACTCTATAAACATTATGGCAGCGGTCAGACCAGCGTGGCGCGGGGACGGAACTCTATAAACATTATGGCAGCGGTCAGACCAGCGTGGCGCGGGGACGGAACACTATAAACATTATGGCAGCGGTCAGACCAGCGTGGGGCGGGGACGGAACTCTATAAACATTATGGCAGCGGTCAGACCAGCGTGGCGAGGGGACGGAACTCTATCTCCCAGGCTTTCAACGACACGCGCCTATCTTCTTATTGGCCTATATATATACAGTGATTTGTGGTTGGCTGACACTGATACCAACACGGATGTTGCTGCATGATACTCTTATAGTTGGACGTATTATGTGTGGCATCGTTATTATAGCAGGAGTGGCACTTCCCCGACTCAGGCCTTACTATTCCAGATGGGTGGGTGGGTTATACATAGGATCACAGAAGCTACCGGCTGACCATTGCGGCTTTCCCCGACGGGGAGATTACCACCCCCCCTACATGAGGGTTGTAGCCCCTGTCCTCTCATCTGGTGCCACACCTGTGTTACGACGAACACGTTTCCGGAAGTATCTATTTGTCTCTGCTGGTTTTCTACTCGCACTGCGAATTGTTTCCGTTGGGTATATATAGGCAGAATTAAAAAAAAAACGGTTTACGGAAAAGTTATTTTCCACCGTTTCGTGACTATTTGAACCAGATAAATGATGACATTATGGGTGATTATAGACTGCATAGTATTTTCAGTAAAATCCACAGGTCCTGAAATACGTTTATATTACAAATATGTCACAAACCTAAAGACTTGTTTTCATAGTGTACAGTTTGCATTATGTGTAAGCTTTCTCAAATACTAAAATATATAGTCACTGTTAATTCAGATGAAGTATATATACGTGCCGAACATGAACCTGGTTAATATATAGAACACTGTGTGAGGCTACGTGCCGAACATGAACCCGGTTAATATATATACCACTATGTGAGGGTACGTGCCGAACATGAGCCCGTTAATATATATAACACTATGTGAGGCTACGTTGGTGTCGCCCCCGACCCTGAATCGTGAATAGTTAATACCATGCTTGCAGTTAACAGAGAGGGTGAATACCGAACAGCACTTAAAAGATGGGGTGAATACTGAATAGCAGTTAACAGAGAGGGTGAATACTGAATACCAGTTAACAGATGGGGTGAATACTGAATATCAGTTAACATATGGGGTGAATCATGAATACCAGTTAACATATGGGGTGAATACTGAATATCAATTAACAGATGGTGTGAATACTGAATATCAGTTAACAGATGGTGTGAATACTGAATATCAGTTAACAGATGGAGTGAATACTGAATATCAGTTAACAGATGGAGTGAATACTGAATATCAGTTAACAGATGGGGTGAATACTGAATATCAGTTAACAGATGGAGTGAATACTGAATATCAGTTAACAGATGGTGTGAATACTGAATATCAGTTAACAGATGGAGTGAATACTGAATATCAGTTAACAGATGGAGTGAATACTGAATATCAATTAACAGATGGTGTGAATACTGAATATCAGTTAACAGATGGTGTGAATACTGAATATCAGTTAACAGATGGAGTGAATACTGAATATCAATTAACAGATGGTGTGAATACTGAATATCAGTTAACATAGGGGTGAATCCTGAATATCAGTTAACACAGGGGTGAATCCTGAATATCAGTTAACAGATGGTGTGAATACTGAATATCAGTTAACAGATGGTGTGAATACTGAATATCAGTTAACAGATGGTGTGAATACTGAATATCAGTTAACAGATGGTGTGAATACTGAATATCAGTTAACAGATGGTGTGAATACTGAATATCAGTTAACAGATGGTGTGAATCCTGAATATCAGTTAACATAGGGGTGAATCCTGAATATCAGTTAACAGATGGTGTGAATACTGAATATCAGTTAACAGATGGTGTGAATACTGAATATCAGTTAACAGATGGAGTGAATACTGAATATCAGTTAACAGATGGAGTGAATACTGAATATCAATTAACACAGGGGTGAATCCTGAATATCAGTTAACAGATGGAGTGAATACTGAATACCAGTTAACATATGGGGTGAATCCTGAATATCAGTTAACAGATGGAGTGAATACTGAATATCAGTTAACAGATGGTGTGAATACTGAATATCAGTTAACAGATGGTGTGAATACTGAATATCAGTTAACAGATGGTGTGAATACTGAATATCAGTTAACATATGGGGTGAATCCTGAATATCAATTAACAGATGGTGTGAATACTGAATATCAGTTAACAGATGGTGTGAATACTGAATATCAGTTAACATATGGAGTGAATACTGAATATCAGTTAACAGATGGAGTGAATACTGAATATCAGTTAACATATGGAGTGAATACTGAATATCAGTTAACAGATGGTGTGAATACTGAATATCAGTTAACATATGGAGTGAATACTGAATATCAGTTAACAGATGGTGTGAATACTGAATATCAGTTAACATATGGAGTGAATACTGAATATCAGTTAACAGATGGTGTGAATACTGAATATCAGTTAACATATGGGGTGAATACTGAATATCAATTAACAGATGGTGTGAATACTGAATATCAGTTAACAGATGGTGTGAATACTGAATATCAGTTAACAGATGGAGTGAATACTGAATATCAGTTAACAGATGGAGTGAATACTGAATATCAGTTAACAGATGGAGTGAATACTGAATATCAGTTAACAAATGGTGTGAATCCTGAATATCAGTTAACAAAATGGGTGAATCCTGAATATCAGTTAACAGATGGAGTGAATCCTGAATATCAGTTAACAAATGGGTGAATCCTGAATATCAGTTAACAGATGGTGTGAATACTGAATATCAGTTAACAGATGGAGTGAATACTGAATATCAGTTAACAGATGGTGTGAATACTGAATATCAGTTAACAGATGGTGTGAATACTGAATATCAGTTAACAGATGGAGTGAATACTGAATATCAGTTAACAGATGGAGTGAATACTGAATATCAGTTAACATAGGGGTGAATCCTGAATATCAGTTAACAAATGGTGTGAATACTGAATATCAGTTAACAGATGGTGTGAATACTGAATATCAGTTAACAGATGGAGTGAATACTGAATATCAGTTAACAGATGGTGTGAATACTGAATATCAGTTAACAGATGGTGTGAATACTGAATATCAGTTAACAGATGGTGTGAATACTGAATATCAGTTAACAGATGGAGTGAATACTGAATATCAGTTAACAGATGGAGTGAATACTGAATATCAGTTAACAGATGGTGTGAATTCTGAATATCAGTTAACAAATGGGTAAATCCTGAATATCAATTAACAGATGGTGTGAATACTGAATATCAGTTAACAGATGGTGTGAATACTGAATATCAGTTAACAGATGGAGTGAATACTGAATATCAGTTAACAGATGGAGTGAATACTGAATATCAGTTAACAGATGGTGTGAATTCTGAATATCAGTTAACAAATGGGTAAATCCTGAATATCAATTAACAGATGGTGTGAATACTGAATATCAGTTAACAGATGGTGTGAATACTGAATATCAGTTAACAGATGGAGTGAATACTGAATATCAGTTAACAGATGGTGTGAATCCTGAATATCAGTTAACAAATGGGTGAATCCTGAATATCAGTTAACAAATGGGTGAATCCTGAATATCAGTTAACAAATGGCTAAATCCTGAATATCAGTTAACAGATGGAGTGAATACTGAATATCAGTTAACATAGGGGTGAATCCTGAATATCAGTTAACAGATGGAGTGAATACTGAATATCAGTTAACAGATGGAGTGAATACTGAATATCAGTTAACATATGGAGTGAATACTGAATATCAGTTAACAGATGGAGTGAATACTGAATATCAGTTAACAAATGGTGTGAATCCTGAATATCAGTTAACAAATGGTGTGAATCCTGAATATCAGTTGACAAATGGTGTGAATCCTGAATATCAGTTAACATAGGGGTGAATCCTGAATATCAGTTAACAGATGGTGTGAATACTGAATATCAGTTAACAGATGGTGTGAATACTGAATATCAGTTAACATATGGAGTGAATACTGAATATCAGTTAACAGATGGAGTGAATACTGAATATCAGTTAACAAATGGTGTGAATCCTGAATATCAGTTAACAAATGGGTAAATCCTGAATATCAGTTAACAAATGGTGTGAATCCTGAATATCAGTTAACAAATGGTGTGAATCCTGAATATCAGTTAACAAATGGTGTGAATCCTGAATATCAGTTAACATATGGAGTGAATCCTGAATATCAGTTAACATATGGTGTGAACTCTGAATATCAGTTAACAGATGGAGTGAATACTGAATATCAGTTAACAAATGGGTAAATCCTGAATATCAATTAACAGATGGTGTGAATACTGAATATCAGTTAACAGATGGTGTGAATACTGAATATCAGTTAACAGATGGAGTGAATACTGAATATCAGTTAACAAATGGTGTGAATCCTGAATATCAGTTAACATATGGTGTGAATTCTGAATATCAGTTAACAAATGGGTAAATCCTGAATATCAATTAACAGATGGTGTGAATACTGAATATCAGTTAACAGATGGTGTGAATACTGAATATCAGTTAACAGATGGAGTGAATACTGAATATCAGTTAACATATGGAGTGAATACTGAATATCAGTTAACAGATGGAGTGAATACTGAATATCAGTTAACAAATGGTGTGAATCCTGAATATCAGTTAACAAATGGGTAAATCCTGAATATCAGTTAACAAATGGTGTGAATCCTGAATATCAGTTAACAAATGGTGTGAATCCTGAATATCAGTTAACAAATGGTGTGAATCCTGAATATCAGTTAACATATGGAGTGAATCCTGAATATCAGTTAACATATGGTGTGAACTCTGAATATCAGTTAACAGATGGAGTGAATACTGAATATCAGTTAACAAATGGGTAAATCCTGAATATCAATTAACAGATGGTGTGAATACTGAATATCAGTTAACAGATGGTGTGAATACTGAATATCAGTTAACAGATGGAGTGAATACTGAATATCAGTTAACAAATGGTGTGAATCCTGAATATCAGTTAACATATGGTGTGAATTCTGAATATCAGTTAACAAATGGGTAAATCCTGAATATCAATTAACAGATGGTGTGAATACTGAATATCAGTTAACAGATGGTGTGAATACTGAATATCAGTTAACAGATGGTGTGAATACTGAATATCAGTTAACAGATGGAGTGAATACTGAATATCAATTAACAGATGGTGTGAATACTGAATATCAGTTAACATAGGGGTGAATCCTGAATATCAGTTAACACAGGGGTGAATCCTGAATATCAGTTAACAGATGGTGTGAATACTGAATATCAGTTAACAGATGGTGTGAATACTGAATATCAGTTAACAGATGGTGTGAATACTGAATATCAGTTAACAGATGGTGTGAATACTGAATATCAGTTAACAGATGGTGTGAATACTGAATATCAGTTAACAGATGGTGTGAATCCTGAATATCAGTTAACATAGGGGTGAATCCTGAATATCAGTTAACAGATGGTGTGAATACTGAATATCAGTTAACAGATGGTGTGAATACTGAATATCAGTTAACAGATGGAGTGAATACTGAATATCAGTTAACAGATGGAGTGAATACTGAATATCAATTAACACAGGGGTGAATCCTGAATATCAGTTAACAGATGGAGTGAATACTGAATACCAGTTAACATATGGGGTGAATCCTGAATATCAGTTAACAGATGGAGTGAATACTGAATATCAGTTAACAGATGGTGTGAATACTGAATATCAGTTAACAGATGGTGTGAATACTGAATATCAGTTAACAGATGGTGTGAATACTGAATATCAGTTAACATATGGGGTGAATCCTGAATATCAATTAACAGATGGTGTGAATACTGAATATCAGTTAACAGATGGTGTGAATACTGAATATCAGTTAACATATGGAGTGAATACTGAATATCAGTTAACAGATGGAGTGAATACTGAATATCAGTTAACATATGGAGTGAATACTGAATATCAGTTAACAGATGGTGTGAATACTGAATATCAGTTAACATATGGAGTGAATACTGAATATCAGTTAACAGATGGTGTGAATACTGAATATCAGTTAACATATGGAGTGAATACTGAATATCAGTTAACAGATGGTGTGAATACTGAATATCAGTTAACATATGGGGTGAATACTGAATATCAATTAACAGATGGTGTGAATACTGAATATCAGTTAACAGATGGTGTGAATACTGAATATCAGTTAACAGATGGAGTGAATACTGAATATCAGTTAACAGATGGAGTGAATACTGAATATCAGTTAACAGATGGAGTGAATACTGAATATCAGTTAACAAATGGTGTGAATCCTGAATATCAGTTAACAAAATGGGTGAATCCTGAATATCAGTTAACAGATGGAGTGAATCCTGAATATCAGTTAACAAATGGGTGAATCCTGAATATCAGTTAACAGATGGTGTGAATACTGAATATCAGTTAACAGATGGAGTGAATACTGAATATCAGTTAACAGATGGTGTGAATACTGAATATCAGTTAACAGATGGTGTGAATACTGAATATCAGTTAACAGATGGAGTGAATACTGAATATCAGTTAACAGATGGAGTGAATACTGAATATCAGTTAACATAGGGGTGAATCCTGAATATCAGTTAACAAATGGTGTGAATACTGAATATCAGTTAACAGATGGTGTGAATACTGAATATCAGTTAACAGATGGAGTGAATACTGAATATCAGTTAACAGATGGTGTGAATACTGAATATCAGTTAACAGATGGTGTGAATACTGAATATCAGTTAACAGATGGTGTGAATACTGAATATCAGTTAACAGATGGAGTGAATACTGAATATCAGTTAACAGATGGAGTGAATACTGAATATCAGTTAACAGATGGTGTGAATTCTGAATATCAGTTAACAAATGGGTAAATCCTGAATATCAATTAACAGATGGTGTGAATACTGAATATCAGTTAACAGATGGTGTGAATACTGAATATCAGTTAACAGATGGAGTGAATACTGAATATCAGTTAACAGATGGAGTGAATACTGAATATCAGTTAACAGATGGTGTGAATTCTGAATATCAGTTAACAAATGGGTAAATCCTGAATATCAATTAACAGATGGTGTGAATACTGAATATCAGTTAACAGATGGTGTGAATACTGAATATCAGTTAACAGATGGAGTGAATACTGAATATCAGTTAACAGATGGTGTGAATCCTGAATATCAGTTAACAAATGGGTGAATCCTGAATATCAGTTAACAAATGGGTGAATCCTGAATATCAGTTAACAAATGGCTAAATCCTGAATATCAGTTAACAGATGGAGTGAATACTGAATATCAGTTAACATAGGGGTGAATCCTGAATATCAGTTAACAGATGGAGTGAATACTGAATATCAGTTAACAGATGGAGTGAATACTGAATATCAGTTAACATATGGAGTGAATACTGAATATCAGTTAACAGATGGAGTGAATACTGAATATCAGTTAACAAATGGTGTGAATCCTGAATATCAGTTAACAAATGGTGTGAATCCTGAATATCAGTTGACAAATGGTGTGAATCCTGAATATCAGTTAACATAGGGGTGAATCCTGAATATCAGTTAACAGATGGTGTGAATACTGAATATCAGTTAACAGATGGTGTGAATACTGAATATCAGTTAACATATGGAGTGAATACTGAATATCAGTTAACAGATGGAGTGAATACTGAATATCAGTTAACAAATGGTGTGAATCCTGAATATCAGTTAACAAATGGGTAAATCCTGAATATCAGTTAACAAATGGTGTGAATCCTGAATATCAGTTAACAAATGGTGTGAATCCTGAATATCAGTTAACAAATGGTGTGAATCCTGAATATCAGTTAACATATGGAGTGAATCCTGAATATCAGTTAACATATGGTGTGAACTCTGAATATCAGTTAACAGATGGAGTGAATACTGAATATCAGTTAACAAATGGGTAAATCCTGAATATCAATTAACAGATGGTGTGAATACTGAATATCAGTTAACAGATGGTGTGAATACTGAATATCAGTTAACAGATGGAGTGAATACTGAATATCAGTTAACAAATGGTGTGAATCCTGAATATCAGTTAACATATGGTGTGAATTCTGAATATCAGTTAACAAATGGGTAAATCCTGAATATCAATTAACAGATGGTGTGAATACTGAATATCAGTTAACAGATGGTGTGAATACTGAATATCAGTTAACAGATGGAGTGAATACTGAATATCAGTTAACATATGGAGTGAATACTGAATATCAGTTAACAGATGGAGTGAATACTGAATATCAGTTAACAAATGGCTAAATCCTGAATATCAGTTAACAGATGGAGTGAATACTGAATATCAGTTAACATAGGGGTGAATCCTGAATATCAGTTAACAGATGGTGTGAATACTGAATATCAGTTAACAGATGGAGTGAATACTGAATATCAGTTAACAGATGGAGTGAATACTGAATATCAGTTAACAAATGGTGTGAATCCTGAATATCAGTTAACATATGGTGTGAATTCTGAATATCAGTTAACAAATGGGTAAATCCTGAATATCAATTAACAGATGGTGTGAATACTGAATATCAGTTAACAGATGGTGTGAATACTGAATATCAGTTAACAGATGGAGTGAATACTGAATATCAGTTAACAAATGGCTAAATCCTGAATATCAGTTAACAGATGGAGTGAATACTGAATATCAGTTAACATAGGGGTGAATCCTGAATATCAGTTAACAGATGGTGTGAATCCTGAATATCAGTTAACAAATGGTGTGAATCCTGAATATCAGTTAACATAGGGGTGAATCCTGAATATCAGTTAACAGATGGAGTGAATACTGAATATCAGTTAACAGATGGAGTGAATCCTGAATATCAGTTAACATAGGGGTGAATCCTGAATATCAGTTAACAGATGGAGTGAATACTGAATATCAGTTAACAGATGGAGTGAATCCTGAATATCAGTTAACATAGGGGTGAATCCTGAATATCAGTTAACAGATGGTGTGAATCCTGAATATCAGTTAACAGATGGTGTGAATACTGAATATCAGTTAACATAGGGGTGAATCCTGAATATCAGTTAACAGATGGAGTGAATACTGAATATCAGTTAACATAGGGGTGAATCCTGAATATCAGTTAACAGATGGAGTGAATACTGAATATCAGTTAACAGATGGAGTGAATCCTGAATATCAGTTGACAAATGGTGTGAATCCTGAATATCAGTTGACAAATGGTGTGAATCCTGAATATCAGTTAACATAGGGGGTGAATCCTGAATATCAGTTAACAGATGGAGTGAATACTGAATATCAGTTAACAGATGGTGTGAATCCTGAATATCAGTTAACATATGGGTGAATCCTGAATATCAGTTAACAGATGGAGTGAATACTGAATATCAGTTAACATAGGGGTGAATCCTGAATATCAGTTAACAGATGGAGTGAATACTGAATATCAGTTAACAGATGGAGTGAATCCTGAATATCAGTTGACAAATGGTGTGAATCCTGAATATCAGTTGACAAATGGTGTGAATCCTGAATATCAGTTAACAGATGGAGTGAATACTGAATATCAATTAACATAGGGGTGAATCCTGAATATCAGTTAACAGATGGAGTGAATACTGAATATCAGTTAACAGATGGTGTGAATACTGAATATCAGTTAACATATGGAGTGAATACTGAATATCAGTTAACAGAAGGAGTGAATACTGAATATCAGTTAACAGATGGAGTGAATACTGAATATCAGTTAACAGATGGAGTGAATACTGAATATCAGTTAACAAATGGTGTGAATCCTGAATATCAGTTGACAAATGGTGTGAATCCTGAATATCAGTTAACAAATGGGGTAAATCCTGAATATAAGTTAACATAGGGGTGAATACTGAATATCAGTTAACAGATGGAGTGAATACTGAATATCAGTTAACAGATGGTGTGAATACTGAATATCAGTTAACATATGGAGTGAATACTGAATATCAGTTAACAGATGGTGTGAATACTGAATATCAGTTAACAGATGGTGTGAATACTGAATATCAGTTAACATATGGAGTGAATACTGAATATCAGTTAACAGAAGGAGTGAATACTGAATATCAGTTAACAGATGGAGTGAATACTGAATATCAGTTAACAGATGGAGTGAATACTGAATATCAGTTAACAGATGGAGTGAATACTGAATATCAGTTAACAGATGGTGTGAATACTGAATATCAGTTAACATATGGAGTGAATACTGAATATCAGTTAACAGAAGGAGTGAATACTGAATATCAGTTAACAGATGGAGTGAATACTGAATATCAGTTAACAAATGGGTAAATCCTGAATATCAGTTAACATAGGGGTGAATCCTGAATATCAGTTAACAGATGGAGTGAATACTAAATATCAGTTAACAGATGGTGTGAATACTAAATATCAGTTAACATATGGAGTGAATACTGAATATCAGTTAACAGAAGGAGTGAATACTGAATATCAGTTAACAGATGGAGTGAATACTGAATATCAGTTAACAGATGGGAGTGAATACTGAATATCAGTTAACAGATGGAGTGAATGCTGAATATCAGTTAACAGATGGTGTGAATACTGAATATCAGTTAACAGATGGAGTGAATCCTGAATATCAGTTAACATATGGGTAAATCCTGAATATCAGTTAACATAGGGGTGAATCCTGAATATCAGTTAACAGATGGTGTGAATCCTGAATATCAGTTAACAAATGGGTAAATCCTGAATATCAGTTAACAAATGGTGTGAATCCTGAATATCAGTTAACAAATGGGGTAAATCCTGAATATCAGTTAACATAGGGGTGAATCCTGAATATCAGTTAACAGATGGTGTGAATCCTGAATATCAGTTAACAAATGGGTAAATCCTGAATATCAGTTAACAGATGGAGTGAATCCTGAATATCAGTTAACAAATGGGTAAATCCTGAATATCAGGTTAACAAATGGGTAAATCCTGAATATCAGTTAACAAATGGTGTGAATCCTGAATATCAGTTAACAAATGGGTAAATCCTGAATATCAGTTAACAGATGGAGTGAATACTGAATATCAGTTAACATAGGGGTGAATCCTGAATATCAGTTAACAAATGGTGTGAATCCTGAATATCAGTTAACAGATGGAGTGAATCCTGAATATCAGTTAACAGATGGAGTGAATACTGAATATCAGTTAACAGATGGTGTGAATACTGAATATCAGTTAACATAGGGGTGAATCCTGAATATCAGTTAACATAGGGGTGAATCCTGAATATCAGTTAAAAAATGGTGTGAATCCTGAATATCAGTTAACAGATGGAGTGAATCCTGAATATCAGTTAACATATGGAGTGAATACTGAATATCAGTTAACAGATGGAGTGAATACTGAATATCAGTTAACAGATGGTGTGAATACTGAATATCAGTTAACAAATGGTGTGAATCCTGAATATCAGTTAACAAATGGGTAAATCCTGAATATCAGTTAACATAGGGGTGAATCCTGAATATCAGTTAACAGATGGAGTGAATACTGAATATCAGTTAACATATGGAGTGAATACTGAATATCAGTTAACAGATGGAGTGAATACTGAATATCAGTTAACAGATGGTGTGAATACTGAATATCAGTTAACAAATGGTGTGAATCCTGAATATCAGTTAACAAATGGGTAAATCCTGAATATCAGTTAACATAGGGGTGAATACTGAATATCAGGTTAACAAATGGTGTGAATCCTGAATATCAGTTAACAAATGGTGTGAATCCTGAATATCAGTTAACAAATGGTGTGAATCCTGAATATCAGTTAACATATGGAGTGAATACTGAATATCAGTTAACAGATGGAGTGAATACTGAATATCAGTTAACAGATGGTGTGAATCCTGAATATCAGTTAACAAATGGTGTGAATCCTGAATATCAGTTAACATATGGAGGTGAATACTGAATATCAGTTAACAGATGGAGTGAATACTGAATATCAGTTAACAGATGGTGTGAATCCTGAATATCAGTTAACAAATGGTGTGGAATACTGAATATCAGTTAACATATGGAGTGAATACTGAATATCAGTTAACAGATGGAGTGCATACTGAATATCAGTTAACAAATGGTGTGTGAATCCTGAATATCAGTTAACAAATGGGTAAATCCTGAATATCAGTTAACATAGGGGTGAATCCTGAATATCAGTTAACATAGGGGTGAATCCTGAATATCAGTTAACAGATGGTGTGAATACTGAATATCAGTTAACATATGGAGTGAATACTGAATATCAGTTAACAGATGGGAGTGAATACTGAATATCAGTTAACAAATGGTGTGAATCCTGAATATCAGTTAACAAATGGGGTGAATTCTGAATATCAGTTAACAGATGGAGTGAATCCTGAATATCAGTTAACATAGGGGTGAATTCTGAATATCAGTTAACATAGGGGTGAATTCTGAATATCAGTTAACAGATGGAGTGAATCCTGAATATCAGTTAACAAATGGGTGAATCCTGAATATCAGTTAACAAATGGGTTGTGAATTCTGAATATCAGTTAACAAATGGGTAAATCCTGAATATCAGTTAACAGATGGTGTGAATACTGAATATCAGTTAACAAATGGTGTGAATACTGAATATCAGTTAACAGATGGTGTGAATACTGAATATCAGTTTACAGATGGAGTGAATACTGAATATCAGTTAACAGATGGTGTGAATACTGAATATCAGTTAACAGATGGAGTGAATACTGAATATCAGTTAACAGATGGAGTGAATACTGAATATCAGTTAACAGATGGTGGTGAATACTGAATATCAGTTAACAGATGGAGTGAATACTGAATATCAGTTAACAGATGGAGTGAATACTGAATATCAGTTAACAGATGGTGTGAATACTGAATATCAGTTAACAGATGGTGTGAATACTGAATATCAGTTAACAGATGGAGTGAATACTGAATATCAGTTAACAGATGGAGTGAATACTGAATATCAGTTAACATAGGGGTGAATCCTGAATATCAGTTAACAAATGGTGTGAATACTGAATATCAGTTAACAGATGGTGTGAATACTGAATATCAGTTAACAGATGGAGTGAATACTGAATATCAGTTAACAGATGGTGTGAATACTGAATATCAGTTAACAGATGGAGTGAATACTGAATATCAGTTAACAGATGGTGTAAATACTGAATATCAGTTAACAGATGGAGTGAATACTGAATATCAGTTAACAGATGGAGTGAATACTGAATATCAGTTAACAGATGGTGTGAATACTGAATATCAGTTAACAGATGGAGTGAATACTGAATATCAGTTAACAGATGGAGTGAATACTGAATATGAGTTAACAGATGGTGTGAATACTGAATATCAGTTAACAGATGGAGTGAATACTGAATATCAGTTAACAGATGGTGTGAATACTGAATATCAGTTAACAGATGGTGTGAATACTGAATATCAGTTAACAGATGGAGTGAATACTGAATATCAGTTAACAGATGGTGTGAATACTGAATATCAGTTAACAGATGGAGTGAATACTGAATATCAGTTAACAGATGGTGTGAATACTGAATATCAGTTAACAGATGGTGTGAATACTGAATATCAGTTAACAGATGGTGTGAATACTGAATATCAGTTAACAGATGGTGTGAATACTGAATATCAGTTAACAGATGGAGTGAATACTGAATATCAGTTAACAGATGGTGTGAATACTGAATATCAGTTAACAGATGGAGTGAATACTGAATATCAGTTAACAGATGGTGTGAATACTGAATATCAGTTAACAGATGGAGTGAATACTGAATATCAGTTAACAGATGGAGTGAATACTGAATATCAGTTAACAGATGGTGTGAATACTGAATATCAGTTAACAGATGGAGTGAATACTGAATATCAGTTAACAGATGGTGTGAATACTGAATATCAGTTAACAGATGGAGTGAATACTGAATATCAGTTAACAGATGGAGTGAATACTGAATATCAGTTAACAGATGGTGTGAATACTGAATATCAGTTAACAGATGGTGTGAATACTGAATATCAGTTAACAGATGGAGTGAATACTGAATATCAGTTAACAGATGGTGTGAATACTGAATATCAGTTAACAGATGGAGTGAATACTGAATATCAGTTAACAGATGGTGTGAATACTGAATATCAGTTAACAGATGGAGTGAATACTGAATATCAGTTAACAGATGGTGTGAATACTGAATATCAGTTAACAGATGGAGTGAATACTGAATATCAGTTAACAGATGGTGTGAATACTGAATATCAGTTAACAGATGGTGTGAATACTGAATATCAGTTAACAGATGGAGTGAATACTGAATATCAGTTAACAGATGGTGTGAATACTGAATATCAGTTAACAGATGGAGTGAAGACTGAATATCAGTTAACAGATGGAGTGAATACTGATTATCAGTTAACAGATGGTGTGAATACTGAATATCAGTTAACAGATGGTGTGAATCCTGAATATCAGTTAACAGATGGAGTGAATACTGAATATCAGTTAACAGATGGAGTGAATACTGAATATCAGTTAACAGATGGAGTGAATACTGAATATCAGTTAACAGATGGTGTGAATCCTGAATATCAGTTAACAGATGGTGTGAATACTGAATATCAGTTAACAGATGGTGTAAATACTGAATATCAGTTAACAGATGGTGTGAATACTGAATATCAGTTAACAGAGGGAGTGAATACTGAATATCAGTTAACAGATGGAGTGAATACTGAATATCAGTTAACAGATGGTGTGAATACTGAATATCAGTTAACAGATGGTGTGAATACTGAATATCAGTTAACAGATGGTGTGAATACTGAATATCAGTTAACAGATGGTGTGAATACTGAATATCAGTTAACAGATGGTGTGAATACTGAATATCAGTTAACAGATGGTGTGAATACTGAATATCAGTTAACAGATGGTGTGAATACTGAATATCAGTTAACAGATGGTGTGAATACTGAATATCAGTTAACAGATGGTGTGAATACTGAATATCAGTTAACAGATGGTGTGAATACTGAATATCAGTTAACAGATGGTGTGAATACTGAATATCAGTTAACAGATGGTGTGAATACTGAATATCAGTTAACAGATGGTGTGAATACTGAATATCAGTTAACAGATGGTGTGAATACTGAATATCAGTTAACAGATGGAGTGAATACTGAATATCAATTAACAGATGGTGTGAATCCTGAATATCAGTTAACAGATGGTGTGAATACTGAATATCAGTTAACAGATGGAGTGAATACTGAATATCAATTAACAGATGGGGTGAATCCTGAATATCAGTTAACAGATGGTGTGAATCCTGAATATCAGTTAACAGATGGTGTGAATACTGAATATCAGTTAACAGATGGAGTGAATACTGAATATCAATTAACAGATGGGGTGAATCCTGAATATCAGTTAACAGATGGAGTGAATCCTGAATATCAGTTAACAGATGGTGTGAATCCTGAATATCAGTTAACAGATGGAGTGAATACTGAATATCAGTTAACAGATGGTGTGAATACTGAATATCAGTTAACATAGGGGTGAATACTGAATATCAGTTAACAGATGGAGTGAATACTGAATATCAGTTAACATAGGGGTGAATCCTGAATATCAGTTAACAGAGGGGTGAATCCTGAATATCAGTTAACAAATGGTGTGAATACTGAATATCAGTTAACAGATGGAGTGAATACTGAATATCAGTTAACAAATGGGTGAATCCTGAATATCAGTTAACAAATGGGTGAATCCTGAATATCAGTTAACAGATGGTGTGAATACTGAATATCAGTTAACAAATGGGTAAATCCTGAATATCAATTAACAGATGGTGTGAATACTAAATATCAGTTAACAGATGGTGTGAATACTGAATATCAGTTAACAGATGGAGTGAATACTGAATATCAGTTAACAGATGGTGTGAATCCTGAATATCAGTTAACAGATGGTGTGAATACTGAATATCAGTTAACAGATGGTGTGAATCCTGAATATCAGTTAACATAGGGGTGAATCCTGAATATCAATTAACAGATGGTGTGAATACTGAATATCAGTTAACAGATGGTGTGAATACTGAATATCAGTTAACAGATGGAGTGAATACTGAATATCAGTTAACAGATGGTGTGAATACTGAATATCAGTTAACAGATGGAGTGAATCCTGAATATCAGTTACCATAGGGGTGAATCCTGAATATCAGTTAACATAGGGGTGAATCCTGAATATCAGTTAACAAATGGGTGAATCCTGAATATCAGTTAACAGATGGAGTGAATCCTGAATATCAGTAAACAGATGGTGTGAATACTGAATATCAGTTAACAAATGGGTAAATCCTGAATATCAATTAACAGATGGTGTGAATACTAAATATCAGTTAACAGATGGTGTGAATACTGAATATCAATTAACAGATGGTGTGAATACTAAATATCAGTTAACAGATGGTGTGAATACTGAATATCAGTTAACAGATGGAGTGAATACTGAATATCAGTTAACATAGGGGTGAATCCTGAATATCAATTAACATAGGGGTGAATCCTGAATATCAATTAACAGATGGTGTGAATACTGAATATCAGTTAACAGATGGTGTGAATACTGAATATCAGTTAACAGATGGAGTGAATACTGAATATCAGTTAACAGATGGTGTGAATACTGAATATCAGTTAACAGATGGAGTGAATCCTGAATATCAGTTAACATAGGGGTGAATCCTGAATATCAGTTAACAGATGGTGTGAATACTGAATATCAGTTAACAGATGGTGTGAATACTGAATATCAGTTAACAGATGGAGTGAATACTGAATATCAGTTAACAGATGGAGTGAATACTGAATATCAATTAACAGATGGAGTGAATACTGAATATCAGTTAACAGATGGTGTGAATACTGAATATCAATTAACAGATGGAGTGAATACTGAATATCAGTTAACAGATGGTGTGAATACTGAATATCAGTTAACAGATGGTGTGAATACTGAATATCAATTAACAGATGGAGTGAATACTGAATATCAGTTAACAGATGGTGTGAATACTGAATATCAATTAACAGATGGAGTGAATACTGAATATCAGTTAACAAATGGTGTGAATCATGAATATCAGTTAACAAATGGTGTGAATCATGAATATCAGTTAACAGATGGTGTGAATACTGAATATCAATTAACAGATGGAGTGAATACTGAATATCAGTTAACAGATGGTGTGAATACTGAATATCAATTAACAGATGGAGTGAATACTGAATATCAGTTAACAAATGGTGTGAATCATGAATATCAGTTAACAAATGGGTGAATCCTGAATATCCGTTAACAGATGGAGTGAATACTGAATATCAATTAACAGATGGTGTGAATACTGAATATCAGTTAACAGATGGAGTGAATACTGAATATCAATTAACAGATGGAGTGAATACTGAATATCAGTTAACAGATGGTGTGAATACTGAATATCAATTAACAGATGGTGTGAATACTGAATATCAGTTAACAGATGGAGTGAATACTGAATATCAATTAACAGATGGTGTGAATACTGAATATCAGTTAACAGATGGTGTGAATACTGAATATCAATTAACAGATGGTGTGAATACTGAATATCAGTTAACAGATGGAGTGAATACTGAATATCAATTAACAGATGGAGTGAATACTGAATATCAGTTAACAGATGGTGTGAATACTGAATATCAATTAACAGATGGTGTGAATACTGAATATCAGTTAACAGATGGAGTGAATACTGAATATCAATTAACAGATGGAGTGAATACTGAATATCAGTTAACAGATGGTGTGAATACTGAATATCAATTAACAGATGGTGTGAATACTGAATATCAGTTAACAGATGGAGTGAATACTGAATATCAATTAACAGATGGTGTGAATACTGAATATCAGTTAACAGATGGAGTGAATACTGAATATCAATTAACAGATGGAGTGAATACTGAATATCAGTTAACAGATGGTGTGAATACTGAATATCAATTAACAGATGGTGTGAATACTGAATATCAGTTAACAGATGGAGTGAATACTGAATATCAATTAACAGATGGTGTGAATACTGAATATCAGTTAACAGATGGAGTGAATACTGAATATCAATTAACAGATGGAGTGAATACTGAATATCAGTTAACAGATGGTGTGAATACTGAATATCAGTTAACAGATGGTGTGAATACTGAATATCAGTTAACAGATGGAGTGAATACTGAATATCAATTAACAGATGGTGTGAATACTGAATATCAGTTAACAGATGGAGTGAATACTGAATATCAATTAACAGATGGAGTGAATACTGAATATCAGTTAACAGATGGTGTGAATACTGAATATCAGTTAACAGATGGTGTGAATACTGAATATCAGTTAACAGATGGAGTGAATACTGAATATCAATTAACAGATGGAGTGAATGCTGAATATCAGTTAACATAGGGGTGAATACTGAATATCAGTTAACATAGGGGTGAATCCTGAATATCAGTTAACAAATGGTGTGAATCCTGAATATCAGTTAACAGATGGTGTGAATCCTGAATATCAGTTAACAGATGGTGTGAATACTGAATATCAGTTAACATAGGGGTGAATCCTGAATATCAGTTAACAAATGGTGTGAATCCTGAATATCAGTTAACAGATGGTGTGAATCCTGAATATCAGTTAACAGATGGAGTGAATCCTGAATATCAGTTAACAGATGGTGTGAATCCTGAATATCAGTTAACAGATGGTGTGAATACTGAATATCAGTTAACATAGGGGTGAATCCTGAATATCAGTTAACAAATGGTGTGAATCCTGAATATCAGTTAACAGATGGTGTGAATCCTGAATATCAGTTAACAGATGGTGTGAATCCTGAATATCAGTTAACAGATGGAGTGAATCCTGAATATCAGTTAACATATGGAGTGAATACTGAATATCAGTTAACAGATGGGGTGAATACTGAATATCAGTTAACAAATGGAGTGAATCCTGAATATCAGTTAACATATGGAGTGAATACTGAATATCAGTTAACAGATGGGGTGAATACTGAATATCAGTTAACAAATGGTGTGAATCCTGAATATCAGTTAACAGATGGAGTGAATCCTGAATATCAGTTAACATATGGAGTGAATACTGAATATCAGTTAACATAGGGGTGAATACTGAATATCAGTTAACATAGGGGTGAATCCTGAATATCAGTTAACATAGGGGTGAATCCTGAATATCAGTTAACATAGGGGTGAATACTGAATATCAGTTAACATAGGGGTGAATACTGAATATCAGTTAACATAGGGGTGAATCCTGAATATCAGTTAACATAGGGGTGAATCCTGAATATCAGTTAACATAGGGGTGAATACTGAATATCAGTTAACATAGGGGTGAATACTGAATATCAGTTAACATAGGGGTGAATCCTGAATATCAGTTAACATAGGGGTGAATCCTGAATATCAGTTAACATATGGAGTGAATACTGAATATCAGTTAACAGATGGAGTGAATACTGAATATCAGTTAACAGATGGTGTGAATCCTGAATATCAGTTAACAGATGGTGTGAATCCTGAATATCAGTTAACAGAAGGAGTGAATACTGAATATCAGTTAACATATGGAGTGAATACTGAATATCAGTTAACATAGGGGTGAATACTGAATATCAGTTAACATAGGGGTGAATCCTGAATATCAGTTAACATAGGGGTGAATCCTGAATATCAGTTAACATAGGGGTGAATACTGAATATCAGTTAACATAGGGGTGAATACTGAATATCAGTTAACATAGGGGTGAATCCTGAATATCAGTTAACATAGGGGTGAATCCTGAATATCAGTTAACATAGGGGTGAATACTGAATATCAGTTAACATAGGGGTGAATACTGAATATCAGTTAACAGAGGGGTGACTAACAGATGGGTAAATCCTGAATATCAGTTAACATAGGGATGAATGCTGACTATCATTTAATAGATAGGGTGATTCCTGAATATCTGTTAACACATGGATGAATACTGAATACCAGTTAACAGAGGGTGAATACTGAATAGTCAACATATGGGGTGAATCCTGAATATCTGTTAACATAGGGGTAACTCCTGAATATCTGTTAACATAGGGGTAACTCCTGAATATCTGTTAACATAGGGGTAAATACTGGATATCATTTAACATAGGGGTATATCCTGAATACCAGTCAACATAGGGGTGGATCATGAATATCAGTTAACATATGGGTGAATCGTGAATACCAGTTAACATAGGTTGAATCATGAATACCAGTTAACATATGGGTAAATCCTGAATATCAGTTAACATATGGGTAAATCCTGAATATCAGTTACCATAGGGGTAAATCCTGAATATCAGTTAACAGATGGGGTGATTCATGAATATCAGTTAACACGTGGATGAATACTGAATACCAGGTAACATATGGATGAACACTGAATACAAGTTAACAAAGGGTGAATTCTGAATATCTGTTGACAGATGGGTGAATACTGAATGCCAGTTAGCAGAGGGGTGAATACTGAATACCAGTTAACAGAGGGGTGAATACTGAATACCAATTAACAGAGGGGTGAAACATGAACATCAGTTAACAGGGGTGAATACTGAACAGATTTCATTAATACTGAATACCACTTAACATAGGGGTAAATACTGAATATCAGTTAACAGAGGGGTAAATACTGAATACCAGTTAACAGAGGGGTGAAACATGAACATCAGTTAACAGGGGTGAATACTGAATACCAGTTAACAGAGGGGTGAATACTGAATACCAGTTAACAGAGGGGTGAAACATGAACATCAGTTAACAGAGGGGTAAATACTGAATACCAGTTAACAGAGGGGTGAATACTGAATACCAGTTAACAGAGGGGTAAATACTGAATACCAGTTAACAGAGGGGTGAAACATGAACATCAGTTAACAGAGGGGTAAATACTGAATACCAGTTAACAGAGGGGTGAATACTGAATACCAGTTAACAGAGGGGTGAAACATGAACATCAGTTAACAGAGGGGTAAATACTGAATACCAGTTAACAGAGGGTGAATACTGAATACCAGTTAACAGAGGGGTGAAACATGAACATCAGTTAACAGATGGGTAAATACTGAATACCAGTTAACAGAGGGGTAAATACTGAATACCAGTTAACAGAGGGGTGAATACTGAATACCAGTTAACAGAGGGGTGAAACATGAACATCAGTTAACAGGGGTGAATAATGAATACATTTCATTAATACTGAATATCAGTTAACATAGGGGTGAATACTGAATACCAGTTAACAGAGGGGTGAAACATGAACATCAGTTAACAGAGGGGTGAAACATGAACATCAGTTAACAGAGGGGTGAAACATGAACATCAGTTAACAGGGGTGAATACTGAACACATTTCATTAATACTGAATATCAGTTAACAGAGGGGTAAATACTGAATACCAGTTAACAGAGGGGTGAAACATGAACATCAGTTAACAGAGGGGTGAAACATGAACATCAGTTAACAGAGGGGTGAAACATGAACATCAGTTAACAGGGGTGAATACTGAACACATTTCATTAATACTGAATATCAGTTAACAGAGGGGTAAATACTGAATACCAGTTAACAGAGGGGTGAATACTGAATACCAGTTAACAGAGGGGTGAATACTGAATACCAGTTAACAGAGGAGGGGATGAATACTGAATATCAGTTAACAGAGGGGTGAATACTGAATACCAGTTAACAGAGGGGTGAATACTGAATACCAGTTAACAGAGGGGTGACTAACAAATGTGTAAATCCTGAATATCAGTTAACAGAGGGATGAATGCTGACTATCATTCAATAGATAGGGTGATTGCTGAATATCTGTTAACACATGGATGAATACTGAATACTAGTCAACAGAGGGTGAATACTGAATAGTCAACATATGGGGTGAATCCTGAATATTTGTTAACATAGGGGTAACTCCTGAATATATGTTAACAGAGGTATGCGAATCCTGAATACCAGTTAACATAGCGGGTAAATACTGCATGTCAATTAACAGAGGGGTGAATACTGAATACCAGTTAACAGAGGGGTGAATACTGAATACCAATTAACAGAGGGGTGAAACATGAACATCAGTTAACAGGGGTGAATAATGAATACATTTCATTAATACTGAATACCACTTAACAGAGGGGTAAATACTGAATACCAGTTAACAGAGGGGTGAATACTGAATACCAGTTAACAGAGGGGTGAAACATGAACATCAGTTAACAGGGGTGAATACTGAACAGATTTCATTAATACTGAATACCACTTAACATAGGGGTAAATACTGAATACCAGTTAACAGAGGGGTGAACACTGAATACCAGTTAACAGAGGGGGTGAATACTGAATACCACTTAACATAGGGGTAAATACTGAATACCAGTTAACAGAGGGGTGACTAACAAATGGGTAAATCCTGAATATCAGTTAACAGAGGGATGAATGCTGACTATCATTCAATAGATAGGGTGATTCCTGAATATCTGTTAACACATGGATGAATACTGAATACTAGTCAACAGAGGGTGAATACTGAATACTAGTCAACAGAGGGTGAATACTGAATACTAGTCAACATATGGGGTGAATCCTGAATAGTCAACATATGGGGTGAATCCTGAATATCTGTTAACATAGGGGTAACTCCTGAATATATGTTAACAGAGGTATGCGAATCCTGAATACCAATTAAAATAGCGGGTAAATACTGCATGTCAATTAACAGAGGGGTGAATACTGAATACAAATTAACAGAGGGATGAATACTGAATACCAATTAACAGAGGAGTGAATACTGAATACCAATTAACAGAGGGGTGAATACTGAATACCAATTAACAGAGGGGTGAATCCTGAATATCTGTTAACAGAGATATATGCGATTCTTGAATACCAGTTAACATAGGGGTGATTACTGAATGCCAGTTAACAGAGTTAACATATGATTGCCGGAAAATTGTGTAATATGTAGCTATCATATATCACCGCCATTCGGCAAACGTCGTCAGATTCCTTACCGTTTCAAACTCGGATGCGACAGGTTTGATGAACAATATCAACAGCAACAACAACGACGACAACAACAACAATAACAACAACATTTCTTCAAAATAAGCTTTAGTGATCAGAATCGATTATTTACGACAAAATAATGCTAACCACTATCAACTGTGGTATAAAATGTCCCAAAAACGTATTTTTATCAGCATGTTCAACGAAATTTGGCCGGATTATCAAATATCTGACACACTTGACTTTAGTGTTATCCATCTTCATTCGCAATTTGGTCCGAGACTGTTGGTTTGACGAAAATTTGCCAGGCGGTAAAAAGTACATATCTCGGGAAATAACATATTTCAAAAATCGATATCTGATCACTCTGAGCTTTGATGAATTGACTCGAATAAAATATTTGTTATCCCCGAAGCCAACGAAATATTAATTTAGGGGTGTTTAATCGGACAATGCAACATTAAATGAACAAGACTCGAAAACGGGAGCTTAAAAAGGGCTAAAAATGCCCACTTGAGCCTCCAAATACTACAATTTGTCGCCATAAAGTCGCGAATACCAGCTTTTGTTTGAATCCTGAATATGAATCTGGTTATGAATAGGACTGCATGAATCAATTTAGCCCTGGAGTGGTGTGTCTGCAATTTGCTGCATGAGGTCTCCAGAGGGTGAATTTAGTGATGCTACCGCGCACATCGGCTATCTCACCAAATTCACCCTCTGTTTATTATATTTATGCTTTTCATTTTCCGAGAAGTATCTACACTGCCAAAAAAGTTATTTTCTAGGTGAGAAAATATTTCTTATTTTTATATTTTCTCACCTTAAAAATAGAGAGGGTAGAGAGCGACAGAGCTATATGATATATAGGCGTATAGAGAGATATGAAGATGGGGCATCTAGGGCGGAGGACGAATGAGGGGCGGGACGGTGAGACATATAACGTTCAGACACTTACACTGATTTGATCATTTATTTACAAACAGTTCAATAGAATATCTTCGTGTCGTCCGTATGTGTTCTCCTAGTGGGGTTCGTCTTCCTGTCGTCTGCGTGAATATATCGTGGGTCTCTAGTATCCTCATATGTGGAGTTCGTCTTCCTGTGGTATGCACGTCTCGGGGGCTTCTCGCTTCGTCATAGGTTGAGTTCGCTGATCTCTAGCTCGGCCTGTCGTCTGATGTCGATGGGTACGCCTAGTCGTCGGTACATCAGGGATGCGTCGTTCGGACTTACACACAAGTTGACTCACCTATCGTTGTTCTCTGCCATCTCGCTTGTCGGTCTGCTGGTCAATGGGTACGCCTAGTCGTCGGTACATCAGGGATGCGTCGTTCGGACTTACACACAATTTGACTCACCTATCGTTGTTCTCTGCCATCTCGCGTGTCGGTCTGCTGTCGATGGGTACGCCTAGTCGTCGGTACATCAGGGATGCGTCGTTCGGACTTACACACAAGTTGACTCACCTATCGTTGTTCTCTGCCATCTCGCGTGTCGGTCTGCTGTCGATGGGTACGCCTAGTCGTCGGTACATCAGGGATGCGTCGTTCGGACTTACACACAAGTTGACTCACCTATCGTTGTTCTCTGCCATCTCGCGTGTCGGTCTGCTGTCGATGGGTACGCCTAGTCGTCGGTACATCAGGGATGCGTCGTTCGGACTTACACACAATTTGACTCACCTATCGTTGTTCTCTGCCATCTCGCTTGTCGGTCTGCTTCTTACTTCGAGTAGATCGGCTGTTGATGCGGGAACGTGTCGACTTCAGTAGGTCTCGGTGGAAACTTCGTCTTAATAATGACATGAAAACAGCTGCAGTATTTATATAGGTCTCCACGTTGGTGTGCCTCATGCTTTCTTTATGAGTGATCGGCGACCTGGCACGAGTTCAGTCAAGCAGGTATTATCTTCTCGATTCTATCTACATATATGTTTCTAATGGCCGGACTGTCCATGCTATTTCGCCAACTATCTCCAGGCGTTTTCTTCGCGTGACCAGCTGTGTGTGTTGTCCATGTACTTATCTCGATGATTAACGCCCTCGGTGTATACTGTCCTTGAGATTCTAGATAGCTATGGTTCGCTGGGCGTTTTATTTATAGATAATGAGTTTTTCCGGTTGTGACAATTCGCAGTAGGTCTATTTGCGGAGGTCCCCGAATTCGCGGAGATCCCTTAAAATGGTCGAAATATATTGATTTTAAGGAGGGAACAGGTGCGTGTATGACAATTGATATGTATTTTAAACAAATAACGACACGATCATCATAATAGTGGTTTGTTCTATCAATCATATCATCATCATCATCATAATCATCATAATACGGAACAGGTCTTGCGACCTTTCGTCCCAATAACATTATTTGCACTGCTTGTTAACAAATATATGTATCGTCATTCGATATTTACTTGTGAGTCACTTTAACATATTACTTGTCGTCGAACTCGTATTTTATATAATAGAAGAATGAGTCTATGTATATTTTGAATTGATCGAGTGTTGGAGCCTCAACAGCGAAGTCTGATAGAGAGTTCAAGCTATTTACCACCCTCTGCGTGAAGAAATATTTTCCTATGGCCTTGTTAACAATGGGCATATGTGACTTGTTGTTATGTCCTCTTGTTCTTCCTGATGAATGTCTTTCTAATAGGTCACAGACATTTATATTGTGATGACCATTCAACAGTTTATATACCTCGATTAGATCTCCTCTAAATATTCCATATTTTAAAGACATCAGATTGAGTCTTATCATTCGGTCTCGGTAGCATAGAGTTTTTTTTGACGAACTTCTAGTTTCGTTGCTTTTCTTTGTAAACACAATGCTTTGATATTTGTGATGTGGGCTCCATGTAGAGTTACAGCATTCGATGATAGGTCTGACCATGCTTACGTAGAGCAATTAGAAAGTGTCGATGTGCAAGTTCGTGAAAGTTCTGTTGACTATGCCGATGATTTGAGAAGCTTTATTGTTTTAGGATATTGTAGGAAGGCTAATCTGGCGGTGTCAAATTGAGCTATAGCAATAAGCCGTAGTTTTTTGTAATAATTTGAAGGATTAGTTGTTTAGCTGGCTTTTTTTTAATTCATTTTTTAAATTAATTTCTGTTTTTCAATTTGACCCGATTTGACCTTGAATTGATCATTTTCAAGGTCAAGGTCAGGTCGGGGTCACAATTTAACCCGTCCATGACACTTCCCGTAGGTAGCACGTTTGAGCTCAATCGGTTCGAGTCTATAAAGGACACACACATATATATCATTTGTGGGTACCCGTTTCAAGGTGAAGATCACCTCGGGCGGAAAAACTGACCCGATGAAAATCTCCCCCGTTCCTATGAAGCCCTAAGTACGTAAGAGACTCATGTCTGGATACAGTCACGCTCACGTATGTATCCAGACGTAAGAAACACATTACACGCATACGCTCTTTATCAACGACACTGCGGATACGAACGCTCTTTAACTATCAACGCGATTAACCCCACAATGCCGTTTTTGTGACTGGAAAGGGAGAAGCGGTGCTAGGAGCTTCTCGAAAACTCGACGACGACATTGTCCGTGGTATTTTACCTTTAGATAGGAAGTTTGAACTCAATCTGTCCAGCCGTTTTCGAGTCTATAAAGGACAAATATACGGAAGTCTCAAAATATATAGGAGACTAGCCGTTGTGCCCGACGTTGTCCGGGCTATTCAAAAACCAAATTTCAAGTCGATAGCTCTACCCGTTTCCGAGATCTGGTCTGCGCATGCGCGAAGCTGGCGTCGCACGGGCTCGGCGACCCGATAAAATTCGTATCCGGGGCAAGATACATTCACATACCAAAATTCAAGTCGATAGCTCCACCCGTTTCCGAGATCTCGTCTGCGCATGCGCGAAGCTGGCGTCGCACGGGCTCGGCGACCCGATAAAATTCGTATCCGGGGCAAGATACATTCACATACCAAATTTCAAGTCGATAGCTCCACCCGTTTCCGAGATCTCGTCTGCGCATGCGCGAAGCTGGCATCGCACGGGCTCGGCGACCCGATAAAATTCGTATCCGGGGCAAGATACATTCACATACCCAATTTCAAGTCGATAGCTCCACCCGTTTCCGAGATCTCGTCTGCGCATGCGCGAAGCGGGCGCCACACGGGCTCGCCAATACGACACCGACGACCGCCCTGGTCAAACTACACACACGTACCAAGTTTCGTCCCGATCGGTCGAGAATCGTAGATTTGTATAAATGACATACATACATACATACATACATACATACATACATACATACAGACAGACAGACAGACATACAGACAGAGGTCTTCAAAATATATAGGAGATTTATATTTATGGCTAATAATATGATCTTGAGGGCGTAACCATTTTTGATTATGGTTTTCTTGTTATATCTGTAGATTGTTCGGGCTGCGTGGACGGTGATGTGTATAGCTAATGGAGGAGTCTCTTCTTTCTTTATCAGGGGTGTTTGAGGTCTTGTCAGCTCCCCTATATTGGAGATTTTGTCTGTGGATTTCATCCGCCGTCGTGTTCGTATTGGATATTGGCACATGAGAGAGAGCTAGAGATAACGGGGGATGGTGACAGTATAGCCTGAGTGACGTTGTGCACAATTGAATTATAATCAAAATTGGTCGAAACATTGTGAAAACCGATGTTGCCCTGGTCAGGGTGTATTTGAAAATCTCAACATGGATGTGTGCCAAGCCATGTGTGCTGTTTTTATAGCACGTGTTGATATTGTTAGAAACCATTTTTCTATAGAACCTTGGCCGTTTCTATTGAAAGTGGTCTTGGCTTGTGTCGTTTCTTAATTGACCTCTTTGTGCCCTCTATGTTTTCAATTTATGCTAGGCCTACAGCTAATGCTTGTTTTGAGAACAAAAATCTTACTTTAAAGACATGTTTTCTTAAATACGAAAAATATTTTCTTATTGTATTCTTGACGAAGAAAATAATGTTTTCATAACCAAGAAATAGTTTTTCTTGACTGAGAAAAAGAAAAAAAGAAGTCAGAAATCATCAAGAAAAATATTTTAAGTTAATTTCTCTCAAAATAACATTGTTTTAGTTACTTGTTCCCTTCTGTCTATATATATAATGAAAATTTCATAATCAATGTGACTAATGGTGAACATCACCAACTTCAACTGGAATGTAGTTTTCCCGTAACAGTTGATGCCTAAGCAGAATGAGGTTCCCAGATATTGAATTTTGTGACGCTTGCCCGCTGTGTCGGGATAGCGTCACTAAATTTACCAGCTGTGGACCTCATACTGCAAATGAGAGACACGCTATTTAAAGAAGTCTTGGCACGAACGCCTGATTGGTATGTGTTTTCACATCATTATAGATATCAGATATCTAGTTTATTATCTATTCTTCCATACATGTATGCAGTGGCGGATGTCAATATAACCATTCGACAGCCAACGTATAACTTGGACAAGATCCCAGAAGTGTCGGCCAAAATAGTTGAATTCGTCCAGTTGCACATTTGCTCTCTTTATGGAAACGATGGAATCGCGGCGATGTCTGGTGAAGAAATTAACCATGGGTATGTTCAGTACCTTTGATTTTTGAGATGTAACCTGGGTTCTAAACCTTCAGTTACAACAACATGCAACACCATACAAATATAATTTTAACTCATGTTTTTGCTCTGTACCACTGAAAACATGTTGAAAACCGAACATGACAAATAAACTATATCCCTTTATATGTACAAAAGAACAATACCATTTGTTGGTGAATAATTAATAACATATTCTACTGGTTTCCCCCAAAGCACTGGCTTAGCACGTCACTAGGGCAACACCAGTTTTCACAAGTTTTCGATCAATCATGTGTATTAATTTATTTGTGAACAACATCACTCAGGCTATTCTGTCACTTCATTATCTCTATCTTTCACCCATTCTCCTTCCCTCATTCGCCCACCGCCATATATACCACATCGCCGTATCTCTCTATATGCCTAAATATGATATAGCTCTGTCGGTCCATTTCACATCGCTCTCTATCACTCTTAAAAATTCATCGCACACCCCTCTATGTTACTTACCCACTCTTTCTCACTCACTCTATACCCATCTCTCCCTCTCTCGCTCCACATCTCTTGCTTCCCTCTCCCCCCCTTTCCCAATATCACCCACATCATCTCTCTTGTTCCACCGCTCCCTCACTCATGCACACCCTATATATAATGTTCCCGAAACACACTCTATTTCTCTGGAGATGTTCCGTTCTGTTATAATTCCACATAAATTAGTGTTGTTATCAAATTATAATGACAACTACTTTCGCTTAAATACGTGCATTTGATTGGTCAATGTCCTTATCTCATATATATTTTGAAGACCTCTGTTTGTCTGTCTGTCTGTCTGTCTGTCTGTATGTATGTCATTTATACAAATCTACGATTCTCGACCGATCGGGACGAAACTTGGTACGTGTGCGTAGTTTGACCAGGCGGTCGACGATGTCGTATTGGCGAGCCCGTGCGGCGCCCGCTTCGCGCATGCACAGACGAGATCTCGGAAACGGGTGGAGCTATCGACTTGAAATTTGCTATGTGAATGTATCTTGCCCCGGATACGAATTTTATCGTGTCGCCGATTTTGAATAGCCCGGACAACGTCGGGCTTTATCGGGTCGCCGAGTCCGTGCGACGCCAGATTCGCGCATGCGCAGACCAGATCTCGGAAACGGGTGGAGCTATCGACTTGAAATTTCGACTTGAAATTTGGTTTTTGAATAGCCCGGATAACGTCGGGCTCATCGGCTAGTATAGATATATATACGGTTGGTAGCGACAATCTCTATTGGCCAAGGGAAATGTCGTTTCCCGTTCCCAACCACTGGGTGCAGTGATACATTAAAGTCATACTATGTACTTGTTCGGTTGGGTGAAACTGATCAGTTAGTAACGCTGAAGGGGTCACTCTCACCAACAAAAGGGTACACATGTTTTGAAAATGTGCTAAAGGGTTTGAATTCTCGTTCTAAATGACGTCTAGTTTTCGTATCTGCCATGATTTCTGTAACAGAATAATTGTTTACGTTCCAATGAACATTAAGATAAACTGAAAACAAACTGCCAATGGGCGCCAAACTTTCTGAAACACAGTTTAAGTAACTGTGTTAGTGCCTATCACAAACCCCGCGTGCCCTTCAGCACATTTTCAAACGCTGTGTACCCGTCAGCACTATTTTTGTGAGAGTGACCCCTTCAGCGTTAGTAATCAGGCGCTATACCAACTGGAAGAATGTAGCATTCTACTAACATCACCGAAACTCTGAAGCAAATCCATAGAAAACATCGTCTGAACTACACTCAAATATAAATATTTACTACTCGATTCAGGACGCATCTATCGGCGATAACCTAACGAAAACGATTTCGCCATCGAGAGTGACTGCATTTAATTAATATATAAGAATGACGGTGCGTGTTGTCAATTTGGATATAATATTTGTAAAAATTACTACTTTCAACAATATTATTCTCCATTTATATTTTATCACCCTACCGGAGTGTTTTACATCACTTTTAAGAAATTTGGCGACTCCCGAAATTAACAGTTTGTATCGTTCGACAGATGCATCGAAAACGACGTTAATTCCATATATACACAGTTTCGAACATTTCAGTGATGACGTCATTCAACACACATCGATTTGGTGTGCAGCTAGACAGAAAGGTGACAGACCAACTAGCATCACCAACCAAGGTCAGAAATGTCAAATTTCAATACATACACTTCATTTTTATAGTATTTTGCCATTATCTGAGAAAGATCAAATTTATTTATATAGGATAATTACATTGGGGGCAGATCAGTTCATTTATAAATTCGAGATTTATAGGTTTATGATGAGACAAATGTGTAATTACATTTGGAAACAGATTATTCCTGAAATAATTAGCGGATGTCACATAGAGATATCTTTATTACCTCCAAGTATAGGAGAGATCGATACACATGATATATAAAACATCTATATCTATATTTGCGAATGTCTGTCTGTCTGTCTGTCTGTCTGTCTGTCTGTCTGTGTTCTATAGAAATTCACAGGGGACCATCTAGATGATGCCAAAGGGGTCTACTATGAGTAACTTTTTACGAGAAAGATAATGGTCGGGGTTAGAATTTTTTAAAGTCACGCCGTTGTTGTCAGGGGCAGAAAAGGGGGAGGGGCAGAACAAAAAATTGTCGCCGATTGTCACCAAACTTATATATAATCATCCCCATAATATGAGGAATCTAATGGTGCGGTTTAAATATGGCAAAAGACACGCCGTTCGCGTCAGGGGTGCCCGGAAGGGGAGGGGCAGAATTTTGTTCTGTCGCCGATTGCCACGAAACTTACATATAATCATCCCTATGATATGAGGAATCCAACGGTGTGGTTTAAATATGTCAAAAGTGGCGTCGTTCGAGTCAGTGATGCACGTAAGGGCAGAGGGGCACCAAAATTTATAAAACTAAATAGCGCCGATTTCCACCAAATTGATATATATTCTTCTTCATGATACAAGGAATCTAATTGTGCGATTTAACAACGCCAAATTGTTGTCGTTTGGATGAGAGATTGGAAGGGGTGGGCACTAAATCTAATAATAATTGGTTTAGTAGCCGATTGCCACCACACTTATACAAAATCATCCCCATGGTATGAGGAGTCTAATGGTGTGGCTTATATCTGTCAAATTTGGCCTCATTCGAGTCAGGGGTGCACAATTGTTTTAGCGCCAATTTCCACCAAATTAATGCACGTTCTTATCCATGATACGAGGACTCTAATCGTGTGATTTAAAGACGCCATAGTGGTGCTTTTTGTGTGAGAGATGGCGAGGGGACGGATTGGCACCAAATAAAAATTGTTTAGTCGCCGATTATCACAAACTTATAAACAATCATCTCCATGATATCAGGAGTGTTATTGTGTGGTTTAAGGATATCACAAGTGGGGCCATTTGAGTCAGTGGTGTATAGAGATGAGAGGGACACAAAAATTATATCTATATGTTTAGTGCAGATTTCCAGCAGATTGATACACATTCTTCTCCGTGATATTAGGAATATTATCGTGTGATTTAGATACACCAAATTGGTGCCCTATGGGGACCTTAAATTTTATACAAATTTGTATACTCGCCAATTTTCACCAATTTCAAATATATGCGTCTCTATAACTCTAATGAGCATTAGTGTGTGCAGCTTGAGTCCGAAATAGGGACGGGAGGGTCACCAAAACTGATACAAAATATTTTTAGTACCAATTACCATCAAATTCAGACACGTTCTTCTCAAATGATACAAGAAATCAAATCGTGCTGTCTGTCTGTCTTTCTGTCTGTCTGTGGGCGTTCTATATATAACTTCACGCGGTATAATCGAGATGGCACCAAGGCGTTCTAAGGGATGTATCTTTTTACAAGGAAGTTAATGGTGCGGGTTTAAATTTTCTAAAATGACGCTGTTGGTGTCAGGGGAAGAAAAGGGGGAGGTCGGCAACATTAAAAAAATATGGTGAAATAGTTTTGTCGCCTATTTTCACCAAACGAATACATAATCACCTCCGCAATGTGGCGTTGTTCGAGTCAGCGTTGCACCAACAATTGATTCAATAAACAAATTTTAGCCTAGATTTTCACCAAATTGATATATTATTCTCCTAAATGATACGATGAATATCATCGTGTGATTTAAAGACGCCAAATTGCTGTCGTTTGGGTGACATATGTGGAGTCATAACTATTCTCAGAATTTGTTTTGTTGCTGATTACCACCAAACATATAATCATCGCCAGTATATCATGCATCCATGAGTCTAATGGGCGTGGTTTAAATATGTCAAAAGAGGCAAAAGCTGATACAAATATATTTGGCACTAATTTCCACTAAATTCATACAGGTTCTTCTCAAATGATATACCATGCATTAAATCACATTTGGTGTCCTTTGCGTCACGGATGGCGAGCGGATATGCACTATTATTGATAAGATTGCTATTCGCGGATATCCACATATAAGTTATATATAGTCACCCAGGCCATCTCCATATCATATTAAGGAGTTTTGGGCGTTCACATTTCACAATCCCGACAAATGGTGACCAACTCAAGTCACTTGAACAATTATATCTTCTTAACTGTCATATGTATATGGGGATGACAATCAGGGCATTCACACAATGAGCTAGCAAAAAGAGATACATAGAAGAAGCATTAAACGTATATTGATCATTCTATTGAAGAGATACATATATTCGTGAAAACAGAGAGACATCGAACTGTCAGAGGATTTCATATATATTATAACAAAATTGAGTCTGTTCCATTCGATACAGTTTCCAGAAAAAGTTACAATTTGTCAAGAGATATGGATGGTCTGTTCGAAAATAGTGGCCACAGTGTGCAGTCAAGTATAGTTCTTCTGATATACAAGAAATGCAGTTAGCAGCACAAGACTTTTCAGGATCCCCCCAATACTGACATCTGACAAGGATTTTAGAGCAGACTCATCGACTGACATAAACAACTCAAAATCTCGCTTTGTGCCTGGCACATATAGCTGATATACGTACGCAGCAACAGTTCGTTTAAACTGAGAATATTTAGCCAATACATGTATATAGCACCAATATATAGCACCTGGAAATTTCGTTGAAACATCTGTATCTTCATGGAGATATGATAGACAGTCCTCGAGATCTTAGTCCAACCCACTAGATTGACTGGTACATCTCAATATGTAAAACCCAATTGTCATCTTTTATTTATGCGAACTAATGTGTTTATGATGTTCATGTATCATATTATAACGTCTGATGTATACGCAGTTGTAAATAAATAAATACTTCATTATTGGTGGAACGGATTAATCGCGACAAACAGAATGACAACTGACAAGGTGAGCCACTACTTATATTCCATGACTGTAATAATCATGTTTTGTGATGCTATTTGAATATACAATTTATGAGAAAACGTATAGCACTTTAAGCGAGAGTATTTTCTATTCCCAACAAATATCCAAAACATACAGAGGTTTTCACATCGCATTAACCTGGGCAACGCCGGGTAACCCTGCTAGTGATATATAAATACAGTTGGATTAAAGTGGGCTCCCCTGACCAATGTGGTGGGCCGTTATGTACAAGTATGGAGAGGTGTTGGAAACCACGAGAGTGAAGCATATATGCATTTGAATGTTCACAACAGCTTTTGTTGCAGGAAAATCTGATTTGTCCAACAGATATGACAGTTAGTCGTTACAACATGCGTGGGTGTTGAGAAGATAATTACAATGGACGAGACACGGGTTGCTGTACGCCATTCCTTATCATTAATTGTGCTGAGAACGTACTAGTTCCTTGAGGCAGTGAGATATGTGTTCTGTTAGGGTTTCCAGAGAACTTCCGAGGAGGGTTGCTACCAGGTCATCTCTGGCTAACGACGCAAGGTGAAAATATTCGGGTATGCCGAAACGAGAGATAATCCCTTCCCAAAAAGAGTTTCTAATAATGAATGCGGCTGGAGAAGAGCATACGAACATGGCGTGGTCGATTTCGTTCGAGTACACTTCGCTGCAGAGATGACACACTAAATTGTTGGCATAGGTAGTCCTGTTGAGAAGCAGTACTAAGTTTTTGAGATATTTCAACTTGTGAGCGTTTCCATGGAGAAGTTTCCAGACTGCCCAGTTTGATAGGGGATTAGGGTGAACTTTCCACATAATTCGCAAGGATGGATCGGACGAAACTTTGGTCTGCAACGAGGAAATGAACGTTCCCCTGACAGCTGCCTTCACAAGAGTTATCCACGTTGACAGTTTTGGGAAGACCCCAATGTCCAGGTAGTCGTTCAAATAGTTCAAAAGATCGTATTTGGCTAATATGGAGAACATTTCCTGTACAAAACCACTGGAGCGACTGTATAGTCTGTAGAGGTGTGCTTTCAGGACAAACAGTCGTAATGGTAATTGATGGCCGAGCGGTAGATGGATAAGACGTCCCATAAAGCAAAGTTTTTTGATATGCAGTTGATATTCAATTGGTATAAATCCAAGAAGACCTAGCGATAGCCTAGTTGACGCTCGTTTTGGGAGGGATTGTGCGTATTTGAGACATGTTCTGGCGGCTTTGTTCATAATGGTGATGGCGGAACTTTGATAAAAAGGAACCACCTCGGCACCATAGAGAGCTCTCGGTAGAACAACAGTTTTGAGGACATTTGTCATGGTGATGGGTGTAGTGGATTTCATAAGTTTGTTACCCATGATATTGAAACCAGATACACTCAATATGGGAATACATAAAAAATTAGTGTATATTGATATTGTAATTTATTATGTATCTGGTAGAAAGGGAGAACAACGGAAGTAAGCACATGGCTTTTCGGGTTCGATTCTCCCCATGTGCCATAAAGAGGCCTTGTAAAATGGATATGTCATTTTTCCTAAGATTATGCGCTGTTATCTGGGCTTAACAATAGGCTATTGAGAAAAAGAGGAGAGTTAAACAGATGGATGTGGATGAGAGGGGGGGGGGGGGGTGGATCGGATTTTTCGTTTTGTTTCACATTAGGTATGGTACACTAAAGATGCTGACCTATTTAAAATAGAACAATTAAATTCGTTGTGTGTAAATAATGATTTTTTGGAATTCTTCAAAGATAGTTTGATTCGTTTGCAGACCAATTGTGTCATCGCCATTGAAAAAACAAATTTAAAACATACACTCCTTTGAGCTTTAATTGTGAAAATTATGACAATTGGCAAGCAAAATGAAAAATAGTGTCATATAATCAATGATGAATCACTGCACAAATATAAATATCAGTGTAAAATAGTCAATTTAAAGGCCCATTTAATTTTCGAGTCACTGATTATTTTTGTTCTTGTGCCTTGATATACGGTTTTAATAGCAACCTATGACTTACATTATAACTAAATTACTATAATTCATCACCATTTGGAACATCTGTGTCTCAGAAGATGCCCATAGAGTAATGGAAACTAGCTGGAATCATAGCAACGTTTTCCCCGTCTCGCTCCCAGAATGCAATACAAAATAAGATATAGAGTTATTCCCCTTCCATTGAAAATAATTATCTTTGCAGTAGAGTCCATATGAATTTTACCCAAAGAAAACACACCAATACCTCAACAAAACAACATGTTCACAGTTTATTACACCGGATAAGTTATTTCTACATTTTACATAGGAGGATCACATGATCCTGATGCAATGGCAATTGTCAACTTCGGATCACAGATATCGGTTGATGAAATCATGACCGTCGACAGACAGCTGAAGCAATTCTTTCTCGCGCATGTCTGTACGCTGTTTGGCCACATACATTACACAGATTCCAGTAATATTGAACAAATGTGAGTTTACTTAAACATGTCCGGCGGCATAACGTTGTTCCAAAATAGCGGGAAATGACTCACACACAGGGACGTGGCTATAGATGGTCTCCCCTGTCGCTGTCTCTGCTCACACATTCAAGTGAGTATTCATCGTCTTCTTCATCTAACTAAATAACTCAGTTTCAAAGATTCCTGCGAACCGGTTGTACGTGGTAAACGATGGGGGTTTGGAAGTCTCTCAGAGTGGCCCCCGTATGGAATCCTATTAGGGCCACTTGCTAATGGCGCTTTCAGCGCACTTTTTGTCGCTTTCGGTGCGATGCGCCGAAAGCGCCGAAACATACCCTAATGGCGCACTTTTTGTCGCTTCCGGTGCGCGCCATTAGGGAGTGGACCTAATAGTATGCCTAATGGCGCTTTCGGCGCGCGCCGAAAGCGACAAAAAGTGCGTCATTAGTAACGCGCCGAAACATGCGCTAATATCGCACGTTTTGTCGCTTTCGGCGCTTTCGGCGCATCGCACCGAAAGCGCCGAAAGCGCCATTAGCAAGTGGCCCTAATAGGATTCCATACCCCCGACTACTTTTGCCAAATTTACTGTGATCCCAGGCACCCCCCCCCCCCCAAATGAGACATACCCAAACATAAATTAACATTTTTTTTATTCTACCCCCACCAATACCATTTAACAAAGAGAGATATAACTCACCCTGGACTATATAAACAAATGGACACATCTCTGATTATATAATTTATTTGTTTCATGTACTTGAGATGTTATATATTGAGATCTGAATAAAAATTATTTAAAAAAAATTAGTAACTCAACCAAACAAAGATATAAAATGAATTATGTCTAATTTCTTTTTATCTCACTATGAAGCACGCATCCCCATATAAATATAACGGTTGAAAAGATATGTTTTCAAGTGAATTCCGTCACATTTTTTCAAGGTGAAATTTTACGCCAAAATCTCCTTAAAAATTATATACCTCTTCGTAAGCGTGTTTCTATTGTTATGTTTCCAGGAAATAGAATAATAGATATGAGTCGATAACACATGTTCAGATAATCGTCTAGAAATTAATATTCAGTTTATATCGATATTTTGTTATATATTGCGATAATCGAGTGGGACATATATTTTTTCGTTATTATTATTTCAATGTGGAACTAATGTCTGTGATTAATGATATTGACTCATTCCTTAACTTCATGATCTCGGCTACATCTCGATTATGGCATGCATACTTTCTTCTGAAAAAGCGCGGCGTTGCTCGGTCGGACACAAGAGCCGATGTTGCCCTGACCGACCCGAACACCTATTTTGATCCGACATAGACTATCGATCCCTTCTCACAGCATGACTATTCAACATAAAATAATACTGTTACGGATCAATAATAATGTTACGGATCAGTTGTGATTCGTCTTCTACGCCAATGGGCTGGTCACAACTGCTTCGACTTCGATGGAGTCGCGCTTAGGCAGGTTCTTTCTTGGTGTCGGTTCACATCGAGTTTCATATTTCTTGGAGAGATTCTCATGCGATAACGGACAATATATATGTTGACACATTGAATTTTTCACATGGAGTCAAATTATTGTATTATAAATGTCTTATTTTCACACATTGTGGTTCCATTGTATATAATGCTAATATAATATTCATGTTTGTCAATTTATGACAATCTTCATTTATGGAGGAAATAAAGATGTAATAATAATAATTTTCGATAGAGTACGCTTCGAACGAAAGCGAGTCGTAAAATGTCACAAATTGATTGTATGTATATTATATACCAGAAATTCGACATAAAATCAATATTAATTGATAGTGTTCGACCAGGGGTCTTCAAATCGTATGTATTATTTTATACCCAGAATCTATATAAACTTGTTATTGGAAGAGATATGTCATCTTTTTACCCAGGAAACTATAAAAACTTGTTATAGGAAGAGATATATAATCTTTTTGCCCAGCAAACAATATAAAACATGTTATAGGAAGAGATAGACCATCTTTAGTATTTTATATCCAGGAAACTGTATAAAACTTTTTATAGGAAGAATTTATACACAGGAAACAATATATAACTTGTTATAGGAAGAGATAGACCATCTTTATTATTTTATACCCAGCAAACTATATAAAACTTGTTATAGGAAGAGATAGATCATCTTTATTATTTTATACCCAGCAAACTATATAAAACTTGTTATAGGAAGAGATAGACCATCTTTATTATTTTATACCCAGCAAACTATATAAAACTTGTTATAGGAAGAGATAGACCATCTTTATTATTTTATACCCAGCAAACTATATAAAACTTGTTATAGGAAGAGATAGACCATCTTTATTATTTTATACCCAGCAAACTATATTAAACTTGTTATATGAAGAGATAGACCATCTTTATTATTTTATACATATGTATATATGTATATATGGAGTGACTGTATGGTCATGTGTGGGATATACATGCGTACTTTAGGTGACTATTGTCATGGGTGGGTGTATATGTATACATGTCTTGGCTGTATGATCATGTGTGAGACTGTGGGTGTATGCATAAATAGGGAGTGGTTGCATGCTTATGTGTAATGTATATAGGTGTTCGTGGAATGACTGTATGGTCCTGCTTGTTAAAGTGTTTTGGCATACCTGCAGTATAGCTGGATGATCATTGGCGGTGTGTGCATATATATGAAGTGTCCTTGTGGTCATGGTTGTATATGTGATGTATATGCATCTCTGCTGTGGCTGTATTGTCATTGGTGGGTGTATATATACACAGTGAGTAGCTGTATGATCACGGATGGGGTGTGTGAGTAAACATCGAGTAGCTGAATTCACATGGGCGAGGTGTATATGCAAATCTGGAGTGTACGAATGGTCGTGCGGTGTATTGGTATATCCATTGGCGAGATGTATATGTATACCTGGATTGACTATATGATAATGAGTGGGGTGTATATGTATATCATGAGTGGGTATATGGTCATGGGTATGAAGAAAAGGTATACGGGGAGTGACCAATGTTGAGATGATGTGCGTTGTATTGCTATATCTGGAAGGTATGTATGGTCAATGATGAGGTGTCGATGTATACCTGGAGTGATTCTATAATCGGCATTGGTGGGGTGTGTATGTACATTGTATATATGTATTGGTTATATGGCATGTGTGTGACCGATATGTACACATGGAGTGATTGGATGCCAATGGTGATGTCACTGATGTGAATTGTTAAACAATGAGTGACTGTATGACCACGAATGTTGTGGCTGAATTTTCTTGAGTATTCAAGTCTGGAGTGTGTGAATGGCCACTGTGCGGGCAACTGTGTGGCTGTATGGGCATTGGTCAGGAGTATTATACGGAGTTACTCTACGGTTATGGTTGCAGTGTATATGTATATTTGTTTAGTGGATATATGGCCATAAATGCAGCAAATAGACACACAGAGAGTGAGTGTGTGGCCAATGGTGAGGAGTGACTGTATAATCACGAATGTGGTGAATATGCATAGGAAGTGACTATATGGTAATGGGTGAAGTGTAGGAGTATACAGGGTGTACCCGAATGGTGACTCATGGCTGTGTAGTTATGTGCGTTGTTTACGGGTAAACCTAATTGTGGTTGTATGGTCATGGGTGAGGTGTATGTGTATAAAGGGAATGGCTACATGGTAATTTTTGTGGTGTTCATGTATAAATAACATGATTACATTGCATGTCATGGGTGAGTTGTACAGTTAGGCCTTTGGTGGCCATCACTTTCCATAATAACTCAAGTATATGTTAATCGATTGGGAGGTAATGTCAGAGAGTTCATCATGTTGGCCTTTTATATGCACAATTGAGGAAACGGTGTTCATGACATTATTCAATCAATCTTGATGTCAAATGGCCCAGAATTGGATGTTATTAATTAGTTTTTCACTAATCTCCTGTTTGACATTCCAAAAGGCCTAGATAACAGACGAGTAGGGAATAATGTCCGGGATATATATGAAAATATAAACTTTTCTACCAAATTTTGTGGACATTTTGCAAGCCAGCTTGAGTATGTTTTTCTAAAAACACATCAATGTGAGGCATTTAAACATTCAAACCAATAAACACCATAGATAGTTCTCATTGTTACGCATTGAAGATGGATACAAACAAACACCAAAGATAGATCCAATTTACTTGAAAAAAATGGTGCAAACCTGAAAAATGATGTTTTGCAGATTTTGAGAGAAAATTCCAATAATTTTGGTAATGTGATAGTAACACTAACCGAAATGCATCGTACCTGTTAGTATTCAATGTATATATGACAGAACAGCCCATTTTATTCATCATCCACGACTTTCGATCGATTGCATGGCACTCTGGTGCAATATTTACCACTTTCCATATTTTGGCCGCCATATTGACAGCCATTTTGAGCCAAAGTGACAATTTTGGCTCCATGGAGTTGAAATAGTCATGAGCAATGATATGACTCAATTAATTTGCACAATTCTGCTCAGTTCTTGTGGAAATACGACTAGAATCCAAATGGTGAGTTTTGGTAAAATTTCATACAGCTGTAAAATCCAATTATTGAGGGATCGGAAGAGGCTGGGATCTCATGAATGGCATATTTCATTGCTCCAATGTCCAGTTAACATGATCAATACAAAATAAGGTCACATTTCCGAACTTGTGCCATACAGAAGAAACTGGTCTAGAAGATATTGGTCAACGTCAAATTTTCCACTTACGGCTGCCACTTTGACGGTCATCTTGAACGGGGAGTTCCAATTTCGCCCCAAAAAAATGCCATTATATCTCACAGAGATATACTTACTGTTTTTGCCTAATTTTAAATATCAGATTCCATGGTAAGATTAATTGTGACATTTAATAAATTATATAATCACGAAATTAACGCTCTTTAAATTCGGAAAACCCCTTAAAAGAATATGTACATATGTGCAAAATTTCATGCTTCAGTCACGAAGTGAACAATTCTTTTACTAATCTACTCCACTATGCCTTTTCATGGACTTTACATGACTTTTACCAGAGTATATCATTGTTTACCTTGCCTTTACCATAGTGTTTTTATATAAGGGCCGTTAACCCTTTTATGAAGGGAGCTGCGCTAGTGCACCATTAACCCTTTACCCAACAGAACGCCCAGAAACGCCCGAATGAAGCTTCAACAGCCTAAATTATCTTGGGTCTGTCTCAATAAAACCATACACATATGGATATCATTGGAACCGGCTCATTGACCACATTGTGATGGTTACAGTTATGCCCTGTGCCAATGCATTCTCTTATATATGCGAGTCGACCATAGGTCGCCTCGCATATATAAGAGAATGCATTGGCCTAAAAAAAATCTTGTTTTTAACACTTTTTAACATTTTTTCTTACATTCTTTAACAATTTTATAATTTGTAATGTGTTAAGCCAATGCATTCTCTTATATATGCGAGGCGACCCATGGTCGACTCGCATATATAAGAGAATACATTGGCACATGGCCCTTCTGTTGGGTAAAGGGTTAAAGACCCTGTGCCAGTGTATTCTCCTATGTATGCGAGGCTCCCTATATATAGAAGAGATAAAATACACTGGTCACTTGGTCAATGTAAATATTGTTTGGCCAATGTATTTTCTTGTATGTGTCAGGCGCCCTAAATATGGGCGACTCGCATATATAAGAGAATGTATTTGCACAGGGTTTTCGCAAAAATACAGGAAGCTCCAGCCATTGAAGGTATAAAACTACCCCTATGGGGCCCCTCGCATACGTTAGCAGACGACACTGAAAAATACAAGCTGCCACCTGTATGGGGCTCCCAACAGGAAGCTCCAGTCATGAAAGGATTTTAAAGACAATTAATACTTGTTCTCAGTAATGCTTCCATTTCTCTCCATTACGAAACAACAAAGAGCGTCCATGTTCAGTATATATTCCTGATGTGTGAACAAACAGAGAATCCCTGTTCAGTATATAGTCCTGATGTGTGAACAAACAGAGAATCCCTGTTCAGTATATAGTCCTGATTTGTGAAAATAAGCGTTTGTCTCACTTCTATGATGAAAATTTAAAGCATCCGATAATTCCCTTTTACGGCGGTGTGTTGTTCAACAAGAACTCTGCTATACAAATTAAGACTATAGATTTACGTCTTCTAGAAATTTCAAAATCGAATTTAATTGAAGAATCATCAAACATTTGAAAACTGTAACCACATTTTATATACTTATATGGCTTGAATAGTCACTAAAATTTCACTGTTAACAAGTTCCAAGAATATCTGCCGAATTATAGAACCATGATTACCATTATAGGCTGCTAGATGTTCAGCTGTCCCTATATGCATGTATATGTCTGTTATGTTGATGTTTGTGCCATAATATGTCTTCATAATAGTGCACTCATGCACCTTAAGTTTCTCAAGATTTGTTTTTTTTGGTAGAAATATTGTTTAAACCAAACCCAAGATGGATTCATATCTTTTATCTTTTAAAGTTGATCTTCCTTTGATGCACTTTTCAGCGGGAAATTACACGCACTGACATCCGAAGTAACCTGCCATTCTGATGTTGTAAAGCGGGACTTGATGGCTGCGATGAAGCAGCAAGTACTTGATGGGGATACACACTCCGGTGAACATGTATCACATAAGAAGGTATGTGAGGTGCACGTGATAATGGTATACCACCAAGACCTGCTAATAGGACAACATTAATTGAACAGACCGTAACACAAACACATTGTTGACAAATTGTGGGACATAATCACTAAAAGCGGTCAGCAGAATATTTGGTGTGCTTTTCAAAGTTCAGCCGAATTGCATCTGCAGCCAGTTATTTATATCGATCACGCTATCGTTGCTAAGTGATTGTAAATCTTGAATTGCGCTGACTTAATGTGCTGCGTCAGCTAGTCTCAAATTTTCGGCAGATTTTGTGAAAATAAATATGAATATACTCAGTTTTGATGGGAATAAATAATCAAAATGCTGTATAAATTTAGGAAATGAATGTAGTTGGGGGTGTGTGTAGTATTGTGGGATATGGTGTGGGGTTATGAAGTCGGCACAGTCCTGCTGGAGATAAGATTTAATCGTCATAGTAAATAAAGAGATGTGCGGTTGGTGACCGGAAATATTTAGTGTCCACGGTTGATAAAATAACAACCCGGCTCTAAGCCGCCTGTTAGGTGGACTTTGCCTCGAAACGGAATCGGGTATTAGAATCAAAGTCGGAAAGAGAATAGAATGGAATTGGAATGAATCTAGAATAGTGATGTATTCGTTTTATATCACCGGGTACTTCGTATAGGATAGTTGTGCTATGACTCGGCTAATGAGTTTAACATGTGTCGAACACATGTTCCGCATAATTTATGTTAATTAGTTCTGGTCTTCATTTGACCGCTGTGCTCCACGGCGAGAAGTTCGATTGATAGCTTGTCGGTGGGCACTCATATTTGCCTTATGTTCTGATCACCAATACGCTATATATAATCATAATGGTATAGTAACATACATGGATTTGGGGTTCATATACTATGCTTCTATGTGTATAGATGATGCTGAATTGGTATATATAATACACTAGCAGGTTACCCGGCGTTGCCCAGGTTAAAGTGATGTGAAACCATATGTGGACATTTGGTGGGAATAGAGAATACTCTTGCTCTCAAAGTGTTACAGGTATTCTCATATATTGTATATCCAAATGGCATCACAAAACATGATTCTTACACATGGAATATAAGTAGTGGCTCACCTTGTCAGGTCGGAGCGATTATCATTTTGTTTATCGCGTTTAATCCGTCCCACCAATAAAGAAGTATTTATTTACAGCTGGGTATACTTCAGACCTTATAGCATGAAACATGAACACCATAAACACATTAGTTCGAAAAAATAAAAAACAACAATTGTGTTTTACATAGAGATGTATCAATCGATCAATCAATCAATCAATCTAGTTCATCATATCTTCATGAGGATACAGATGTTTTAAAGATATGTCCAGGTGCTCCTCTGTTCTGGTGCTATATACTGGCTAATCATTTTCAGTTTAAAAGAAATGATGTTATGTATGCATGTATAACAGCTACATGTGCCCGACACAATGAGATTTTGAGTTGTTTATGTTAGGCGATGAGTCTGTTCTAAAAAATGAAAGAAATCCTCTGTATCGGGCAGATATACCATTGTCAGACGTCACTATTGGAGGATCCTGAAAAGTAATGTGCTACGGACTGCGTTTTCCTTTATCTTAGAAGTAACCATATTTGACTGCACATTGTGACCACTATTTTTAAACAAGCCTGCTCTACATTTCCATATCTCTTGGCAATTGTAACCTTTTTTGTGGAAACTATATTGAATGGGACAGACTCAATCGTGTTATAATATATACATGACCCATTCTAATATGCAATCCTCTGACGATTCAAGGTCCCTCAGTTTGAATGAATATATGTATCTCTTAAATAGATTGATATAACTATACTTTTAATGCTTTGTTCTGTGTATCTGTGTTGCTAGATCTTTATAGGAATGCCCTGATTTCCATCCACATATAAATATGACAGTTGAGAAGATATAATTGTTCAAGTGACTTAATTCGGTCACCATTTGTCGAGATTGTGAAATTGGAATGCCAAAAACTCCTTAGAACGACACGGAGATGGCCTGTGATTTGACTATATATAACTGTGTTGGATATCGGCGAATTGAACAATCTTATAAATGCTAGTGAATCTCCTCTCGCCATCCATGACCCGGACGACCCCGAATGTGATTTAATTCATCATTTCATCAGAGAAGAACGTGCATGAATTTGGTGGAATTAGTGCTAAATATATTTGTGTCAACTTGGTGCAACTCCCCTCATGCATGACTTGAACCGCGCCACTTTTGTCATATTTAAATCACGTCTTTTAGACTCGTGCATGCATTATATAATGGAGATGATTATATATACGTTTGGTGGTAATAGGCAACTAAACAAATTATTATCATATTTATTACCCCCCCCCCATCTCTCACACAAACGTCACCAATTTCGCGTCTTTAAATCACACGTTTATATTCCTCGTATCACGTTGAAGAATAATATATCAATTTGGTCGAAATCTGCGCTAAAAATAGCCCCTCTCCTGAAACCAACAACGTCACTTTTGAAAATTTTAACCGCACCATTATCTTACTCGTAAAATGTTACCCCTGCATGTTAGGCCGCCTTGGTGCCATCTCGATTGTACCCTTAAAGTTATATATAGAACACAGACAGATATTCGCAAATATTTGATTCATTGTATCATTTGACAAGAACGTGTATGAGTTTGATGGTAATTGGCACTAAACATATTTTTATAAGTTTTTGGTGACCCTCCCATCCCTATTTCGGACTCAAGCGGCGCCTCTTTTGACCTAATTAAACCACACACTTAGACTCATTATAGAGGACAATTGGCGCTAAATTGGCGCTAAAATATTGTGTGTCAATTTTGGTACCCCTCTCCCTTTCAGTGCACACCTGACTCGAATGACGCCACTTTTGACAGCTTTAAGCCACGCCATTAGACACCTCATACCATGGGGATGAATTTGTATAAGTTTGGTGGCAATCGGTGACTAAACCAATTCTTATCAGATTTATTACCCACCCACCGCCCCCCAAATATCTCACCCCAACGACACCAATTTGGCGCCTTTAAATCACACAATAAGATTCCTTGTATCACGGAGAAGATCTCAGAAGAATGTGCATCAATTTGGTGGAATTCGGCGCTAAAATTATTTTGATCAATTTTAATGTCCCTCTCCCCTTCATGGCATCTCTGACGCGAATGGTGCGACTTTTGACATATATAAACCACACCATTAGATTCATCATATTATGGGGATGATTATATATAAGTTTGGTGGCAATCGGCGACAACTTTTTTTTCTGCCCCTCCCCCTTTTCTGCCCCTGACAACAGCGGCGTCACTTTAGAAAATTCTAACCCTCGCCATTATCTTTCTCGTAAAAAGTTACCCCTATTAGATCCCTTCTGTGCCATCTATGTGGTCCCCTGTGAACTTATATAGAACACAGACAGACAGACATTCGCAAAGATAGATATATATTGGTATATAATATGTGGGGTAATACTGGATTATCCCACAATGGCGCTGTGGTCGTTCGGTCACATTTAGTATGTAATAAATTATGTGACCGAGCGATCACAACTCTGTATTTCGAAATAACATCCACAACCACAAAATTCATTTCTTAAATAAGTCACCAGCTGTATTAAAAACCCGAACATTGTCAAATTAGTTTGAAGTTTACAATCTGTGGTTAACGTGAAATTTGTTGTTGACAAATGTCAAACACTTTTCTGATTTAAGACTAAATGACCATCCTAAGCAGAGTGGGGTTCCCAGAGGGTGAATTTGGTGGCTCTGGCACGCCTTGTGGATATCGTCACTAAATGCATCATATGGAGACCTCATTATGTGGGTGGCAGGTTAGACGTTTCAATAGATGGATACTTTGAGTTTCACGAGGCTTGTAACGATAACATTGTCTCGAGACTTCGTATTGTAACTGAATTTGTAGGCGAAACATTTAGGGGTCTTTAGACCTAAAAATCCCGCCTCCGGAAATGGACTTAGTCACCCGCTGCCTCTGCACGTCTATTCCCATTGATAACTTTCAAAAACACAATTAAATCGAGTTATGGTCCCCAGCGGAGGGAGGGTGTAACATATGTGCCAACGTGAACAGACCCATGGATAACTCAGGTCTCTTATGGTGTCCACGATTCACTACATTTTCACCAACTAGATAGGGTCATTACTATATTGTATCTAGATAGGGTCATTACTATATTGTATCTAGATAGGGTCATTACTATATTGTATCTAGATAGGGTCATTACTATATTGTATCTAGATAGGGTCATTAATATATTGTATCTAGATAGGGTCATTACTATATTGTATCTAGATAGGGTCATTACTATATTGTATCTAGATAGGGTCATTACTATATTGTATCTAGATAGGGTCATTACTATATTGTATCTAGATAGGGTCATTACTATATTTTATCTAGATAAGGTCATTACTATATTGTATCTATATAGGGTCATTACTATATTGTATCTAGATAGGGTCATTACTATATTGTATCTAGATAAGGTCATTACTATATTGTATCCATGTGACCGGAACGCAGAAGAAACCCGAATGACTCAAAGGGGGCTCGCGACTGCATCAAGCAGACACCGGTATAGACATGTATACACCGTCGGATTTCAATTTGACTGGTTGCATGTCAAAATATATGTTTGTCTTAAATAGTTATGAACGCTTTAATTGAAAAATGGGACAAAATGGATGTTATTTCAAAACATTATTGGGAAAATATTACTTCTGCTTTTGATAAAAACAAAAAAAGTTTGCTTCTTGAATGGTGTGTAGAATGGTGTGTAGAATGGTGTGTAGAATGGTGTGTAGAATGGTGTGTAGAATGGTGTGTAGAATGGTGTGTAGAATGGTGTGTAGAATGATGTGTAGAATGGTGTGTAGAATGGTGTGTAGAATGGTGTGTAGAATGGTGTGTAGAATGGTGTGTAGAATGGTGTGTATAATGATGCGTTGAATGGTGCGTAGAATGGTGCGTAGAATGGTGCGTAGAATGGTGCGTAGAATGGTGCGTAGAATGGTGCGTAGAATGGTGCGTAGAATGATGCGTAGAATGATGCGTTGAATGGTGCGTAGAATGGTGCGTAGAATGGTGCGTAGAATGGTGCGTAGAATGGTGCGTAGAATGGTGCGTAGAATGGTGCGTAGAATGGGTGCGTAGAATGGGTGCGTAGAATGGGTGCGTAGAATGGGTGCGTAGAATGGGTGTGTAGAATTGGTTGTGTAGAATTGGTTGTGTAGAATTGGTTGTGTAGAATTGGTTGTGTAGAATTGGTTGTGTAGAATGGTTGTGTAGAATGGTTGTGCAGAATGGTTGTGCAGAATGGTTGTGCAGAATGGTTGTGCAGAATGGTTGTGCAGAATGGTTGTGCAGAATGGGTGTGCAGAATGGGTGTGCAGAATGGGTGTGCAGAATTGGTGCGCAGAATTGGTGCGCAGAATTGGTGCGCAGAATTGGTGCGCAGAATTGGTGCGCAGAATTGGTGCGCAGAATTGGTGCGTAGAACTGTAGAATCTATCTGGCTGATATCAGTCCTCATCTTCTTCAGGAGTCGTTCATGTCATTTGGTCGCTACCAACTGCTGGCACTTGGGATTGCTGCTGCCGATCTGATATCGGTCACCTTACTTATTGTCCTCAGAAAGAGGTGAGTTGAATGTAACTCTGATATCGGTCACCTTACTGATTGTCCTCCGAAAGAGGTGAGTTTAATGTCACTCTGTTATCAGTCACCTTACTGATTGTCCTCCGAAAGAAGTGAGTTGAATTATATGTCACTCTGTTATCGGTCACATTACTTATTGTCCTCAGAAAGAGGTGAGTTGAATGTAACACTGATATCGGTCACCTTACTTATTGTCCTCCGAAATAGGTGAGTTGAATGTCACTCTGTTATCAGTCACCTTACTGATTGTCCTCCGAAAGAAGTGAGTTGAATTATATGTCACTCTGTTATCGGTCACATTACTTATTGTCCTCCGAAATATGAGAGTTGAATGTCACTCTGCTATCGGTCACATTACTTATTCTCCTCCAAAATATGTGAGTTGAATGTCACTCTGATATCGGTCACATTACTGTAACTTTGTCCTCTGAAAGAGGTGAGTTTAATGTCACTCTGATATCGGTCACCTTAATTATTGTCCCCCGAAAGAGGTGACTAATTATCCGCACAGTATAATGTATAACTTTTACTGTGTGTGTTGGATATTGTTTTGGCTCCGATTGTCAGTGGCTTCAAAGCATTGTGCATGGAGTTATGGATCTACAATGGAGAGTAACTTCTGTACTGTACAGACAGCTTATACTGCCAATTAGGCTCAGACCAGGAGAAAATACTTACCACCTTTTTGAAAGAAATATGTTTGTTTAAAAACATATTATAGACTTGTTCGGGTTCTTGAAACTGATAAGTTAGCATCCAGGCGTTATGCAAACTGGAGGATTGTAGCTTTCTACTGACATCGCTGATAATTTCAAAGAAATCGACAATGCCACTCCATAGAAAACATCGTCTGAACTACGCGCAATTGTAATTATTTACATCTCGATTCGGGACGCAACTATTGGCGATAAACCAAGGCAAATCGCAATCGAGTGTTACTGTATTTAATTAAAATATAAGATAATATTCGTAAATATAACTACTTTATACTCTCCATATCTATTTGGTCACCCAGACGGAGTGTTTCACATCGCTTTAACATTTGTTTATTTATTTTATGGCAATTTCTCAATTTATTTACCAGCATCGGTATGCTTAAATGACTCATCAGCGTAGCATTTGAATCAGCCCTTAAGGCAAGCACGTATATATATATGCATAATTTACGTATGGATGGTATAACACAATATGTCAGTTAGTGATTGCTCCTCTCGTGCGTCGGTTTCTTAGCACTGCATCAGCTTACATGTGTCAAGAATCGCTTGTTCAACTGGACACCATCGGTTAAAGTTTAATTGGACACCATCGATTAAAGTTTAACTGGACACCATCGATTAAAGTTTAATTGGACACCATCGATTAAAGTTTACCTGGACACCATCAATTATAGTTGTGAATTATGCACCAAATAAAAACATCATTTTGCTTATGCCTCATATTCTCTGAAAAGTTTCTTTATTATCTAATTTCGATAGAAACTTAGATTCTATTTCTTTTAGTTTCTCAATAGCCCCAAATTGGCAGACCACACATTGCATAATCGAGGTTTCCATGGGTGTACATCACACATTCACTATTTGGGAACTTCAATTTGAGTCTATGTATCTTATAACAGAAGAAGCTATACAAAATAAGGTCCCCAGAGGGTGAATTTGGTGATGCTATCCCACTGTGCGGGATAGCATCACTAAATTCACCCTCTGGGGACCTCATTCTGAAAATGAGAGGCACATAAACTCAGGCGTGTTCTGGTATCATTTAGTTGGACATGGGGCAACGGTAGTTTCAACATCCTGCCAAAACTAATTGATTTAGAAACAACCTTCCGAAGACTTAGGGTTGTTTACATTGCTGTAGATCTGTATACAGTTCTGCACGCATACTATTGTAAACGGGTTGATATAGAAATGCACACAGAAAGAAAACGGTATTCGTTCGTGTGAGCAAAAATCGTGTCCGTTATAAGTTACGGTCAGCGCCGAGGCATTGAGACAGGCAAATCTGATTTGATTAAATGTTACTCGGGCTTGGCGAATGTGCACACTTAATCTTTCTTTGTCATTTCAACCCATGTATTTCACACTGTGTAAGCAAGAACATGTGTACTGGTAGATAAAGGAGTCCTGTTTCTATTTGTGTACATGTACACTGTTGTTTATTGTGTATTCATATGTGATTTGTTCTCATGCGCCTTTCATTCTTTCTTCGACCCATTATCAACTTGTGTAAGAATAAACTGCTTTGGTCTGCTGATAGTTGATTTATTTTTGTGTCTGGCCTAAACTGACACGACTTATAGTTAATTGTCAATTACCAGAGTACTGATGAGCGCGCATTCATTATCAGTAATCATGTTGTGATCACAGTAATCTGCGACACGTGACTTCACAGATATCTGTATACAGATATACAGCAATGTAAACCAACCCTTAGGTAGTTTAATTTAGAGTATATGTGTGTTAGGTTAGAGTTTAGCCGTATGCTTTTCAATGTGCGTGCACATGTATTGGGCGTACCATTTGACAAACCAGTATACGCGAGAACATCATCATCAAATGTTTCGGAACAAGTCATTCGACTTTTGGTTCCGATTTACAAAGAATTTGGTATATATATTTGTCACAATAACTCACTCATCATATATATACTTCAGACTATATAGTTGATAACTTGATAGTCTATCTGGGTTTGAATTCTGTCAGCGAAGTGGCGTTGCCAATGTGTTCAGGAAGTTTGTTCCAATGAACTACAACGCGTTGAGTGAAGAAGTATTTCCCAAAGTTCTTATTCACGGTTTTCATTTGCAGCTTGAGATTATGTCCTCTGGTATTATAATATGTTGCTTTCTGGAACAATTCATCTATGTTGACGTTGTACTGATTATGTAAGTACTTGTATGTCTCTATTAAATCGGACACTATAGCTATATCGTTTTAACATTTCAGGCAGATTGCAAGGAGGACCAGTCAGTCTACGGGGAGGACCAGTCAGTCTACGGACACAATGGAATCCATTTGAAACCCTTATATTCGTTCCGTTTATAGGCTACACGTGCAATGACGTTTGGCAAGCTGCAAAACAGTTCAGTCCCCTCGCCACGCGATGTCTGAACGCTGCCGGCACGTGTATTTTCTTATTAAATCTAACATTTTTATTGAAGTGTTTGACATTTTTAATTCATTCTGGCTTGATCTAGGCCATTTTCAAATAAATATGGACAGTTCAGTTTCTCAGAATAATGCAGAATGAAGTGTGACCTACAAAATTCTCAAATAAATAAATGCGACATTTCTTCACATTACTATAATTTACGTGTAGGTGCTGGCAGCGGTAAGTCCTGCGTAGGGGACTGAACTCTGCACGGAGCTTGGACGTTTGGTAGCAATTGTGGACGTATGAGCAGTAACGTTTGATGGCAATATTATGGACGCATTCACACCAATCATAGATATACACTGTATTATATATATAAAATACACAGTATATTCACTGTCTCGTTGGCTTTACATATAGTACATCTCTTCCAGACCACAATTAAAACAACATTATTTTCATAAATCCCGATTTCAAGACTACATATAATACCTTTTATGTGAATAATACAGACACAACTGAAGATAAGGTAAATTAAATGTCTATAGAGGTATAATGAGGTGGTTTACTGCTGATGTAACCAAAATATGTTAGTTTAAAGATACGTATGGCCTTCACTATGGGCATAATGAGGTGGTTTACTGCTGATGTAACCGAAATATGATAGGTCGGTTCGCACAAAATGTGTTTAGTGGATAATTTCGTATTCATAATATCATTATACTATACTATTAGTATATTCTTGAGGAAATTTTCATTATTTCGAAATTATAACCTACAACCAAGGATATTCGGGCGTGCCTTTAAAATGACATTTGCCTTGATGTTAAAGATGCACAATCCGATTAAGCGCCCCTCAATTAATATTTATTTGGATTCGGGGGTAAAAAATATTTGATTTGAGTCGAGGAACCCACCTGTCAAAGCTCAGAGTTATTAGATATCGATTTTTGAATATTATTTGTCACCCTGGAAAATTATTAGTGGCCCAGATAAACAGATGACGAGCAGACGATCTCGGACCAAATTGCGGATGGAGATAGATAACTCTAAAATAAAGAGGCTTCGAGTTGATAATAAGGCAAAGTTTCGTCGAAAACATGTTGATAAATAACGTTTCGGGCTATTTTATACTATAGTTGACAGTGGTTAGCATTATTTATGTGCAATTAATCTATTCTGATTACAATGAAAATTTCTAAAAATGTGATTGTTTATGTTGGAATCTGATTATATGGGACCATTGAATCGGATTGAGTACCTTTAACAAGATAGAGTTCTCCCGCTTGATGATGGTTTCCATTGATATGTCGTCGGTTCTAAACTAGTTCATTTGACCGATAGAAGTCAAATGTTCTGTAACTATAGCCTGAATCAGGGGCGCCGGAAGGAATTTATATTGCCCCGATCATATAATAGCTAGATAAACATACAGGTCGCCGAAGGCCACCATGGTCTGCCGAAGGTGTCCCCTCTCGAAGGTGTGGGATTTGTTTGAACTTTAAGGCCAAAAGGAGCTCATTTCCTTGGTTTAAAATAAACTTAATGGGCTTTATTTATGTCATTTATATGGCTACACAAAGAGGTGGATTACACTAATTGCGCACATCTGGTACTGAAGTGTACCAACACTTTATCACGGACTCATGCATGGTCCCAGATGGACAATAAACACCATCTCATAATTACACATGAGATTGGATAAATTAAATGTTATTGCAAGAACATCTATTAAATGGCACCATAAATAAAATGAAACCATAAACCCATATACTAGTAGTTAGCGATGGCATATATTGTTAATATTTTCAATGTTGATCACTGCCAAATGCTGCTAATAAGGATCACATTCTGTCATTAGGAGGAAGTGTTGTGCTATTTTGCATTATATCTCCAGAATATAGCTATTTTATTATCCTATCCAACCACACCAACAGCTGTACCGCTTTACCCGTGAACTAAATATCACATAGTTGTAGTGGCAGAGTGATAAAGGCTGACAGTGATAATTTGGCTTGAACTTTTAATGGTGTTTATATGCTTTCACAACAGCATGACCTATACTATTACTGCCCCAACCATATTATTGCCCCGACGAAAGTCGGGGTGGTCGGGGTAGATCCGGCGCCCTTGAGTAATAGCAAGAACTTTACCAATATGCCAAGTTTGAGAGCCAATGGAATAGACATCGCTCTGGAATTAATCATGCCAAGCTGCAAAACAGAGTTGAGTCCCCTCGCCACGCGAAGTATGAACGCTGCCGGCACGTGTATTTTCTTAATCAAATTTAACATTTTAAGTGTTTTGCCTGTTATAATTCATTCTGGCTTGATGTGGACCATTTTCGAATGAATAGTTTCTCATAATAATGCAGAATGAATTGTAACCTACACAAATCTCAAATAAGTAAATGCGACATTTCTTCGTTAACACCACCAGGTTTAATCTGTGGGCCAAATTATAAAAATCTGTGGTCTCATGTAGGTTTTATGGTTTTTCCAGTTTATTAGTTTAAAAGTCGAACTTCGCGAATAGGAGGCCGGTCACCGGTTTATTAGTTTATAAGTCGAACTGCGCGACCAGGAGGCCGGTCACCGGTAAACGGTGTAGTTGGGAATTTAAATTTTGTTTATTGTCCTTTACATTATATATTAGCGAGTTTGCGATACCCATTGGACGGGAACGGGTACGGATAGATCGGTTAACTTGGGTACTTTCGATGCAGCGCATAAAGCGATAACGATTAATTCAATGAAATTCCTGTTAGCTATAGTTGTTCTGCGGCCCCGAGTCTGGTAAAAGCTGTACTTGGAATGTCCAAGTTCGTGAAAGTTCTATTGACTATGCCGATGATTTGAGAAGTTTTATTGTTTTAGGATATTGCGAAAAGGCTAATCTGGCTGTATCAAATTGATCTATAGCGATGGGATGTCTGGCAGGACAACACATTTCGGGTTTTCGTGGGATGTGTATTCGCTGGATGTCTTAAAGTTGCAGTATGTAACCATTATTTTTGTCGACGGTTTCCATCAAACTTATGCTGAGCGGTTAATGTGCATACACTCTATTAACAGTGTACACACAAAACGATTCATTCCTGATAACAAAGTAAATGGCTCAGGGGCTAAATTTTCACACCTGTGCCATGAAAATGACTTGCTCATTTTGAATGGCAGAAAACAAGATATCAAACACAACGGTAGATAATCAACATTATAACATTTTATATTGGAACAGCACAATGCACTTCCTCCCAAGCCTTGAAATAGTGTGTCTGTCATTTGCAGAATGAGGTTCCCAGAGGGTGAATTTAGTGATGCTACCCCGCATAGCGGGCTAGCATCACCAAATTCACCATCTTACAATTCAGCAGAATGAGGTCCCAGAGGGTGAATTTGGTGATGCTAGCCCGCTATGTGGGGTAGCATCACTAAATTCACCCCATGGGGACCTCATTCTGCGAATGACAGACACCTTATTTCAAGGCTTGCTTCCTCCGAAATTGCACATTCCCGATGAGGAACACCCCTCACGGATACCTTATAGGCACGTCCTTGTGCGGCATATATATCAAATCGCTTTGGTCTGCTGATAGTAGATTAATTTGTTTTTGCCTGGCCTAAACTGAAGAGAACTCATAGTGAATTATGTATTAACAGAGTACCGACGAGCACCGGTTCTGTTTGATTACAACAATCCGTGACACAAGACTTTCACCTATTTCTGTACACATATCTACCCCAAATAGGTCCCAACATGTTCAACGCCAGAGCGGGGTCAAGTCACTAATTTCGACGATAAGCCGCTCTACTATGTTTTGGACTCCCCCTGTTCTTAATGTTTGGACAATTATGGACTTTAGTTATACTTAAGTGGGATGTATCGACACCAGTCAGAGTTTAGTGTGTCGGTCATTTGCAGAATGGGGTCCCCAGACGGTGAATTTAGTGATGCTATCCCGCATAGCTGGCTAGCGTCACTAAATTCACCCGCTGGGGACCTCATTCTGCATGGCCTCACCTGGTATGGGCGACAAAGACTCAGATTTAAGTTTCCAAATGGTGAATAATGATGATGTACACCCACCGGGAACCTCGATTATACAATGTGACGTTTGCCAATTTGGGGGTATAAATAAACTAAAAAATAGAATGAATGTAATTTGATAATAAAGAAACTTTCCAGAGAAGATGATGCCTGGGCAGAATTAGGTCCCCAGCGGCTGTATTTAGGTATGCTAGCCCGCTATGTGGGGTAGCGTCACTAAATTCACCCTCTGGGGACCTCATTCTGCAAAAGACGGGCACACTAAACTCAGGCTTGTATCGACGCCAGTTGAGATTTCGATACGCAATTGTGTATATATACGTTAATGTTATATATTGGATAGAACAAAACGGTCCAAACTTCTTCCACGCCAGCGCGGGGTCAAGTCAGGCACACATTATAAATGGGACCAATTCAACTGGGAGGGGAGGCACATCAGTAACCACGGTGAAGTGTGCATGGTACTTCTCATAGTAGAGACACACCACCATGATGAAGCCTGCATGGTATACTTCTCAGAGAATCATTACCCCGCAGGGAGCCCCACACATATATAGAAGCATGTAGAAGAGTGTGGTCGACTCGCATATATAAGAGAATGCATTGGCACAGGGTAAAAAAAAATCCCGACTTACGACTGGATTTGATATGGCGGGTTGGTGCAGGTCACGGGTCGACATACGCATTATTCTACAATGTGTTTACGGAGTAAAACTGTTATCAGCATTCGCTGGATCAGATTCCTGGCCAAATGCGATAATATTGTTTCCAATAACTCGTAGTATATATCATATTGCGAAAACAATACGTGAGTCGTATGTGCGTTATGTGGATCGGATGACTGGACCAATAACACGACGAACGTATATTAAATTGCACAAACAACACGACGGGCGTTTCACAATCACGGAATCGTAAACTGTCCGGGACGTATATATGTATTATCCAAAGAACCCAAACAAGGTAAGTTTACTATTTACTATACTCCTCTCCGCCCACAATTGTCTATCGACTATACCCACGCCCGATAACCCTATAGGCTGGTGGCTGTGGGTAGGCATATTGCTGTAGTGATATTGTGTGGCGGTTTCTCAGAAATTTAGGAAAATCATAAAATCTGGAATCCACCCGGCGAGAACGCTTATGGCATTAGATAGGACCATGACTGGTGTATTCATACACCATTTGTGATAGCCGTGTGCCTTTAGATATATTTTTTATTACTTAATTTGTCGAATTTCACAACCGGTTTTTGTCGTTTATCAAAGAAACTACCTAATATAAATGGTAGAAATCTCGATATGTAGGCTTCATGTACACATGTCACTAGATGCACATTCCATTGATACAATGAAACCAAAATCCACCATAAATGACATATTTTTCGTGGAAAAATATCGATTTTCCTGAGTGTCATATCACAAATTTATGATAGGCATATTGCCTCCGCAGATAGGCTCATGGCAAAGCACAAACTTGTTATGATAGGCAAGTGGCATTGTTGATAGGCACGTTGTAAATATTGACCAAGCTCCAATTTAGCACTTTAAAGCCAACAATATGCAACTTGTGGCATATATTATTTTATAAATACACTCTAGAATGATTATTCATTCATATAAAATAGACAGAACCACACATATGTGTGCATGACGTGAAAATTAACGGACGAGTTTGTTACGCGGAATGTTACAACGTTACAACGATGATTCGCGAGTTGTAACTTGCAGCATAATTTAATTTACTCACCACGCACACATAATGTGTGGTTGTATTTTATTACACACCCACTAGAACTATTCAACATCGAGATTTAGCGTTTATTGATTCGTTTCTGTCGTAATTTATAGCCATTTTATCAAACTGATAGGCGACTTTATTAATAAAGTTTGTAGTTCTTGTTCAAAAGATAAAGTTGACGTAATTTGTGACTCGTGACGTCGACGTTTTTCGTATTGTATACGTGTTGAATACGTGGGTAAAGATATTGTATGGGCTACACACTGCTCAATATAAGAAAATTAACACAACGATTCATCTAGATCGGGCTTTATTTCTTCTGGTTCCGACATTATTTTAGCTTCTTTCTGAAATAGATAATTGAGCGGAGCCTGAGTCAGATATAAATACAATTGGACCACTATAAATGGTTGGCATTTTTGTCAATACCGTGGGGCAGGTTGGGTATGAAGTAGGTACAAAGTGTCGGCTCTTTCACTAATGGCCTTCTAACGTCAACCATTTCTAAGATATACATTACAGTTTAAACGGAAGTTGCAAAACCCGCCCAAATTTGTGCTATTATTTCATAATAAACTGAATAAATACTAATTATTTCTAAGTTTTAATACATTTTATCAGATTTATTGACTAATTTCTGCATTTAGAAGCAGAATCTTAGATTTAAATGTCAGAAAATCTGAAATCATCCCGCGATGACAACTCGATGTTTTTTTCTGAGGTGATCATTTCTCCGATATGATATCGTACTCGGTGAATTTTAGACGCACCCAAAAACCTGCACCACGGTATTGACAAAAACATTTACCACTATAAATGCACGAAATCTCACGACATTAACGCCCCACACACATATGTATTATTGCTCGGTGCTCCTGTTTATGTATATGCGGCATAACTGGGTCATGGTCCAGGTCCACTATATGTATGCTCTAGCTATACAGGTTCTAGCCTACCCTAATTTTCGCACCTGATATTTCTCTGAGCCCAATGTCTTTACCAATATTGATACCACATAAAATTATGTATAACAAGAGATGGACTGTCGTTCGGTGCATAGTGCATACCCCATCGTGGCATACCGCCTCGTGTGGGCATATCTATAACTTATGAGGGCTATACTCAGACAGATGGACACAAACACCAGCATTTTCATATAAACAAAGATGAGTAACTATAGAACAATACAAACAAACATTTGAATGTGCCATTAAATGTCCTTATTAGTGGTGAACATCCATACAAAATTTCATTGAGATCCGAGCATTATTGTTCAAGTTATGACCTGAACAGACATCGGATTGACCAAACAACCAATATTTCCAGATAAACAAAGATGAATAACTCTAGAATGCAAAAGCAGAACAGAACAATGGAACCCTCTATTGAATGTCCTCATAGTAGTGAACATCCATACCAAATTTCATTGAGATCCCAGCACAACTTTACCTTTACCTTTACCTTCTCTGTACATCCCTCCTGTGTCAGGAGAACCGTCCTTATGGGCGGACGTAACCACATCTTCTTGAGCATATAAGTTTGATACCCGGTATGTGTATACATATATATATATTCAGTCTGCAATAAATTATCTACAAGTAGTGTCAGGTCTAACCTGTGGCTGTCACTGACTGCCGGGGTCCACAGGCGGAGCTCTCAGACCAGTTTTCTTCTTGGACAGGATACGGAGACGAGCATGGTGTAGTTGGTAACACAAGCCTCTGGCGATGGATTCAATTTTCAGCATGCAGTGTTTTGGTATATCGAATGCTGAGCAGTCTAGTATTATTTTCAAGAGGTAATGGTTTTGAATATTGGGGTTCAATCCAGCTTGGTTCAGAGTTTCTTTTATGGCTGTTATGAAGCGGCTTCTTACAGCATGGAGACTTTCACAGGTTACAATGAAGTGGAGTATATCCTCAGGTTCTTTGTTGCAGAGTTGACAGATGTCAGTGGTAGTAGATTCAAATTTAGCTTTTTGTCTTTGTAAAATATATGTGCCTGTTGACATTTTCATTTTATGTGCTGCCATAGTTGTGGCGAACGGTTCGGATCCGCAAGCATCCCAGATTTGGTGTACATGTCCAGGAGTGGTGTCTTGTAGATTCAATTGTGTTAGGGTCGATTTATCCATGGCTTCCCGTTTAAGGTTCCCCATCCAGTGTTTTTCTATAGCTGTGTCCACCATGTTCTTCCAGAGACGTTTCGGTGGTGGGAAGGCTACCAGATCATGAGTAGATGGCAGGTCATATAGTTCGGTAAGGCGGGTGACTTTTGTGAACCAGCTGTTTGATGTGTCACCTTTGGTCGCAAGTTGTCTGGCAGCAAGCTGACATTCCACAGAGCCTTCGTTACGAACAATATTACCATATGTTTTAAGCGTCCTTTTATGGATTTCTCCTTCTATCGGTATAAGACCCAGCATAAGCAGAGATGCACAGTTAGCTGTTCTTGTTGGAAGATGTTGTAGGCGTTTGGCAGTCTGTGTATAGAAAGTTTCCAATTGTTGCATATCCTTTTTGTTTAGATTTATTACGTCTAGACCGTACAGTAATCGAGGGAGAATGTAGCAGCGTAAGAGGTGTGCCGAAACTTTTGGATTGAGACCATTCATGCCGTGAAAACCAGCACCTAGGAGGGCATATGAGCATCGTCTAGCTGCTGAGATGCGTTCTTGTGCCACCAGGCTTGTGCCGTGCTTAGATGAACCGTCACGTGTGATGCCGAGGTGAGTAGCTTTGGTCACGGTTTGCATACGGTGGTTGCTTAGAGTCCAAGTATGTCCAGGGTCCCTTCTGCTGATAGACAGGATACACGATTTCTGCTCGCTGATAAGGTATCGTAGACGGTTGGCATAATCCATTAGGATGTTAAGCATGACTTGTAGTTCGTTGGGGTCATGTGAAACGAGGGTAACATCATCAGCAACAGTAGGTGTGCCGCAGAAGACTGAGCCAATTCGCGATCCAAGACTGTTTTCTTCATATTGAGTCAGCAGACCATTAACAAAGACCTTATATGCAGAAGGTGACCATACGCCCCCTTGTCGGACACCTTGGCGTTCCATAAATTGTTGTGATTTCATTCCATTCCAATTCACAGTGGAGTATAGGTTTGAGTACCAGTCCTTAAAGAGGAGCCAGTTATCTCCGGATATTCCTGCTTTGTAGAGTTCTCTTAGAAGACCGGGGTGCCAGACTACATCAAAGGCTTTTTTAGCATCCATAAATGCTATATATAGTGGCTTCTTCTGCTCCTTAGCCTCATTTATTAGCTCAGTTATTATGAGAGCAGCAGCGGTCGGTGATTCCCCCTTGGTAAACCCTTTCTGGAGGGGTGACTGTAGTGTTTTTACTGCATTGTTGTTTCTCAGTAGGTGAAGCTTCTCGACGGTCTTTCCAATTGTGTTGGTTATCGTTATTTTCCTGTATGAGTTTGGGTCATCTTTCGGTTTGCCACCTTTCTTATATATAGGACATACTGATCCGCCCTTCATGCAGTCTGGAATCTTGGCTTCTTGAAAGATTCTGTTGATAATGTTGCAGAGGTATGATATTAGGTTATCTCCTCCAAACTTCAAGTGTTCCATGGTGATGCCATCTTCATCTGGAGCTTTACCGGATTTGAAAGATTTAATACATTGCAATAGCTCGTCTGGGTTTGTTGGGTGAATGCTTTCCCGATTTTCCATAAGGGTCTGTGTTAGGTATTCTATGTCTGTTTCCACAAGTTGTTTGTAAGGTTCGTTAACGTTGCTTGATTCAAGTGGTGTTGATAGCTCTTCAAAGTAGGAGGCCCAACCATTAGTTACCTCTTCATTGGTTTTGAGGACTTCGCCCTTGACATTCAGGAGGGTTGTACCACTGGCTTTAGGGTCACTTTGAGCTCTGATAATGCGGTAGAAGGCTTTGACATCAGTGTCCCTTAGTTCCATGATCTCCATGAGCTTATTGGTTCTAGCACGGGCGTGTTGTTTCCTGATGAGGCTGCGTAGATGTTTTTTCTTCAGCTTGAGGTTGATGCATAGGTGATTTTTAATATCAGGTCTTCCAGCTCTCTTCCATTCCCAAAAGGCATGCTTGGCATCCTTAACTGCCATAGTAATGTCAGGTGACCAGATTCTTTTCCTTTTAGGTTTACGGGGTTTGTTGTCCCACTGTTTGTGTGCGGATTCGTTCAGGACTTTTGTAAGAGTTGTGACCAGTACTTCAGCTGTAGCGTCTTCTGTGTTTAAGTCGGCGGTGTTGGCCAGTGCTTCGGTGATGTCATTGCAGTATAGGTCTTTATTTATTTTGTTCCAGTTGATTCTTTTCCTGCCCTGTATTTTTGGTGGGTCTTGAGCTTTTTTGAGTTGGAGGCTTATAGAAACTGTAATAGGGTCGTGGGTCGAAAGGTTAGTACCTTCTCTCTTGATGGTCTGATATTTCCCGATGATGTCTTGTGATTGAAAGAAATAGTCAATCTGGGAATGTGATACGTTGTCATAGGAGTGGTAAGTTGGTTCTCTGGGGCAGCATGTTGGTAGAAGGAGTTTAGCCTCATTCAGGAACTTCTTGAAGTCCGCATCTCGGGTACAGTCATAGGATCTGTGGAGCGAGGCGTTGAAGTCACCAGCCAGAATAACATGGGACGAGGAGACATATTTTCGAACGATGGTGATGAGTTCGTCAAGGATTGCTGTGTAGTCGCTTCTGGTGTAATTGTTACCTCTGCTGGGGAGGTATACTCCAATGACGACAATAGGGACGTCCGCATTAATTCTAATAGCTGCGAGTCTGTTTCCTCCATCTGGAAGTGGGTCCACATATTGGGCAATGTTCTTATGGTAGCACACAGCTATACCGGCTTGGCCTCTGCTACGGTGATTTGGTAGGACAATGTCATTATCATCTGAGCATTTCACTACCGCGTTAAAGTCCCCCAGGATGTCTTCAAGTTTCCATGATTCATAGTTGTACAGCCAGTGTTCTTGGGCAATTATGACATCTGCCTTCGATGCAAGGTGCTGTAGGTATTCGCCGTTGGATGAGAGACCCTCAATATTGTAGGAGATAAAGTTGAGGCTCGAATCAGGCCCATCTGGAATGGCGGCGGATGGTGGAGCCAGTTCCCGTGTGGAATGAGCGGTACTGGAAACGGGAAAGGTAATGGGATTGGATGGTGTTGAATTATTGGTGGGTGAGCTGCAGTCATCGGAGGTTGCTGGTGGTTCCACGGAGCATATCTCGACGGTTTTGTGTGTCGCCTTCGCAGCTGTGGTGGCCGGTGATGTTGGCGGTCGCCAAAAAAAGACTGCTTAGGGTTAGGTTTAGGTTTTGGCTGTCCTTCGTCTGGCGGTATAGGCATAGGAGTCTCATTAGGTCTTGGGGTGGTGTTAGAACCAGGGTTTGCCTCGGTAGTGTTTAAGTTGATTGGATGTGTCTGCAATAACTTGCCAGTTGATACACTCTTCGATATGGTTGGAACAGTACAGGCATCTATTGGTGGTGATTCAGTTGGTTGGTAGTTCGTTTCGGGAGCTGTTTGGTGTTGCGTTGTTTCTGTGACTGCGGGCAGTGGTACTTGGCAGTGACGGGTGCACGATGTTTGTCTCATGACTTCCAGTTCGAGTTGACTTAGACGATGTTCTAGGGTCCAGATCTTCATGTCAGTAGAGACTTTTTCAGCTGTGAGTATGTCGCTATTATGAGCTGGTTGAGGATTCTCCCTGTGTGGTTCGGTGTGTCTGATCTTGAGGGAGAGTTCCAGTTCTTGCTTGTCTTTTTCAAGAGCTGCTATATAGGTTCTGCTCGTTATTAGTTCCTTGCTGGCTTTGTCCAATTGTGATGCCAGTTTGCAGATTTCCTTTTCTTTTTTCTTCAGCTCTTTTTCCTTTGCCTGGAGTTCTGTTCGAAGTGTAGTATTTTTGTTAGCGTCGGAGTTTTTCAGTTCGATATTTTCGAGTTCCGTTTGGTTGAACTGCTGTGTTGGCGTTGTTATGGATTTGACGTGAGTGGAAGAGTCGTCATGAGGTGTTCGAGACTTTTCAGCTGGGATTTTCAAGGATTGAGGTGATCTCGGATTCTGAATATCACCACTGTCGTGATCCTGTTTGGTGCTACTATAGCAGCTAATGCATGTGTATGGCTTGGTCTGATTATCTAATAGGGTGATGGCCTGCTCGGATGTTCCTTCGCAAGCATGGTGAATATTCTTGCAGCATGTGTCGCAGGTGATACTGTTTTCTATATGGGCTTCCTTTCCACAGATTGGACAGATATCATTTGGAGCTGTGAGATCTCAGTTTCAGATAATGGAGTTCCCAGGGTAAATGGGCAACCATCTGTAAATGCCGGAGGGCGTGGTGGAAGTACAGGAGATTTTAGTCGGCTATCAGGCGAACGAGTCGGGGTTGTTTTTGTTGAGTGAGATGGTCTATGACTTGGCTTAGTTGGTGGTTTTGTAGCGGCATCCCTTTCTAGGTGGTCGCCGCCTGTCATGGGTTCTGTGTCAATCAGGGAGAGCTGTTGATGACAGTATGATTTGATGCGATTGTTCATATCATGTATGTTTGGATCACGGTCCATAGTTTCCAGGATTGGGGGGAGAAATTTCTGTAGGAAGTTGACTATTTCTTGCTCTGTCCCATTGATCATAACTCGAGAAGTAGAGTCGTAGAAGTTGACAACGAAGAGTTTGGCGTCTTTGTCCGAGATTGTATAGGTTTCAAATACAACAATATCATTTTTTGAAGTCTTTCTGGAAATGTGGGCTGTGGTTGGTGATCTTTCTAGTGCCTCGATTGTTGTAGATTTAAAAATTTCGTAACCGGCAGCAGAGAAGTCAAAAACAAAGTTGCCACCTTTAAATGCGGGGTTGACGGTGTATGTTTTCTCCGCAGCTTTAATCTTCTTTTTCAGTGTTTTCTTCTCATCCAGGTTGTATGGGAGAGAGGAATGATGGATGTCGCTTTGGATGTCTCTACGAGAGGCTGGGGTTGGCCTACTTGGAGTGAAGATGTTCTTCTGAGTTTTCATTCGAGAACTTTTTCTCTGTTGACTCATGGTTCTGAGTGGATTCTTCAGCCAGGTCAATAGCCGAGCAGGTAGACACAGCCAAGCAGGGGCAGTCACAAAATTAGACTGGACACTAACTCAGTGTGACGGTGAGTGGAGTAGAGAAATTCAAGTTCGGAACTCTAATAGAGGTGAAAATGCTACTGTTCTAAGTGGAAGTAGATAAAATTAACACTGGTAATATATACACTAAAAGCACCACGAGATATATTGGATAAAAACAAGTTTTAAAAATGTTCATAAAAGTGTTGGCAGGTGCTCTTCCAGCTCGAAAATATGCCGGCTGGTTCAGGATTCAAAATGGCGTCGCTCGACCTTGGTAGTAAAAGTTAGATAAAATGGCTATATACAGACTTCATACACAAGAATAAGAAATGATTAGGTAGTTAGGTGATAAAACAGTTCTTTGTACACTATTTCACAGGTGCAATATTGAGTTAAAACTAGTAAAATTGTTAAAATCGTCGATAAAATCGGGAGCGAGATTTAGAGCAGCCACTTCCGTCGGGTGCGTTCGATCAAAATCAACTGTTGAAGTTACGACATGAACAGACACCAGACGGACCAAAAAGCCAACATTTCCAGATAAACAAAGATGAATAACTCCAGAATGGAAAATCCGAACAAAACGATGGAACCCTATTTTTAATGTCCTCATAGTAGTGAACATCCATACCAAATTACATTGAGATCCGAGCACTACTGTTCAAGTTATGACATGAACAGACAATTTTGTCACAGTTAAAACGTTTTACATTACAACTGCCAGTATTTAGTTCTTGGAAATAAGTAGTGTATGTTTCCTGACTCATGGACGATGTGAATTTACAACACTGTGAATAATATAGCATTATAAAAGCGTTTTTCTCAGACTAAAACCACTATTGATCATTGTGCCACATGCCTATCTGTGTTTGCCATATGTCTATCCTCTCGGTGTTTGGCTATTCAATATGCCTACCACAAAATATTGACGGGACTGTATGTCAAATATTTTTTTTTAACTGAAAAATGCATTATTTGAGTTCGCAGTCATGTTTGTCTTGTCACTGAGATGCTATACCACATGTATCCACGAAAATAACTTACAAATCGACATGCTGAGCAAATTTGGGAGTCTGTTTACTTTGAAAGTTTGAAAAAGTCGACAAAATCCGATATATTTTGTCTTCAAACAACGTATTCTACAATGCCAAATTGTTACCAAGAAGTTCAACGTATAAATCAGACATTACTGCATCTGACGTGATAAAAAAATCTGACCTTTTACAGCGTATTTGATCAATTATAATCTAAAACACACCTTGGTTGCGAAACCCGCCACGCAATATCACCACAGCAATATGCCTACCCACAGCCACCAGCCTATAGGGTTATCGGGCGTGATACCACAGTCCCTTGGAATCGCTGTTTCACAATGCAGAAAATGTACAACACTAAATAGATACAACTTTTTTACAATAACTGAAAAAATCAGTCCGGAAACACTAACGTTTTCTCACAAATTTGGGACTATCAAACGCAATATATTAAAAAAAATTAGAGAAAGTACAATTGAAATTGCTGAAGTATGTCCTTGGACTAAATCCGAGTAATCCATATATAACCGGGAGGCGACTAGTCATATTACATAGGAATCGCTAATGGCCACCCGGGTGGCGAATAGCGTTTATATATTTTCTTTATTTGCTCCACACACGGAGAGTATGCTGATCTCAAGCATAGGAAATAATGATATTTGGAAATAATGATTTTCAGTCCTTACCCAAAAGGCCGTGGGTTGGGTTGCGATATTGGAAAGGGGGAGGGGTACATACTGTAACATGTTTTTTTCTAACACCGGAACTTCAAATATGATCTAGAAGCATATTTTCGCTCACAATTATGTAATCGGTATCTCAGGTGGAGATGGGGAGGGGATGGGGTGTTGCATAACTGGTTGAGGATTTTTGGAGTGTGGGAAAGGGAACCGTTTTTTTTCATAAAACATGGTGTCAGTTTATTTCCTTGTGCATTAGATGTAAGGATTTTTGAATTATAATAGGCGTTCCTTGCATTGCAAGTGCACATTCTCTAGGTTTAGAAGAACATTTCGGACAAATCTCAGTGATCGGAATTTGAGTGGGAGTGGTTCTATAAACAATCATTTTATAGAACTGGAAGTGGAATTGCGAACGAAAACATGCGATCTGAATTGGTTATTGATGGGGAAGGGCGAATAACTTTATTCATAAAACCTGGATGTCTGATGAGTTTCTTGTTTTTTTCATTAGATTAGACGATCCTTCAATCATAAACAGTCATTTTTTGGAAGTAGAATTGCGAACAAATATCTGCGATCTGAATTGGTTGGGGGGGGGGGGGTGGCGAATAACTTTATTATTAAAACTTGGATATCAGATGAGTTTCATATTTTGTGCCTTACATTAGGTAATCCATGAATGTTAAGTCGTTTCCTAGGTCTGGAAGCATACTTTCACTGAGTACCTCTGTGCTTTGCATTTCATGTGGTAATGGGAGGTGGGTAGGGGTGGCGAATAACTCTTTTCGTATAACACGAATTTCAGAGGAGTCTATTATTTGGTGAATTAGATTAGATTATACGACCTTTAAATTGTGAATTTTCAATTTCTAGAAGTGGAGGTAGTGCTGCGAACAATTTATGTGATCTGAATTTGTTGGGGGCGAATAACGTTTTTCCCCCTATATTCAGGGGGGATTTTTTTCCGGGCACGTATGCCTGGGTCGGTGGGTGATCGATTGGACCAACAAACAAATTTTGTCTGCAACTCAAAACTTTTTTTTTTGGCCGAATGACCCAAAATGACTATATATGTCAATGTAGCCCATGCTAATGGATTGAATTTTGAAATCTAAGATGGCCGCTGGCAGCCATGTTTTTTTGGCCGAATGACCCCAAATAGACTCGTTCCTATTTACATGTCAATGTTAACATCCATGACAAATAGTATGCACATAAATTCATATACAGCTGTTTACAGTGAATTCCACCCGCAAATCTCTGTTTTAGTGTTAAAATGGGGGGTGGGTGTCCAAAAATGGTCGGAAAAAACTGGCGAAAACGTAAAATATTTTGGACGTGGGGGTGGGTGGGCCCCAACAAGGGTCAAAAGTAAAAAATCAGCATACGTGTCTGAACATTTTTTCTGACCCCCCCCCCCTGCTATATTTCAATATTAAATAAGTTTCTCGTTTTTTATGTATTATATTTAGGCGATCATTGCATCGAAAGTGCACATTCCCTACGTTTAGAAATACATTTTGGACAAACCTCTGTGATGGAATTTGATGTGTTTTGTGCATTTAGGCGATCCATGAATGTTAACAGTCATTTCCTGGATCTGGAAGCACCCTTTCGCTCAACATTTTGTGATCTGCTTAAATTAGGCGCTCTTTGGATCGCAAAAGCTCAATCTCTCTGTTAAAAGAGTACATTTCGGTCAAATGTATGCGGTCGGAATTTGATGTGGGGGGGGGGGGCGAATAACAGTAGTCATTAAACTCGGACGTCTGATAAGTTTGTTACTTCGTGCATTTAATTAGACGATCTCTCAATAATAAACAATCATTTTATAGAACTTGAAGTGGAATTGCGAACAAAAAAATCTGCGATTAAATTTATTCAAAGCTTGGATGTCAGATGAGCTTCTTAATTTGTGCATTAGATTAGACCATCCTTCAATCAAAAACAGTAATTTTATAGAACTGGAATTGCGAACAAAAATCTGCGATCTGATTTGGTTGGGGTGGGTGGCGAATAACTTTATTCTTAAAACTTGGAGGTCAGATGATTTTCTTTTTTTTTGTGCTTTACATTAAGCGATACATGAATGTTAACAGTCATTTCCTGGAAGCAAACATTCGCTGAGAACCTCTGTGCTTTGCATTTCATGTGGTAATGGGAGGTGGTGGTGTAGGGTGGCGAATAAACCTTTTTCTTATCACTCGAATTTCAATTCAATTTTCAATTTTTAGCAGTGGAGGTAGAACATATTTATGTGATCAGCATTGTTTGGGCGGCGAATTACGTGTTTCCCCTTATATCTCGAAATTACATAATTAAATAATTAATTGTATTATAATAGGCGCTCATTGCATCGCAAGTGCACATTCTCTAGGTTTAGAAGTACATTTCGAACAAACCTCTGTGAACGGAATTTGAGGTGGGGCGGGCGGTGATTAACTTTATTTTTAAAACTTGGATGTCAGATGAGTTCCTTGTTTTGTGCATATTTCCGATCGCAGACATTTGACCGAAATGTACTTCAGAACCAAGAGATTGAGCACTTGCGAACGAATGACCGCATAAAATGTTCAGAGAAATGGTGCTTCCAGATCCAGGAAATGACTATTAACATTTATGCACCGCCTAATATAATACACAAAACAAGAAACTTATCTGACATTCACGTTTTAAGAATAAAGTTATTCGCCACCCCAACCAATTCGATTTTTTTTCGCAATTCCACTTCCAGTTTTATAAAATGATTGAAGGGTCGTCTAATAAAATGCACAGAATAAGAACTAATGTGACATCCAAGTTTTAAGAATAAAGTTATTCGACTCCCCCTACCCACCCACCAACCAATTCAGTTCGCAATTCCACTTCATTTTTATAAAATGATTGTTTATTATAGAAGGGTCGTCTGATCTAATGCACAAAGTAAGAAACTTATCTGACGTCCGTGTTTAAAGACTAACGTTATTCAAATTCCGATCACAGGCATTTTACCGAAATGTACTTCTAAACCGAGATATTGAGCACCTGCGATCCAACGAGCGCCTAATATAAGCAGATCACAACATTTTGAGCGAAAGGGAGCTTCCAGAACCAGGAAATGACTTAGCATTCATGGATCGCCTAATATAATGCACAATATAAGAAACTCATCTGACATCTACGTTTTAAGAATAAAGTCATTCGCCAACCCCCCAACCAATTCAGATCGCAGATTTTAGTTAACCCTTTACCCAACAAACCGGCCAAAACCGGCCAAATAAAGCTTCAACAGCCTAAAATATCTTCGGTCTGTCTCAATAGAACCATACAAATATGGATATCACTGGAACCGGCTCCTTGACCACATTGTGATAGTTACGGTTATGCCCTGTGCCAATGCATTCTCTTATATATGCGAGTCGACCATAGGTCGCCTCGCATATATAAGAGAATGCATTGGCCTAAAAAACCTTTTTACCATTTTTTCTTACATTCTTTAACAATTTTATCATTTTTAATGTGTTAAGCCAATGCATTCTCTTATATATGCGAGGCGACCTATGGTCGACTCGCATATATAAGAGAATGCATTGGCACAGGGCCGTTCTGTTGGGTAAAGGGTTAAACAATTCCAATCCAGAAAATGATTGTTTATTATTGAAGGATCGTCTGATCTAATGCCCCGGTTCCATATTCCCGATTTTCTGTCCCGAATTAGTATATTCGGCACCAATTCGGGACCAGACCAAATCGGCAGCATTCGAGAGAATTCTGGACGAGTTTTATTCCAAAAGCCGCCGAACTGATGACAAAATTTAATCGTCCCGAACATTGCCGAGTATTCCAGAATGCTTCCGAATTTCTTCCCGAATGATAAAGAATTATCCCGAACTGATACCGAAATTTCGTGCGAGTAGCCCAGATTACTTCCGACTTGTTGCCGAATACCCCGAATCAATGCCGAACTGGTACCGAATTGATGCCGAATAAATACCGAATTGGTATTCAATTTCTGCCGAACGTCCCGAATCGATGCCGAATTTTGCAGATACACCGGATCTCAGTATAAAAGCAGCCACACATGGCGGATTCGGGAATAAGCTACCGAATACTGCCGACTACTCCAGAATATCCACCCGAATATTGCCGAATACTGCCGAATACTGCCGACTACTCCCGAATAGGTGCCGAATTGCTCCCGAATTTCTCCCGATGATTGACAAATCGGGAGCGATTCGGCTTGGTTCCCGATAGTTTTGAACATTTCAAAACTGTCGGGAGCGGGCCCAGAATCGTCCCGAATCGACCCCGATACCACCGATATCCCCGATCATGTTCGGGGGTAAAAATTCACTGTACCGACTCGTCCCGAACTTACTCCACGATTTTTGCAAAATTATGATTCGGGAGTCATTCGGGAACATTCGGGGTGGAAAATTGGGGATATGGAACCGGGGCTTAATGCACAAAACATGAAACTAATCTGACGTCCGAGTTTTAAGAATAAAGTTATTCGCCCCCCCCCCCCTCCCCAATCAATTCAGGTCGCAGATTTGTTTTCGCAATTCCACACTTCCAGTTCTAGAACATGATTGTTTATGATTTAGGGAGAGGCTAATCTGATGCACAATGGACGTCCGAGTTTTAAGAATAATGTTATTCGACACCCCGCGCACCTCAAACAGAGACGTGCCGACGTGTGGGGGGGGGGGGGTGTTCGGGGTGTCTCACCCCCAACTTTGGTCAAACTTTTCAACAGTTGGAAATTTTACACCTGCCAAAACCACCACATTCATACTTACATGCCGGTAAAATGCCTTGGTGAAAAACATGGGTGGGTACATTTTACTATTGTAAAAATACATGGGTGAACGCATATGTGTGCGTTCAATATGGTGACCATTCAAATTACCAGAGTAAAATTACCTGTTCCAATCACTCTTGTAAAATACCAGAATGTTTTCACCACCGTTTACCAGTGTTTTTATAAGGGAAACGACAGACTATCTGGACAATGTTTTTATATTTAGTTCAATTACACCATAACTGCCAGCAGTTCAACGTATTTATGACATCACAATTGTTAACAGACTGCTTTTCAAGTTCAATGTTACCATTGTGCACGAGTCAAGTTTGTGATGGAATAAACACACACAATTAATCTTTCAAAATTTAAAAAAAGTTAAAACCCTCGAGGTGTAGTGGTTTCCTGTGAACGAATTCAGAGGACGGTATGCTGTTTATAGGGGGTATTTTTGGCTGGGTGATCCAACCCCTTCTATACGAGCTAAAGATAATGTTGGATTATTAGGGGAATTACGATAGCTCTACCCCATCAAAATGTAAAATTTAGACAAAAAAGCCAAAAGTATAAATACAATTCGACAGCAGTACTTCTCAGATGGCAAACAAGCTCCAGTCAGATGGAAAGATGTGAATTGTTATGTTCTGAAAATAAAGTCTTCAAAATTCCGCAGTGGGGGGGGGGGGGGGGGGGGGTCCATATCCTGGCTCAGTGTCTAATGGATAGTGTAGTGAAGTCCAGTCTTTATATTATCCATCAAATGCTGCAACAGTTACAGTAACTGTTGTTCTCCCTTATTATACGAGGGCCAGCAATATGTCAGTGTTGTGTCACTGCGATTTCACTGATGCATTCGATGTCGCGATACATATTGCCACCGCGATGTAATTGCTGATTCATGGATGTCACCCGGTGGCGACTATAACTGTCTTCGTGAAGAAGAGATTATATTGTATGTCTGAATGTAAGTATAAGATGAATACTATCTATACCTTGTATCTTACATATACAACCATTCATTTTGAATGTAAAATCATCTGACTGTTTCAATAAAAATTATATATATATATATAAAAAAACAAACTGGTTTCGTGCTGCTATTCACTTTCTGTCTGTCTGCACCGATTCGTCGCGGTCTGATCTGAGCCCTCCCACCCCCCCCATCCCGCCACCCATAGTATCTTATGCGCCACAGGCGCCCGTATAGAGGCTACTGCCCACATAAATAAGTAGTATGATGTGAGCCCACCCACCCCTCCATCCCGCCACCCATAGTATCTTATGCGCCACAGGCGCCCGTATAGAGGCTACTGCCCACATAAATAAGTAGTATGATGTAGTATACTGATTATTATATGTGGGCAGTAGCCTGTAAATGGGCGCCTGCGGCGCATAAGATACTATGGGTGGCGGGATGGGGTGGTGGGTGGGAACGTTATACTGATTATTATATGTGGGCAGTAGCCTGTAAATGGGCGCCTGCGGCGCATAAGATACTATGGGTGGTGGGATGGGGTGGTGGGTGGGAACGTTATACTGATTATTCAACGTTGGCGGCCATCTTGGATTCAAAGACCGACAGATCAGACATTTTTGTCTGCACCGATAACATTGCTGTCGGCACCGATAACATTGCTGTCTGTACCGATAACATTGCTGTTTGCACCGATAACATTGCTGTCTGTACCGATAACATTGATGTCTGCAACGAGGAAATTGCTGTCTGCATCGATTCGTCATGTAATTACAGTATCATCGATGATATGCGAGTCGCGATTCAAACTGCCATCGCGGTGTTAGCATTCTAACCGATATTCTCAACACGCTTTTGTAGATGCTGGCGCAATTATATTTAGTGATATGCTGCTATTACTCAATCGTCTTGGATATCGGATTCGCTAAGGACAATATACACAAGACGGACGACGCTGGCGCGCATGGAAAGCCGACCGATGGGTCACCGACCAATATAACATTGACAACAGACTCATCAACCCCCTGCGAACAATCAACGTCTCAACGCCACGTTATGATCGAGCACGGGGATTTCACGGCGTATCTCGTGGAATCGGATTATGGAACCCAACCAGGTATGACTCAACGAATACTTTTTCATATATGTATATCATGTATGTATAGTGCAAATTTTCTTTGACGTATACGCACCAGTGAAATCGGTATTGGTAAAACTGGTTTACATCGATGTATATACGAACTAGTGGAATCGGTAGTGATAAAACTGGTTTACGTCGATGTATATACGAACTAGTAGAATCGGTAGCGATAAAACTGGTTTACGTCGATGTATACGAACTAGTAGAATCGGTAATGATAAAACTGGTTTACGTCGATGTATACGAACTAGTGAAATCGGTAATGATAAAACTGGTTTACGTCGATGTATACGAACTAGTGGAATCGGTAATGATAAAACTGGTTTACGTCGATGTATACGAACTAGTGAATCGGTAGTGATAAAACTGGTTTACGTGATGTATACGAACTAGTACAATCGGTAATGATAAAACTGGTGTACGTCGATGTATACGAACTAGTGGAATCGGTAATGATAAAACTGGTTTACGTCGATGTATACGAACTAGTGAAATCGGTAGTGATAAAACTGGTTTACGTGATGTATACGAACTAGTGAAAGCGGTAATGATAAAACTGGTTTACGTCGATGTATACGAACTAGTGAAATCGGTAATGATAAAATTGTTTTACGTCGGTGTATACGAACTAGTGAAATCGGTAATGATAAAATTGGTGTACGTGATGTATACGAACTAGTGTAATCGGTAATGATAAAACTGGTTTACGTCGATGTATACGAACTAGTGAATCGGTAGTGATAAAACTGGTTTACGTGATGTATACGAACTAGTGAATCGGTAGTGATAAAACTGGTTTACGTCGATGTATACGAACTAGTGAAATCGGTAGTGATAAAACTGGTTTACGTCGATGTATACGAACTAGTGAATCGGTAGTGATAAAACTGGTTTAAGTGATGTATACGAACTAGTGAAATCGGTAATTATAAAACTGGTTTACGTCGATGTATACGAACTAGTGAAATCGATAGTGATAAAACTGGTTTACGTCGATGTAGACGAGCTAGTGGAATCGGTAGCGATAAAACTGGTTTAATGTCGATGTATACGAACTAGTGAAATCGGTAATGATAAAATTGGTTTACGTCGATGCATACGAACTAGTGGAATCGGTAATGATAACACTGGTTTACGTGATGTATACGAACTAGTGGAATCGGTAGTGATAAAACTGGTTTACGTCGATGTATACGAACTAGTGGAATCGGTAATGATAAAACTGGTTTACGTCGATGTATATACGAACTAGTGAATCGGTAATGATAAAATTGGTTTACGTCGATGTATACGAACTAGTGAAATCGGTAATGATAAAATTGGTTTACGTCGATGCACCATCGTTGAATTATAAAATCACAAAATACGGTAAAGAACTGTCACAATTTTGAAAATAACCCGGTTAGTTCATAGACAACATAATTTAGTTTTGTTCTGAATACCAAATGAGTTGTCAACTGAATGATGTAATTAATGTGAAATGTATATATCGTATCGCGATGTTTACATGGTAAAGATGTCATTATACCCCCTTTTGTTTTAAATGGGGGAAAGGGGGGTATCCTGTTTTGGACCTGTCCGTCCGTCCATCTGTCGAGCCGTGCGTCCGCACGTCTGTCCAATGTCTGTTCATGTCATAACTTTAACAGTAGTGCTCGGATCTCAATCAAATTAGGTACGGATGTTCACTACTATGAGGACATTAAATAAAGGGTTCAATAGTTTTGTTCGGATTTTCCATACTAGAGTTAATCATCTTTGTTTATCTGGAAATAGTGGCTTTTTGGTCCGTCTGGTGTCTGTTCATTTCGTAACTTCAACAGTTGTCCTGGAATCTCAGCCAAATTTGGTGTGGATGTTCACAACTATGAGGACATTAAATAGAGGGCTCCATCGTTTTGTTCGGAATTTTCCATTCGAGAGTTATACATCTTTGTTCATCTGGAAATGTTGTCTTTTTGGTCCGGCTGGTGTCTGTTCATGTCGTAACTTCAACAATTATGCTGGGATCTCAATGGAATTTGGTATGGATGTTCACTACTATGAGGACATTAAAAAGAGGGTTCCATCGTTTTGTACGGATTTTCCATTCTAGAGTTATACATCTTTGTTCATCTGGAAATGTTGGATTTTTGGTCCGTCTGGTGCCTGTTCATGTCGTAACTTCAACAGTTGTGCTGGGATCTCAATGGAATTTGGTATGGATGTTCACTGCTAAGAGGACATTCAATAGAGGGTTCCATTGTTCTGTTCCGCTTTTCCATTATAGAGTTATTCATCTTTGTTTATCTGGAATGTTGGCTGTTTGGTCCATCCGATGTCTGTTCAGCTCATATCTTGAACAGAAATGATCGGATCTCAATGAAATTTTGTATGGATATTCACCGTTATGAGGACATTTAATGGCAAATTCAAATGTTTGTTTTGGTTATTTGTTCTATAGTTATTCATCTTTGTTTATATGAAATTGCTGATTTCTGGGTCCATATGTCTGAGTATAGTCATCATAAGTTATAGATGTGCCCACACTAGGCGGTATGCCACGAGGGGGTATGCACCGGACGACAGTCCATCTCTTGTTTTATTTAATATGTATATATCGCAATGTTAGTAGTAATGGTGGGCACTATGGCCCAGTACCCCCCAGACATGGGCACTATGGCCCAGTACCCCCCAGACATGGGCACTATGGCCCAGTACCCCCCAGACATGGGCACTATGGCCCATGGGCCATAGTGCCCATGTCTGGGGGGTACTGGGCCAGTGCCCATGTCTGGGGGGGTACTGGGCCATAATGCCCATGTCTGGGGGGTACTGGGCCATAGTTCCCACCATGAGGATAGATGTTCCTGTCATTGATGTGACATTTCTGATCGAAAAAATGAAAATGGACTTAGACATTTTTTCATTACTAATTTAAAGTTTGTATAATTCTGACCAGAGATGACACATCGACACGAACAGAATCAATTGGTGGGGGGTCCTACAGTGAAAACGATTTTGTTGAAATTTATCATTTTATTTTTCAAAAACAAGAACAAGAACAATGAACAATAATATATTATTATACATCAATAATATTAACAAAGAACAATAATTTATGTACAAAACAAGGTCTCAGATTTGAAGAAACTTAATTGAACATCCTACAACATCCTACGCTGAATCAATAACAAAAAGAGTCTATTTTGTGGAGTTGTTGACACATTCGTTGTTATCTGGTCGTCGTCTTCTTTGCGTTGTATGTATATCAGCCGTCGATGTCCTGGTGAAGTTTAATTCAACAGCAAATTTGCTTTTCTGTATAATCGACCATAGTGCTTTCCAAACCATCGAACTATTGTTCTGTCATTCTTGAAGAAATCCCGAGAATTGAATAATATTTTCATCCTCTTTCCTTTCATCATGTGGTGGAGTGCGAATATACAATATAATCCACACACATTTGTCGCACGATGTTGATATCGTGTTGTATTCATAGTCCATGCTGATGAGTTCCTTTTTATGAATGGTAACATATATCGTCTCGGTGGTGGTAGTCCAAATGAGTCGAAGTATACAGCTGATCTTCCCTTGAATAACATCAATGTCCAGTGTTCTCCTGGCTGATCCGATGAGTGCGTGTTCACAATATATGCTTGAATATGCTGTGGTTTCTTCTCTGGTAACAGATCTCTAGCACAAACATGTGTGTTAAGTTTACACAACCAGGAATTGTCCAGAATATATTGAAGTTCAGCTGTCTGCATCGTTGTAATTCTCTTTGACTCGCTGTGACCACATCAGAGTCCACTCTGCGTCGATTTTTTTGCGGTTGAGCTCCAAACTGTTTCTCAGATGATCATACATGATGAATGCTTCGAACTTCTCCTTGCAGTGTGGGTTTAACCACATCAGCTTCGGGAACCATCTTTCCCAAACATTGTATATGTCAAGTTTAATCAGCGCTAAGTCGATAAACTGGTTTGTCCAATCATCAGTTGTAGAGAACAAACACAGAACATGTTCACGTTGACTAGGATGTTCTATTTTACATCCTTCACAGTTTGCTGACACTTCCTTGCGAATAAGTTCTTGTAGTTCTTCAATCATAGCGTTGTTGAGTGTGTCCAAGATCAGGTTCCATCTCGGAGCAAAGTTTTGTGAACGTTGGTGTTCTTCATAGTAGTTCCATAGCTGTGATGTGAAATCCATCCTAATAGTCAGTAAGCACTTCTCTCAAAGCTGTGATCTCTATTTCACTGTCGAATTCAGCATACACCAAAACGTTGACGGCTGTAGTGAGAGCTGTCAAGAACTGAAGCTCCAAACGCAGGTTCCCTGTCTTTATAGGATGTAGATGTCCCTCGTCACTTCCTTGGTCCGGTGTCAAGTCGAAACCCCACAAACAATATCCATTCATATATTCTTTTAAATTAATGCCAATTGATTTGTTAACACCAAACATTCCTAAAGATTGATACAAAGATAAATATGATCTGAGACATTGTTTTGTTGCGAAGTTTGGTTCAAATGGACGGTTATGTATTGTATGACCGTCTTGACTAACTTCCAATTTATTCAAACTGAAATGTTTGAAGTGGAATGGATTGGTACCCAAATCTCCATTCATATCTTTATTTTCGACCAACGCAATAAAAATTCTCTTTGGTAATTGTCCTTGAAATAAGTGGTCTTCAATTTTTGATCTAAGTCCAGTACTAATTGTGAAAGTTTTTATTTCTACTCGTCTGATAGGTATTTTCATTTTTGACTGGACAATTTCTTGATTTAATTTATTTGAGACCGCTGGAAAGAGACTAACTGTTCTGACATGGAACACTGCTGATTCGAAAACAATTTGTCCATCCTCGCCGCCAATGAGGCAAAATTTTGATGGTGATCTGTTTAATCTGATACGAATTTCAATTCCATTTGGTAAATATTTTTCTTGAAGAAACAGATCAGTGTGTAAGCGTCCACATAGTTCAACAATTTTACTACCACCGATCAAACTTTCTCTAGAAGTTAATCCAGCATTGCCACCACCTTTGGTATTCTCTTCAAATTGTTCTGCTGTATCGCCATACCACATTTCTAAATTTGCTAATTGATTATCTTTATATTCTGGAGAGTATCCCAACAGATTTTCGAAATATGCTCGGTATGGGTAAGTGTCAGAATTCGAAGTTATCAATTTGTTGTTCAAGTAAACATCGATACTGCTGAACATGCTATGAAAGAAATTGTTAACAGGTGCTAATTCCGTACCAGCTAGCAAATTAGTTCCATCTTTTTTTGTAATTTTGAATTTCACATAAAGATAAGATTGGTTAATATCTGTCCACTTTTCGGTTTGAGATGGTATGACAAACTCTATCGGAGCAGAATTATTCAGCGGTGCAATCGGATGATTTTCGATCCACTGCGATTCTGACATTGTAGCCACCGTTGGTGGAACATGTGTTATATCAAGTTCCGATTTATTGCATTCGCATGATCCATTTACCATTTGTGCCATGATTAATCAAAAATATCAAGAGCTCGACTGCTAGGATGTTTTTTCGACTGACTTTTTCGGCGTTTGACAGCTGAATGATTCATTTTTGAATTTGCTACTCTTTTTCTAGGTTTTTGTCTCGAGTTCAAAATTTGATTTTTAGCTTGTGTGCCAAAAGATTTTAAAGCTTTTTTACCTTCAGACATCAACGCTTCTTTCGGACTTTTACCTTGATTAATAATTTCATCTGCAACACCAAAAGTGTGTTTTTTCGCAAGTTGTAAAGCTGTCCGACCAATCGGTTTTAGAAATGGTACAGCAGATCTCATAAGTGATTTGAAAATTGAACCAATACCGTTACCATATTGCCGTGGTACACCTCTATACACGGGAAACATTGTTTTTAGAACTCCTCTCGTTTTCTGAAATGCAGCTTCGCCAAAGACTTACCACCAATAAACTGAATTGATTCTCCTGTGTCGCCACTTATATTTACACTAATTTTGTCAAAGTATGACTTTGAAACTGGAACATAATGTAAATTTAAAAATTCATGTTTTACATGTAATCCGTCGATATCTCTTTTAATTCTGAAAGAAACAACTCGTAAAATTTGTACTTCAACATTTCCAACAATTGTGAAATCGGCAATATCAGAATAAACAAACATTTGATTATGACCAACAAACAAATCTACACCAAACGGAAATCTACTATTTGAATAAAAATCTTCAGAAGCGTTTTCAGTTTTGTAACCCAACTTGTGCAAAAGACATTGTGGTAATTCAATTCCTAGTTTTGGGATACTTAAACTCTTGCGAATAATTTTCACACGTTTTGTAACTTTTGAGTACTTGATGTGAAATCCGTATTCGTTTTGCATTGCTTCTCCAAGTGTTTCATCAATTACATCTTGCATTGTATCAAGTAAATCTGTCGCAGAGGTATACGAACCTTCGCGTATCTGTATTTCAATTGCACGAACGCCATCAGGTCTCGTAAATATCTTTTCTTCAAAACGATTTTGAAGAACAGACAGTATTATTGCATCAGTTGTAATCAAATTGAATTTACACGAATCCCCTGTAACATTGTATGTTTCTGAAGGTGTTATCAGTTCGACTAATGCAACTTCCCATTTTTCTTTATCAATTTGAATTGGTTTTGGTAATTGTACAGTAAAACAACATTGAGTATTGTTTGGATACATTACCATTGAACTGTCGCTCGGAATTGTAATGTAGAAAGAATTCATACTTTCAAAATTTCTGTCGACTGATTTTTCAAATATTTCAAACGCGGTGTTGGTAAAATGTACCCCAAAGAACTACTGAGTAAAATTAACCACAGTTCGTTATTTTCACTTTGTAAACTTAAATGAACAATTGCTGTAGCGATTATACCAACAATTATAATAATTTGTGTAAAATATGTTACTTGATTTTTTGCAATTTTTTCTCCACAGATTTGAAATTGTGATGGAACATCGAGACCAACTGAACCATTTTGAGACATGTTAAAAGTTTTATACCAAATTTGTGGCAGGAATCCAACTGTCAAATTTTTTAGGATAACCACCCCAATGAACTTTAATTTCTCTAACTGATTTACCAGCAACTTTTCTTGAACGTTTACCAACAACTGATTCAATTTCGTAAACTTTATTATCTTTTATATGTTGAATTTCTTTACCATAAAATGATCCTGCGATGTTTTCACCATCTAAATCTACTAATTTGTAAGTTAATGGTGTACTTTTACAAACTCTACTAATTTAGAAAATTTCTTTTGTCCAATTTGGAAGATATCCTTTATCAAAAGTTCTCTTTGTTTTATTTATTCTAACAAAATCTCCAACTTTCAACATCTTATCTTTTTTCGTTTTTAACTTTCCATAAAGATTTCTGGAAACTTCAATTTCATTTTCTCGAGTTACTAAAACTGGTGCCACCTTAATACTTCTATGAAAACTTTTGTTGTAAGAATTCACAAAATCGTGCAAAACATCAACGTATTTCAAAGTTTGATTATGTGTAAAATATTTCCACATCTTTGTTTTCAATGTCCGTTGAAAACGTTCAACTATACTTGCTTTTGTCTCTGGATTCTCTGTTGTGAAAAAATGAATTTTCTTAGATTTCAAAAATTGTAAAAATAATTTATTTTTGAATTCGGAACCTTTGTCAGATTGAAATGAAGCTGGTTTTCGTTTTGATGATTTGAGAATTTTCTGAAATGTTTTAACTAAAGTTTTACCAGTTTTATCTTAAATTTTTTCAACCCATGCAAATTTTGAGAACACATCAATAACACAAAGTAAATATCTGTATTTGTCATTGTGCTTTTGCAAAGTTTGCAAATCTGCCAGATCAGCTTGCCACTGAATATCAATTCCTGCAACAATAGTTTTACGTCTGCGAAATTTCCGAACAATTGGTTTGTGCAAAGTATATGTTTTTTGCCATTGTAACCATGTTTTAACATCTGAAAGTTTAATTTTGTTATTTGTTTCTTTTGCATTTTTAAAAAGTTGATTTGCTCCACTGAAACCACCAACTTCTTTTGGATTGTAGTAAATTTCAGTTAGAAGTTTGTCAAATTTTATGTAAGTGGGGACCATTCTTTCAAAATAGATTTTCTGGTTTTAGGAAAACTTTGAGGTGTGAAAATATCAACTGAACGTTTTCTTGACTTGCCACTGTTAGGAGTTGCATGAGGTGTATGAAACTCATCACCAGTGTGACCTTTTAAATGTCTTTGTATCCACAACCATCGATTCCTGTTACCTACATAATCTTGTGGTACATTAAGTTCCCCCAATCCACGTAGGAATGTTTCATAACCAACTGGGTCAAAACCTTTTCGGTGACGAACAACATCGTTTATCAAATCAATTATATTTGATCCAGTAACTGTTTCTGTTCCATAAATTAATTGTCCACGATCATCCCATCTAAGTTTAGGATTAGTTGACAACAATGTTAAAATTTGTTGTGCTTTACCACGAAGTTTAGATGGAACACTTTCCAATATATGTTCACTCATGTTCCCAAAGTTTTCAGATAACTTTTGTTCAGGTAAACTGAATTTTGAATTTAAAGATTTTTGTGAAGTTTTCAATTTGTACAAATTTTCTCCAAATAACTGTGACTTTTCTGATTCAGAAATATTTTTATCATAAACTGATTTCAATTCTTTGTAAGAATCTGAAACATTTGAAATTGCAGGATCAGGAGGTAATTGAGGTTTATTCATTTCTGACATTTTCCATTGTTTGAAATCTTCCAACATTCTGAATGGTACAATAACCATTTTCTTCATATTTATTTGAGATTTAGTTTTTACAAAATATTTTTAACAACTGCACCTAATGTTTTGCTAATCAATGGAGCAAGAAATAATAATGGTAAAAAGCCACCTTTTTGATTCAAAATTTTCTTCTTTTGTTGCAAAGGTTTGTTCTTGTCTGCAAGATATCTGATATGTTTACGCTTCGAATGTAACTTGCGGTTCTGAGCTTCATTCAGTTTTACATTACCTTTTAAAAGATTTTGACAACATTCTGAAATGCAATCCATCACTTGTTTCGGAGCATCGTTGATCATTTTCTTTTTATATGCAGATGGAACTTTACTCATTGCAACAATCAACTCCCCATATTTTTTTATCAGCGGTACTTTCCGGCTCTTAGTTTTTGAAGGCATCTTCACAGTCTAAGTAGTTGTCTCAAAATGAGCAGAAAAATTATATGTTTCATCTTTTATCTTTTCTGATTGAACCATTCTAAAGCTTCGAATGCCGATTTCGATGGATCAGACAACGGCATAAATTTAGAAAATTCAAGATCAATAACTGTTTTTTTTTGTAACGGTTGATGTTGAGGGTTCTGCTGAGAAGGTATAGGTGTAAATTTAGAATGTTGATTTTGTTGAGTTTGCATCGGTGTAAACTTTGAGTGATTTAGAGAAAGCTTTGTTTTACGTTTAGATTCTTTTTGATTACCCCTTTGTTGTGTTTGCATCAGTGTAATCTTTGAACGTTTTGGAGAAACCTTTGATTTACTTTTAGATTGTCTACCAGTTTGTTCAAATGAATTTTTCAAAAGACTTCTAATTAAAACTCCCCCAAGGAACCCACTACCACCTCGTTGTAAAATTAATTTGCGTTTTGTTTCCATATCAGTTGATCGATCAGAGATTTTTTTAAGAACATTTTTATTTCTCTGAAAAAACTTTTTTGTCTGTGATGGTAATTTCCAATCATGTTCAAGAAATAATTCAGCTGCAAAAGTGAAGAAATTTATAATTTGTGACAGTTCATCATGACTAAACATCTCGGTGGACGACATGGTTCTAAAATGAAAAAAGTAACAACAACTGAATTTATACTTTTGAATAAATGACAGGACCTCGGTCATTAGCTGTCAACCATTTATGGAAAATATCAGTTCTAATTCGCAAATAATTTTCTGTTCTAGGATGAAAATCTACTAAAATATATCCATGATTTATTGAAGTTGCATCTTCGTATGCTTGTTTCAAATGATTGGTTTGCATTTGATGAGCCAAAACTTTTATTTGATTTTTATCTCGAACGCTTTGAAATAAAACCATGTAGTGTGCATTCAAACTTATAGTTCTGCTACTTTTTGATTTTTGGAACATGTTTTGAGTAATGTAAATTATTGAAGCATTTCGATGATGACCTTTTCTAGTAAACCAAAGCATTATTTTGTCTTCATCTTGTTCCCCCATCATGTCATCGAAAACAACAAGATGAGGAAATGATTTATCTGATACAATTTCCTCATCATCGTCTGGAATACCATCGATAAACTCAACGTTATCAATTTCTTTTATACGATTGTATGTGTCTTGCCATTCTTTGTAACACCAAACTATTTTCTTTGGTGGTGTTTGGAATAAATCGTGTTTAAATTCAATAACTTTTTTAACAAATTCTGTTTTACCTGATCCACTAGGTCCGCTGATAAAGAAATTACACGGATGTTGGAAAAGTAAAGATTCTTCCATGTTGTCACTTTGATGTCTAATCAGAGAGTGAACTTAACGACGTGTGAATTTAGTTCTTAAAGAGAAATCTCCAAAGCTGTAAATATTTCCATACATTTCAATAATCCAATTATTATAGTCTTCTATTCTTCTGTACTTTGTTCTGTAAATATAAAAATCATCCCCCAAAATGTTTTGAATTTTTGCATGTGTTGACATTTCTTTTGTTAACAAATACCCATAGATCCTAGGAGCTGATTCAAAAGTTCCCCCAGCAAGAGGAAAATGATCTTCATACTTTGTATAATGAATATAGTCATGTTCATCAAAAGTTCCTAAATCTAAATCTAAATGGGGTTGATCACCACCAAATATCCAAAAATCAGATATTTTTTCAATGAGAAAAAATGTTTTGAATTTAATAAATGATTCAATATATTTTTGAGAGAAATGAGAAGATATACTTGACTCAAGATAGGCCAATCTCTGTAAACATTCGCCGACATCACAGCATCGTAGTATTGCTTTCTTTTCTCTTTCAAACAAGACTTCTTGTAATTCCTTCTTTATCTCTGGAATAAACGTTGACTGTGCCACCAAATATCCATAAATCTTCTCAGCAATTTCTGGAGGTACTACTCCTGCCAACATCTTGACATGAAATGACTCAACATCTCCATCCGTATGGATATGTATGAATACCATTGACGAGTTTTCGTTTTGTGTACACCGATCTGAAAGTTTTGGTTTGACACTCACTAATCAGTTGATGGTTCTTTTGTCTTTTAATTCTGGAAGGATACTCAACAACAGTTTTGAAATTTTCACGATCATTAACACATTGTACCATTGTTTCAAAATTAACTTTTTGACTTGTGCTGTAATCAAGAGTGATACCTTTTACCTTACATTTGGTGTATCTTCTCCCATCTTTGATGTATTCATATCCGTAGTTCTTTGGCCCAAGTCCAACAAATTTGACAATCTTTGCATCTGGATGTTCGTCGCTCCATTTCCCCAATCTTCCTTCGATAGTTTTGATGTTCTTCTTTGATGGATCACTGACATACATACAGCTGTCTGTATCAAAATACAGCACTCTATCTCCAAGTTTTTTAAAAACTTTATACAATTGTAATCTTGCATACGCTGTAACAAAAGAAGCAACAACAACATTTGCTGAATGATGAGGTTCAATATTATCTAAAATATCAACATAATTTACCAGAATGAATTTGTCACCATCAAGAAGTGTAACATTTTGAACAATTATATTGTTACTAGTAAGCAAATCAAAATAACGTGATGGTTTATCCACATACTCTGTTTTTGACATAAGATTTCTTTGTGCATTCTTACCCCATATACAATTAATCATAATTTTAGATATTTGGCGTTTTCCTGGATTCTTCTCGATGTTCTCCAATTTTATACCCTCAGCTGCATAATAATCCTGTACAAACTTTTGCTTCTGTTCTTCTGTCTCAACACCAAATGGATAACCACTACATTCCTGTTTGATCTTTAGATGTTTGTCGATATAGGATTTGTATATTTCATCTGTCCAATCTGTCCAATGCCAAATTTGGTACACATCAAGTATTTTGTAGCCAACATCCATTGCTTTGAATAATTCTGGCGTGGTCCACACTCCGGTTATAGCTCGATCTTCTTCTGAATGGTTACATGCCTCGTTCTCATTGATGGCACAAGTGTTGCACAGAGTAAAAACCATTTTCTTGTTACAATGAATCGGTAGAACTGGAATATACAATTTCGATGGTGGTAAAATTGTACATTTAACAAGCCCCGCATAGTCTCTAATGTGTTCTTGATCGATCTGCTCTTGGCTCAAAATTTCTGGATGTCCAACAGGGTAGAATTTATATTTGTTGCAAAATGGATACAACGAACACACATCGATGAACTTGATTTCTTTTGTGGAATCTTGATCAATTTCCTCGTACAATTTGATGGCATTTGTACGTCCACCAAACAATGCTTCTCTTGGCAAAATGGGGTCTCGATGTTTGTAGAAAGATTCCATTTGTTGTTTGAATTTCACATCCGATTTCATTCTTTCGTCGATCTGATGCTCCCAAATTGATTCAACTCTGTAACCAAGACTTTCCAGTTCATCTTTCTTCTGTTGGGTTCTTGTATATAATTCTTCCATGGTGAGCATCGTATAGGGATTCTTGTATTGTCTGTTGTTGTAACATTTTGGACATCCATGAAACAGACATCCATTCATCTCAAAAACTGTTCTTGTGGCTTCCTCATATCCATCGATGTAGTGTCCACCAATCTTGATTTCTCCTCCATTCAAAGCATGCTTGATTGTTATCATACGTGACAATGATATATGTTGAAGCCAACGTATCGCTTTCATGGAATAGTTTTTAGCACATGGGTATCCACCATCTGGAATGATTCCAATTGTTTTCTCTGGCATTGAATTCTTCCTCCATGCCAAATTGCAAACTTGCGCCAATGTTATTGACTCAATGAACGGGTCAATCTGTTCTGTTTCCAATATGTATTTCCTGAATTTTCCACATCCACAGCGAAGAATATCCACGTCTGATTTGCAGTACTTCTCCATCTCTTCTTGGAAGTTGAATATCACGTAATTTTCTATTTTCTCATTGTACCATTCAAAGAATTTCTCTCGATTTTCCACGCTCATCATGTCTGGTTTGTAGTAATCAGAAGCCAAGTAATGTCCAATGTAATTTTGAAACTTTGGTGAATTCGCCCAATGTGGAAAGTGTCCTTTCGCCATCTCATTCAGCTGAAAAGTTTGTGGAAACTTTGAAAGCGGCATCATCAGAAAACTCAGAGAATCAATAACTTTCACGCTGTTGCATTTTAAACTGAGAATCTTGTTTCCATTCATGATCAGTTCTGGTTTATGAATTCCACTTTGTATGAGTGCTTGAATTAGAAACTGTGCATCGTATCCCTGAGCATTATGTGCTATTGCAACACATCCTTTGTGATCTTGGTGGAATAACCAGTTTGTGAAGTCTGTTAAAACGTTGTCACCCTTGAATACAAATTCTCTGGAATCCGGTCCGCATGTTTCACATTTTTCTTCGATTGGTTTGCACATGCAATCTCCACAAGCGGTATGTGCAACACAGAAGTTTGGAATATGAACACCTGTGTCTTGTCTGCATTCAAAGTCAAAGAATACATATGGAATCTTTGCAGGTTTCTTTTCCGGTGATTCATATTTTGGAATGTAGCACCTGTGATCTGCTTCAACGATTTCTTTGCAATGTTTGCATTTCTTCAACCCCGCACATATATGTCTGCTTGATTTATTGATGAGAATTTCTTCATCACAATTGTTGCATAGTTGAACCAAATCACATATTTTTCTTTTCTGTTTTCCTTCCGTCTTCAAATGGTTGTCGAAACATGATTTACTTCTGAATGATCGTCGACACGTTCTACACTTCACCCAATTTGTGAAATTACACTGTGTCAATGACCAGCATGCACAAACAAATCTGCATCGATGATCGCCACGCATATGGAATCCAATGTCGCAGAATTCGCAGTAGTAGCTGGTGCCTAGAAATCCTTTGATTGATGTTATGGTGTCGAAGTGATTGTTGTTGTAGTAGATGTGTACACATTTGCTATCCGAACACATTTCTGCAGGTTCAAATAGAAATCCAGCGCCAGCAAATTCATTGTGAATTTTCACAACATATTCTGGATACAATATTTCTTGAATCTTGTGGAACTCATTGATACTGCAAACTGTATCGTGTGGAATGCCAGCACGGTTGAGTAGATTTTTTGCTGCATCTGTTTGTGCTGTGTATATTGATTGTCTTATTCTTTTCCATATCTTTGACCAGCACGCAGATCCATCACTATCTGCCTTACACATTCCGACGACAATAGATCTTGCCATACACATAACATCATCAGCATTTTCAATCCGGACAATACTTCTTTTTACTTTTGTCAACTTGTTCTTGTCTGCAAATGGTCCATAATGTAGTGAGTGTCGTGTACCACCTTCCGGAATATCTGTAACGAAGATTTCGAAATTGAGTGCACCGTCATGAATTGTAAAGGCTGCATTTGATTGAACCACATTTTGAATATTATCCATGAGTGTCCCACCATTCAATTCACTGGCTTTTGTGAATGGAATGAAAATGCTCATATCAAGTCCTGGATGATTTATCGTAACTCTGATTCTTGTCTTCTCATTTGCTGAACATTTCTGTTTCAATTCTTCTGTCAACTTCTCAAATATCTCTGGAATGTTTTCGATTGGATCTGTAAATTTCTCGAATTTCACACCAAATTGTCGTGATGCTGATTTAAATTTTCTGGAAAATTTCTCCGAGTTCAGCTCCATTTTGAAATATTTTGTTGGATTGAACACAACACGCTCTCTAGCCAGACTTCTCTTTCTCTTCCCACCAATTTCTCTATTCTGTCTTCGACCGCGTCCAATCTGCCCATCACTAGAACTTTCTTCACTTTCTGCCCTATCAGTTTCCATATCGCTCTCTTCACTTTCTGCCTCATCAGTTTCCATATCGCTCTCTTCACTTTCTGCCCTATCAGTTTCCATATTGCTCTCTTCACTTTCTGCCTCATCAGTTTCCATATCGCTCTCTTCACTTTCTACCTTATCAGTTTCCATATCGCTCTCTTCAATAACTGCAGGCCTTGGTCTTTTTCTAACAATATCTTCTTCGCTGGCGGCGTCGTCTGAAACAGGTCTTTTAATTCTCTTAAACATTTTTGTCTTGAGTTTTGTCAGCAAAAAATATTGCGACTGGCTTCTTCGGAGTTGAAGTGTAAAGTGTAGAATTACACCTGCTTTTATAGCTTTTATAGCATTCGCGATGAAAATGCTATAAAAGCAGATGTAATTCTACACTTTACACTTCAACTCCGAAGAAGCCAGTCGCAATATTTTTTGCTGACAAAACTCAAGACAAAAATGTTTAAGAGAATTAAAAGACCTGTTTCAGACGACGCCGCCAGCGAAGAAGATATTGTTAGAAAAAGACCAAGGCCTGCAGTTATTGAAGAGAGCTATATTGAGCTACATAAAGAAGATTCAAAAAAATCTACACAGCCACAGACTAGAAAAATTCAAGATAATCTTGTCGAAATGAGACAGATCTCTGCCAATTTGTTTAAACTTTGTAACAAAATGCAATGGCAAGAGAAACAAGAGAAAAACAAAGCTGATAAAAATTGGAAATTGCCATATGGTTACTGTTACAAATGCGGACAAGAATCCCATTGGTCCTTCCATTGTAAAACAGATTTCGGCGACAAAAAAAATGTGAAAACTATACAAAAATGTCTACAAGCAGTAACAATACAAGAACAAAATGCAGATATAAAAACTGAAGAGATGTCTACAACATCAGATGTTTTCAAACAACCCCGACCTGTTGATCCTACGAATGATTCACAGAACAAATCTGAAGATAAAAATCCAGATTTTGAAAATTCCAAGAAAACTTCCAAGAAAAAGAAGCTGAGACCATTCTACATTCCAAAAACAGATAAACGAATCGATACAAACATTTGAAAATTATGTTGTGTGAATAAATTATGAATTGAACAATCGTGTTTTGTTTTTTTCAGCTATGAAAGAGTAACCTTTTGGGGAATGTGGGTGGCCCTGAAAAGGGCCGTTTTTTCTTTTCCAGAATTCATAAAAATTCTGCCAAATCAGGATATATCCCGTTGGGATTAATTGTCACAGACCAAGTAGGATTTGATCTGTGCGCCGCAGCAGCCTGAGCGAAGCTGTCAATTGCTGCATTGCACAGATCTTTCTTCGAGATCTGTGACAAGATCTCCACGAGATCAAGATTGCTTGATTCTTGATTCTTGATTGCTTGATCGCATACTTCAGGCGATGGTCGTCGCCGAGCCAGAAAATCTCTTAGCATCTGTTTCTGTACCACCTTTTGTTCAGGAGAATCCTGCCATTTCCTATATGTTCTTATTTTCGTCTCCTCTGAATCTCTCTTCCTCCATAACTTCTTGATAAATTTCTTTAACGACGGCATAATGAATGAAGTTCACTGAAAAAGTGAAAATATTTTTATACATTTGACACAGGCGTCAATGAAATCACATGTCGCGTTGGCGTTAAAATTGACAAATATTTCCTGACGTTGTGTTTTTTCAGAACCGGATCAACATGCATATTTTTCTTGATCATTATTGCATAGCGATCAAACAAATGTTTTTAATTTCGTTAGATCATTATCTATTATTTGGTACACATGATTGATATATTTATTACCTCGTTAGGCAAATATGGAATGTTTTTCTAGTTTTTGTTTTTGGAATTGTACATATTTTATACATAAAACTGAACACAAGATTGTTACACGGGCGTCAATGAAATCACATAATACTTTGGCGTTAAAATTGACAAATATTTCCTGACGTTGTGTTTTTTCAGAACCGGATCAACATGCATATTTTTCTTGATCATTATTGCATAGCGATCAAACAAATGTTTTTAATTTCGTTAGATCATTATCTATTATTTGGTACACATGATTGATATATTTATTACCTCGTTAGGCAAATATGGAACGTTTTTCTAGTTTTTGGTTTTGGAATTGTACATATTTTATACATAAAAACTGAACACAAGAAACATACTGAACATTTTTCTTCATCATTACAATTGATAACTTTACTTGGTCATCGTTTATGAACGAAGATGAATTCATATGTTAAAACATCTTAATTAATTGCATATACTATCATGAATTTAATCTATAACATATCGAAATAGTAAAACTAACAGATAATGCACTGTAAAGAAACACAACGCCCGGAAACATTTGTCATTTTTAATGCCAACGTGACATGTGATTTCTCTACCGCCCGCGCAATCGTGATATATGTTCAAACACGGCCGTGAACAATTTTTATTCTGCATTCAAAGATGTCCGAAATCCCCGAACCGTTGATGTCTATACTAAGAGGAACGATAGGGCTAACACCCCAGATAATGCGGGCCGGACACGCAAAAGAAGTAACCGCCAGTGCAAAACTGGTTATGCAAATATGCAAAAAACAACAGCGTTGGAACAAAAGCAAAAGTCTCAAAAGAAAATCGTGGCGTGAACTTTGATGCCATACAAAACGGCCCTTTTCAGGGCCAAAAACAAAAACGGTCCTTTTCAGGACCAACCAATTTTTTCAAAAAGAAAAACTTTTAGCATTGCTTAATAACTAATAATGTTCTTTGTACCCTATGTTTTGTTTTGAAAAAATCACGCCACGAATAATTTAAAACAAAATATACTTGCAAATATTTGTTGTTGAATAAAATATAAATTGAACAATCGTGTTTTTGATTTTTTCAGCAATGAAAGAGTAACCTTTTGGGAAATGTGTGTGGCCCTGAAAAGGGCCGTTTTAAAATTATCATCTGACTTTAACATCGTTTTGTGTTTTTCTTATATCTTGACATATCTTTCCCATGAGAACCAATAGCTTTTGCGAATTCATCACTTTTCTCTGTATCTTTAGATTCTTTACAAGGAAGACGAAATCTGACTTTTGTCTCAGTAGAAGGCTTCATGATACTTTTAGGTTCTTTTTCTTTCGCCGATAATATTTTTTCTTTTTTGATCTGTTTCTGTTCTTTCGATCTCTGAACATCATGAACCCTGATTGGTATATCTATCTCTTCTGCAACGAAACGAAGATTCACTTTTACTTCTTGATGCGTTACTTGTGTTTTCACGTCAATATCCCTGCGAAGACATCTCAGTTCATCTAAAATCGCTTTTAAAATGAGTGTATCTCCACCTATAGTCATTGTCGTATTAGCTTGGCCTGTTGACTGTGGTGCCGCATATGTATTCTGTACAACAGGATTACTGTATATCTCACTCTGAAGAAATTCTGTTAACGGATCCATCTTTGATAGCAATGCAATGTAACGTTGATCAAATTCGAAAATATTTTTATACATTTGACACGGGCGTCAATGAAATCACATGTCGCATTGACGTTAAAATTGACAAATGTTTCCTGGCGTTGTGTTTTTTCAGAGACGGATCAGCATTCATATTTTTCTTGATCATTATTGCATAGCGATCAAACAAATGTTTTTTATTTCGTTAGATCATTATCTATTATTTGGTACACATGATTGATATATTTGTTACCTCGTTAGGCAAATATGGAATGTTTTTCTAGTTTTTGGTTTTGGAAATGTACATATTTTATACATAAAACTGAACACAAGAAAACATACTGAACATTTTTCTTCATCATTACAATTGATAACTTTACTTGGTCATCGTTTATGAACGAAGATGAATTCATATGTTAAAACATCTTAATTAATTGCATATACTATCATGAATTTAATCTATAACATATCGAAATGGTGAAACTAACAGATAATGCACTGAAAAGAAACACAACGTCAGGGAGCATTTGTCATTTTAACGTCAAAGTATTATGTGCTTTCTCTACCGCCCGCGCAATCGTGATATATGTTCAAGACGGATCTTCAGACTTATTCTACATTCAAAGATGACTGCTGTAAACATAACAGATCTTGACGAGATAATGGCCGGTGGGGTATACTGTAAAGCAGTGTACGGTGAAGAAATATCGCTGTTTTGGAGGGCACTCAGCCTCGGGGTTTACGGGGCGACCGATGGATGGATGATTCTGAGAGATGCGGCAGTTGACCTGTACTACGCAGAGAGTGACGAACTTGGTGCGTCGGCACAAGATTTACGGCGCACACCACTTTTGGCTGAATCAAGATTGATGGTTGAATTAGCGGCGACTGTTATACAGCGACCTATCGTCATGTTTGATGCTACCAAAGGCGGCTACAAATCAACACCAAGATTCAAGTCATCAATAACTCTAGTGTGGATCCCACACGTTTGCCACGAGCATTATTGTGAATGCGAAATATGGATGAGGCGAGGAGACAAATCAATTGAAGTTTTGGCGAACAAAGAAGTTCAATGTGGCGGATTGTAAACTATAACAAAAATAAAACGGCCCTTTTCAGGGCCACCAAATATTCGAAAAGAAAAACTCTTGATTGCTAATTGATATTTTCCAAAGTGAGATTTTCCTTTTGAAAAACAATAATTCTAAGTCCATTTTCATTTTTTCGATCAGAAATGTCACATCAATGACAGGAACATCTATCCTCATGGTGGGAACTATGGCCCAGTACCCCCCAGACATGGGCACTATGGCCCAGTACCCCCCAGAAATGGGCACTATGGCCCAGTACCCCCCCAGACATGGGCACTATGGCCCATGGGCCATAGTGCCCATGTCTGGGGGGTACTGGGCCATAGTGCCCATGTCTGGGGGGGTACTGGGCCATAGTGCCCATGTCTGGGGGGTACTGGGCCATAGTGCCCACCATTACTACTAATGTTTACATGATTTCAAAAGAATAGGAACTCATTTGGCGTTGCGACTTCATAAAATTTCTTTCATTTTTCACAAACAAAATATAACTAAAGTTAAGTTCTTTCATTATACACTAACAAAATATAAATACAGTCCGACTAAACGTTGGGTTAGAGCTGTTAACTCAAGTAGTTGGGATACAAAAAGGTAACCAGATATTGAGTTATGGCAACCCACTTTTTATACAATAATTGCCGATTAACATCATCTTTTCACCCTACTGTGGGTATATAGCTTTCTACTGTGGGTATATATTTCTACTGTGGGTGTAAATGTTCAAACTTAATTTCATGTGTTGAACGTTTATACCAATAGTAGAAATACATAGTTAGCAAAATAGTTCCTATGTCACATTCATTTCAAATTGGAAGTTGTCATGATATCAACTAGATATATGAGGGAAATTGCCTGCATTTCAATCAAATGTAGCTTGGACCTGCTTGGTAGTTTTATATGAACTAGGAAACATATAAACAAGTGACTGATCGCTCAGAAACAGGCTGACGTCATGACGTTAATGTATGCATCACCACGCGTGACGCACATTCCTTATAACGTCATGTCTGTGTTTCTCGGTAAAGGTGTAATGTCACAAGAGCTATATTCGACCTTCACCTCAGAATTTGCAGTCACGTTATATTCAAATAATTAACGGGTCTTTTTCGGGTGTTTTCTAGAATACCAAAGTGGGTGGAACATCTTGATATATAAGTCAAATTACAAATGCGGGTGAGGTGGAAGCGATTTGAGATTATAGATGCGCGCACCATGAGTATACCATTTATCGAGGTCAAGGACGAGTATAGCTCTTGCGACATTAACCCGCCACCGTGTCTCTCGGCGTGGATAGACATTCAAAGTAAACAGGCGAGTAGTTGAATTCGCGGAACTAATAACAAAATAATAATTATGGCATAAATAAAATACACGCATATAGTAGCCGAAAGTACAAAATGTTACCCACTCGTGGTATTGTGGCACTCGTGGTATTGTGGTTTTGACCACACGCCAAAAAAGGCTCGTGCTTAAAATCAAAATTCCACTCGTGATGAAAATTAGGTATTTTCGGCTATTATGGGTGTATTCTATATATACCATAATTATGTTAATATCCACCGTTCTTTAACATATGTCTTACTATGCAATGTTATATATGAACGTATATATTGTATTGTTACAACACATATCATTATGCAGTTAACGGAAAATGGACTAACTGGGAGGATTCGGACTGCCTCGTGACGTGTGGCCATGGATACTACATGCGCACTCGGACCTGCACCTACCCACCACCATATAACGGAGGAGAACACTGTGAGGGCAAATCAATGCAGACCGCGCCATGCTGGAAGGCAAGCTGTCCAGGTGAGTCGAAACTACACGATATAATTGTCTCCCTCGCTGCGTGAAATCAAGTCCAACTGTCCGGTAAGTCCAAACAACACGATATATTTCTCTCCCTCGCTACGTCCAATCAAGTCAAGCTGACCAGAGTCGTTATTTCGTGGGAGAATCTGGATTCAGAATCCGAAACCGAGTACCGGGCGGAGCTAAATCGAGATTGCATGGGTTCTAGGTCAGATTTTGAAATCCACGTGGGTCTCCCAGTGTCAAAAATAGCTCATGTATTTGACACAAGAATCATTTGTATCTTATATTTATAATGTTCATGTTTGTTGTGAAAGCCATTCTCTTAATTAGCTGCCAATCCGACTTAATCGCATCTTGTTTTTTCTCAAGTTATAGAGTGTTTATTGACGAGGGCAATCATTTCTAACAGCTCTAGATCTCCCGAATAAGACGCTGTGGAGAACACACGAAACTTGTCAGTTGTACAGGGACAGAGGTTGGTTGGGTGTCTCGACACCTCCCCCGCCAGAACTTTGGTACATTTCCAACAGTTGGAAATTTCACGACTGACACAACATTAGTTGGACATTAATTTGACACCTAAAATATCTTCGGTCAGTCTCAATAGAACCATACAAATATGGATATCATTGGAACCGGCTCCTTGACCACATTGTGATAGTTACAGTTATGCCCTGTGCCAATGCATTCTCTTATATATGCGAGTCGACCATAGGTCGCCTCGCATATATAAGAGAATGCATTGACCTAAAAAAAAACACTTTTTACCATTTTTTCTTACATTCTTTAACAATTTTATAATTTTTAATGTGTTAAGCCAATGCATTCTCTTATATATGCGAGGCGACCTATGGTCGACTCGCATATATAAGAGAATGCATTGGCACAGGGCCGTTCTGTTGGGTAAAGGGTTAATTTGACACCATATATAGTTTGGAATTGATCTCATTCTTTGATTTTTTAGTCAGTAATAGTTGGTAAATTTCCAATCGTAGAGTGTGTCAGGTTGGATATCTCCAAGGGGGTGCAAATGGAATTCTGCAAACTTGTGAGTTTAATGTTTGGTTCAAGGGGAGGGGTGCAGTTGGTTGGACATTTGATGGTGCATCCCCATAGGAACCATCTAGCCACGTCCCTAGAACTTGTACATGCGGATATTTAATCTAATAAAATGACTGACATTTCCATAATATTCCTGTGATCCTGGAATAAGCTTTACATTTGTGTTTGTGTGATTGTGAGATGCAGCTCACGTGCGATCACAAGACCACAACATTAGCCACACGGGCAAAGGTTTATTTTCCAATTGTCACACAGCACGTTGGCCAAAAAAATCTGTGTTTCTGCACTATTCAGAGATTATTGTGCAAAACGACTGCATTTAACTAACAAAACATTTTAAATATGAAATTATTATAAGACAAGGTAGTACATACGTGTATCTGATAAATCCATCGATATCATATAATACTACTATTTCTTGAATAAGAAGGAACATATATATAACCAACAAAGCAGAAGACATATCCATGCAGGTACGCGTGAATTCGATCAATGGTGACGTATCCACCGAATTTGAAATTGACATGCGTTCGGACCGTATTTTATGGATGTAATTATAAAATGAACATGATGAAAATGACAACGAAATTGTCAAGGATTTGTGTCAACTTCGCCATCAATCGAAGTGCTCTCCCATCATTACTATCAATAACATTATTATTTGGCTAATTTCAGTAAAATTCTCCCAGTTTACACTCGATAACGCAAATTTGTCTTCGCATTTAAAAATCTTTGATAAGGATCGTTTATATTCTGCAATAATTTGTTTCCAAGGAACGCATTCTTATGTTTTATTGTGTTCGTTTACTGATTCTGGTCTGTTCTTTTACCGAACGAAGTCGTACGGAGTGTAATCCGTAATCTGAATCCAGATTCTCTCACGAAATAATGACTCAGGTAAGTCGACCCTAATTTACGAACATGACATTTGGAACTTATTCCCTATTCCTTATTCTCTAAAAAATGTCTCTTGCGGCCGATTTGACGGTATGAGTGGGTGGCCCGCCCCAAATACCCACTAGAAACACCCAGACCCCACCAATCACCCGGGGGGGGGGGGGGGTACCACCGAGAGGGTGAACACGGGGTACGGACCATTTTCGTGAACGGTAAGGATTTCGGCCAGTTTGATGACATAGGTGAGTGGCCCGCCCCAAATACCCCATAAAACACTCCAACCCGATCACCCACCCACACATCACCCCCGGGAGTACCACCCGAGGGGGTGAAATGGGGTATGGACCATTTTCGAGAACGATGAGGATTTCGGCCGATTTGACGACATGGGTGGGTAGCCCGCCTGAATACCCACTAGAAACATACAGTCCCCCACCCATCACCCGGTGGGGGGGGGGGGGGGGGGGCACCATACACGAGGGGGTGAAATGGAGTATGGACCATTTTCGAGAATGGTTAAGATTTCGGGCGATTTGACACAAACTTCTCACAAACTTGACATATATATCGGCAAAAATCATTTTTCAGATTTGGACCATTTTTTTAAGTAAACGGGACTGTCTTTGGTACGAAAGGTGTTTATTGTTTGTTCTATCTTAATGTGTATGTAGACCAAATTACTCGAGATGGCTTCCAAAACTGCAACCAAATTTGGTAAAAGGTTGATTTATTAAGTATATCCCGAACATTATTACGTATATCCCGAGCGTTTTCCGAAAAGGTAGCAAATTGTGACTCACTTGGTTATTATACATGTTAGTTAATAAACTGACAACTACATGTTATATCCTGTTCGTCCCAGTTCCTTATGGGGCATGACAAGTCCATTTTAAAGCTGCAGTATGGAATTTTGCTGAGAACCTCTTTTGTGCTTCTGGCCATATTATTGAAACGAAATGGGCAGAACTCTCAGACGAAACTGAGATGAACCATAATCGGTGGCGATTCTTGCCCTTCAGGATAAAAGTTGATCAACTTGATACAGGATGGATGCCAATATGGCAGCCAGGGAGTTAATGTATGGTCATAAGTCAGGCGAATATGTATACATATTTATGGTCATGAATGGTGCGATTATGTATACAAAGAGTGACTATATCATGAGGGGGGTGTCCATGTAAGATGTATAGGTATACAATGAGTCGATGTATGGTCATACGTGAAGTAAATCGGTATAGTGGTGATAGTGTATGCTGTATGGTTATGTATACCTAGTACGGATGTACCAGATGTGGCTGTATGGCATCAGCCCCCAGACTATAATGCTAGCTCTCCTCGACCTATCATGCAGAACGTACGTTTTAGAGACAACAATTTTAACAATGAATTACGATCATACATGTTTCTATCAAACCACACGAATACCATTTATCTTGTTTACAGTTGACGGTGGTTGGTCTGGGTGGAATGAAGGTTGTTGCAGTACAACGTGCGGCTTGGGGAACCTGACAAGGAACAGAACGTGTACGCAGCCGACACCGGCATTCGGCGGAAAGGATTGTCCGGACACAGCTTCAGAGGTGGCCCTCTGTGAAAAGTCATCTTGCCCAGGTATCACACCTATCATTCGAACCTCTCTGTGAAAAGTCATCATGTTCAGGTACCACACCTATCATTCGAACCTCTTGCCTCTCTGTGAAAAGTCATCATGTCCAGGTATCACACCTATCATTCGAACCTCTTGCCTCTCTGTGAAAAGTCATCATGTTCAGGTACCACACCTATCATTCGAACCTCTTGCCTCTCTGTGAAAAGTCATCATGTCCAGGTATCACACCTATCATTCGAACCTCTCTGTGAAAAGTCATCTTGCCCAGGTACCACACCTATCATTCGAACCTCTCTGTGAAAAGTCATCTTGTTCAGGTACCACACCTATCATTCGATCCTCTCTGTGAAAAGTCATCTTGTTCAGGTACCACACCTATCATTCGAACCTCTCTGTGAAAAGTCATCATGTTCAGGTACCACACCTATCATTCGAACCCCATGCCTCTCTGTGAAAAGTCATCATGTCCAGGTATCACACCTGGTATTCGAACCACATGCTTCTCCGACTGACACATCCGCCTCGTGGCTGTGTCGTGCTCCTCTCAGTCTAAATTTGTTTTGCTATGTTAAGTAGAATATATCGAGGATGGATAGAAATGCAAACTAATCAATCTATTACAATAAACTGTGAATACAGCCTGACCGCAAATATGATCCCCAAAAATAGAAATAGCTTGTAAGCCCTAGAATAGGCGTCACAACGCGAGTATGACATACACATGCCCATTGCCTACAGTCTGCCCCTTTGAGCGACCTGTTACTCTGATTATGCTGACATATTCACAAGTCAATGCTTATCAGCGTTGAAAATTAATGCATCCAAACCCAATGATACAGTTACACAACTGACCATTGTATGTACTTCTTGTACCTCAATTATTCTTTAGTCTGGATAATGGAGTACATATTGGGATATGTGGACGAACTCTTTTAAATGTTGCTATTGTTTATTGTTTGTTCTATCTTAATGTGTATGTAGACCAAATTACTCGAGATGGCTTCCAAAACTGCAACCAAATTTGGTAAAAGGTTGATTTATTACGTATATCCCGAACATTATTACGTATATCCCGAGCGTTTTCCGAAAAGGTAGCAAATTGTGACTCACTTGGTTATTATACATGTTAGTTAATAAACTGACAACTACATGTTATATCCTGTTCGTCCCAGTTCCTTATGGGGCATGACAAGTCCATTTTAAAGCTGCAGTATGGAATTTTGCTGAGAACCTCTTTTGTGCTTCTGGCCATATTATTGAAACGAAATGGGCAGAACTCTCAGACGAAACTGAGATGAACCATAATCGGTGGCGATTCTTGCCCTTCAGGATAAAAGTTGATCAACTTGATACAGGATGGATGCCAATATGGCAGCCAGGGAGTTAATGTATGGTCATAAGTCAGGCGAATATGTATACATATTTATGGTCATGAATGGTGCGATTATGTATACAAAGAGTGACTATATCATGAGGGGGGTGTCCATGTAAGATGTATAGGTATACAATGAGTCGATGTATGGTCATACGTGAAGTAAATCGGTATAGTGGTGATAGTGTATGCTGTATGGTTATGTATACCTAGTACGGATGTACCAGATGTGGCTGTATGGCATCAGCCCCCAGACTATAATGCTAGCTCTCCTCGACCTATCATGCAGAACGTACGTTTTAGAGACAACAATTTTAACAATGAATTACGATCACACATGTTTCTATCAAACCACACGAATACCATTTATCTTGTTTACAGTTGACGGTGGTTGGTCTGGGTGGAATGAAGGTTGTTGCAGTACAACGTGCGGCTTGGGGAACCTGACAAGGAACAGAACGTGTACGCAGCCGACACCGGCATTCGGCGGAAAGGATTGTCCGGACACAGCTTCAGAGGTGGCCCTCTGTGAAAAGTCATCTTGCCCAGGTATCACACCTATCATTCGAACCTCTCTGTGAAAAGTCATCATGTTCAGGTACCACACCTATCATTCGAACCTCTTGCCTCTCTGTGAAAAGTCATCATGTCCAGGTATCACACCTATCATTCGAACCTCTTGCCTCTCTGTGAAAAGTCATCATGTTCAGGTACCACACCTATCATTCGAACCTCTTGCCTCTCTGTGAAAAGTCATCATGTCCAGGTATCACACCTATCATTCGAACCTCTCTGTGAAAAGTCATCTTGCCCAGGTACCACACCTATCATTCGAACCTCTCTGTGAAAAGTCATCTTGTTCAGGTACCACACCTATCATTCGATCCTCTCTGTGAAAAGTCATCTTGTTCAGGTACCACACCTATCATTCGAACCTCTCTGTGAAAAGTCATCATGTTCAGGTACCACACCTATCATTCGAACCCCATGCCTCTCTGTGAAAAGTCATCATGTCCAGGTATCACACCTGGTATTCGAACCACATGCTTCTCCGACTGACACATCCGCCTCGTGGCTGTGTCGTGCTCCTCTCAGTCTAAATTTGTTTTGCTATGTTAAGTAGAATATATCGAGGATGGATAGAAATGCAAACTAATCAATCTATTACAATAAACTGTGAATACAGCCTGACCGCAAATATGATCCCCAAAAATAGAAATAGCTTGTAAGCCCTAGAATAGGCGTCACAACGCGAGTATGACATACACATGCCCATTGCCTACAGTCTGCCCCTTTGAGCGACCTGTTACTCTGATTATGCTGACATATTCACAAGTCAATGCTTATCAGCGTTGAAAATTAATGCATCCAAACCCAATGATACAGTTACACAACTGACCATTGTATGTACTTCTTGTACCTCAATTATTCTTTAGTCTGGATAATGGAGTACATATTGGGATATGTGGACGAACTCTTTTAAATGTTGCTATTCGTTCTGCTTTGTACGAGTAATTATTTTCGTTTTACGCGATGATTACTTAAAACAGGTTGCTGGTATTGTGTAGGGAGCATTATGACTCTTTGTGGTCAACTATTTTGATTGTCACGTTTATGTACAATGTACAGACTGAGCTGAATAATTCCAGTTGACAGGTCTTGGTCGGAATGGATATCCAACACTTGTAGTGTAAGCTGCGGACAGGGCATTGAGATTCGATCAAGAAAATGCAGCAGCCCGGCACAAAGTCGAGGCGGGAACTATTGCCATGGTAACAATACTGAGGTGATCGAGTGCTTGAACACGCCGTGTCCAGGTAATTTTATTGACTCCAAATATAGCCTAGCATTACGGACGGCGGTACACTAACTATATATATACAGGGATGCATGATGGACGGTGGTACACTAACTATGTATAGAAGGATGCATGCATTACGGACGGTGGTGTATTAACTATGTATGCAGGGATGCATTAATTACGGACGGTGGTACACTAACTATGTATGCAGGTTATGCTTATTTTACTTAACTTCTGGTTGAGGATCTATAAAGTATAATAATTGGAACGAGCGAACCAAATGAGAGACACTCTATTGTTTTCTTGTTTGATTTTGAATCATCTATTCGGTTATCTCATATAATATCAATGTTTTCTGGAGAGAAGTCAGGAATTGTTTATATGTCTGTCCGTCCATCCCTGTTTAATATTGATATTAATATTGTATATGGAGACATACAGAGAATGCAATATACAGAACAGACCTACAGTAGTAGAAGTATATCGCCGGGAATAGCATGGTATCTAGAATCGTCTTCATATCATCCCCGTGCAACCTTTAGTTAGCCTCACAGACGCTAAACAGACGACACTCATACATACAATTGGATACATATATGGGGCTGCTCGCAGGATAATGGTTACCTATAAAACAATACTGGAACGGTCTATCTATGCACCACATTAATTCTAGCAGATCTCGACCAATCATGCAGAATGATCATTTTAGAGACAACAATCTTAACACTGAGTTACAATTGCACATGTGTGTATCAATTTTATCTTGCTTACAGTTGACGGTGGTTGGTCTGGGTGGAATGAAGGTGGTTGCAGTACAACGTGTGGCTTTGGGAACAAGACACGGAACAGAACGTGTACGCACCCGACACCGGCATTCGGCGGAAAGGATTGTCTGGATTCAGCTTCGGATGTGGCGCTCTGTGAGAAGTCATCATGCCCAGGTACTACGCCTATCATTCGAACCCCATGACTCTCTGGCGGCTACCATCATGCCCAGGTACTACGCCTATCATTCGAACCCATGCCTCTCTGTGAGCAGCCACCATATGCATATACCACACCTATCATTCGAACCACATCCTCTGTAGATGACAAATCCGCCCCGTGGCGCTCTGTGAACAGCCACCATATGCATATACCATACCTATCATTCGAACCACATCCTCTGTAGATGACAAATCCGCCCCGTGGCGCTCTGTGAACAGTCATCATGTGCATATACCATACCTATCATTCGAACCACATCCTCTGTAGATGACAAATCCGCCCCGTGGCGCTCTGTGAACAGCCACCATATGCATATACCATACCTATCATTCGAACCACATCCTCTGTAGATGACAAATCCGCCCCGTGGCGCTCTGTGAACAGTCATCATGTGCATATACCATACCTATCATTCGAACCACATCCTCTGTAGATGACAAATCCGCCCCGTGGCGCTCTGTGAACAGTCATCATGTGCATATACCATACCTATCATTCGAACCACATCCTCTGTAGATGACAAATCCGCCTCATGGCGCTCTGTGAACAGCCACCATATGCATATACCATACCTATCATTCGAACCACATCCTCTGTAGATGACAAATCCGCCTCGTGGCGCTCTGTGAACAGCCACCATATGCATATACCATACCTATCATTCGAACCACATCCTCTGTAGATGACAAATCCGCCTCGTGGCGCTCTGTGAACAGCCACCATATGCATATACCATACCTATCATTCGAACCACATCCTCTGTAGATGACAAATCCGCCTCGTGGCGCTCTGTGAACAGTCATCATGTGCATATACCATACCTATCATTCGAACCACATCCTCTGTAGATGACAAATCCGCCTCGTGGCGCTCTGTGAACAGTCATCATGTGCATATACCATACCTATCATTCGAACCACATCCTCTCTGGATGACAAATCCGCCTCGTGGCGCTCTGTGAGAAGTCATCATGTGCATATACCATACCTATCATTCGAACCACATCCTCTCTGGATGACAAATCCGCCTCGTGGCGCTCTGTGAGAAGTCATCATGTGCATATACCATTCCTATCATTCGAACCACATCCTCTGTAGATGACAAATCCGCCTCGTGGCGCTCTGTGAACAGTCATCATGTGCATATACCATACATATCATTCGAACCACACCCTCTGTAGATGACAAATCCGCCTCGTGGCGCTCTGTGAACAGTCATCATGTGCATATACCATACCTATCATTCGAACCCATGCCTCTCTGTGAGCAGTCACTATGTGCAAGTACCACACCTATCATTCGCACCACACCCTCTGTAGATGACAAATCCGCCTCGTGGCGCTCTGTGAACAGTCATCATGTGCATATACCATACCTATCATTCGAACCACATCCTCTCTGGATGACAAATCCGCCTCGTGGCGCTCTGTGAACAGTCATCATGTGCATATACCATACCTATCATTCGAACCCATGCCTCTCTGTGAGCAGTCACTATGTGCAAGTACCACACCTATCATTCGCACCACACCCTCTGTAGATGCCAAATCCGCCTCGTGGCGCTCTGTGAACAGTCATCATGTGCATATACCATACCTATCATTCGAACCACATCCTCTCTGGATGACAAATCCGCCTCGTGGCGCTCTGTGAGAAGTCATCATGTGCATATACCATACCTATCATTCGAACCACATCCTCTCTGGATGACAAATCCGCCTCGTGGCGCTCTGTGAGAAGTCATCATGTGCATATACCATACCTATCATTCGAACCACATCCTCTGTAGATGACAAATCCGCCTCGTGGCGCTCTGTGAACAGTCATCATGTGCATATACCATACATATCATTCGAACCACACCCTCTGTAGATGACAAATCCGCCTCGTGGCGCTCTGTGAACAGTCATCATGTGCATATACCATACATATCATTCGAACCACACCCTCTGTAGATGACAAATCCGCCTCGTGGCGCTCTGTGAACAGTCATCATGTGCATATACCATACATATCATTCGAACCACACCCTCTGTAGATGACAAATCCGCCTCGTGGCGCTCTGTGAACAGTCATCATGTGCATATACCATACATATCATTCGAACCACATCCTCTCTGGCTGACATATCGGCCTCGTGGCGCTCTGTGAACAGTCATCATGTGCATATACCATACATATCATTCGAACCACATCCTCTGTAGATGACAAATCCGCCTCGTGGCGCTCTGTGAACAGTCATCATGTGCATATACCATACATATCATTCGAACCACATCCTCTCTGGCTGACATATCGGCCTCGTGGCGCTCTGTGAACAGTCATCATGTGCATATACCATACCTATCATTCGAACCACATCCTCTCTGGCTGACATATCGGCCTCGTGGCGCTCTGTGAACAGTCATCATGTGCATATACCATACCTATCATTCGAACCACATCCTCTCTGGCTGACATATCGGCCTCGTGGCGCTCTGTGAACAGTCATCATGTGCATATACCATACATATCATTCGAACCACATCCTCTCTGGCTGACATATCGGCCTCGTGGCGCTCTGTGAACAGTCATCATGTGCATATACCATACCTATCATTCGAACCACATCCTCTCTGGCTGACATATCGGCCTCGTGGCGCTCTGTGAACAGTCATCATGTGCATATACCATACCTATCATTCGAACCACATCCTCTCTGGCTGACATATCGGCCTCGTGGCGCTCTGTGAACAGTCATCATGTGCATATACCATACCTATCATTCGAACCACATCCTCTCTGGCTGACATATCGGCCTCGTGGCGCTCTGTGAACAGTCATCATGTGCATATACCATACCTATCATTCGAACCACATCCTCTCTGGCTGACATATCGGCCTCGTGGCGCTCTGTGAACAGTCATCATGTGCAGGTACCACACCTATCATTCGAACCACATCCTCTGTAGATGACAAATCCGCCTCGTGGCGCTCTGTGAACAGTCATCATGTGCATATACCATACCTATCATTCGAACCCATGCCTCTCTGTGAGCAGTCACTATGTGCAAGTACCACACCTATCATTCGCACCACACCCTCTTTGGCTGACATATCGGCCTCGTGGCTGTGGTGCTCTGTGAACAGTCATCATGGCCAGGCACCACACGTATCATTCGAATCTATGCCTCCCTGGCTGACAAATCCGCCTCGTGGCTGTATCGTCCGCCTCTCAGTCTAAATAAATTAGTTTTTCTATGTTAAGTAGAATAAATCGAGGATGGATATAAATGCAAACTAACTAATCTATTCGCAATGTACTGGGAATACAGCCTGACCGCAAATATGATCCCAATAACATAAGTAGCTTGTAGGTCCTAAAACAGGCTTCACAACGTGAGTATGACCTACACATGACCATTGTCTAGTATGTCTCTTTGAACGACTCGTTACTCTGATTCTGCTGACATATTCACAAGTCAATGCTTATCAGCGTTGATGATGAATGCATCCAAACGCAATGCCATAGTTACACAACTAACCCTTGATGTACGTGTAGTATAGAACACACACTTATCGCCTTTTTTCCCAGACCCCTGGACCAATGTCGACCAAATCTGGTGAGGTGACTCGGGGTGGATGTTATGCCGACGTTAGGTTTACACATTTTTGATTTAGTAATATTATTTTTATTTTGTTTATTAAATTAAATTGTGCAATAACGTGTACCCAGACGACACCGGCATTCGGCGGAAAGGATTGTCCGGACTCAGCTTCAGAAGTGGCCCTCTGTGAAATGTCATCATGTCCAGGTACCACACCTATCATTCGAACCCATGCCTTTCTGACTGACAAATCCGCATTGTGCTGTGTCGTCCTCTTGTCAGTCTAAATAAATTAGTTTTTCTATGTTAAGTATAATATATGGAGGATGGATAGAAATGCATACTAATTAATCTATTCACATTGTACTGTGTACTAGTCCAAGCACATTACGTTGTTATCGGGAAAAAAACGGGGAATTAATAAGAACATGTTCATGAAAAACATGGCGAAAATCCAGTTGAATCCGAGTTGAGATTTTTTAGATATCATGATTTTTCTATGTTAAGTAGAATATATCGAAGATGGATAGAAATGTTTTACAAGTTATAGCCAATTATATGTGACACTATTATATCGCAATTTTTTTCGAACTAGCTTATACATCGGTCCAGTGTTGTATCTCCTGTTGTTTTATGGCAATCTATAATTAATATAAACGATGTCTTGTTCACTTTATAGCTGCAGTCATTGTTTTATACGCTGACACTTGTACTCGATGAAATTTTTATTTTATTTTAGGGGTAGGAGTTGTCTTCCCTGAAGAGTCTATTTTGGGCCAAATTCTGAAGTGGGCAACAAGAATAATCAGATGCGTCATATAATGACCTTTAATTTGATATATAAAAAAAACTTTGTTGGAGGGGGGGGGGGGGGGGTGCAGCGAACTTCTAAACTAGAAGCTTTTTGAGAATTGGCCCACGGACTACAGGCCCTTTTGAATATTGATATTGATATTTTATTTGGCGATATATAGATAATGCAATATACAGAACAAAGGAACAGATGTAGTAGTATATCGCTGGTGATAACATGGTCTCTAGGACCGTCTTCATTTCATTCCCGTGCAACATTTAGAATGCCCCACACAGACGTTAGCAGACGACACTCATACATACAATCGGATACATGTATGTGGCTCCCCGTAGGATAATGGTTTCCTTCAAAACAATGCTAAAACGAGCTGTCTCTGCACCACTTTAATGCTAGCACTACTCGACCAACCATGCAGAACGTGCATTTTAGAGAGACTGCAATCTTAACATTGAATTAGTATTAAACATGCATGTATCAAACGACACGAAACAAATTTTTCTTGTTTACAGTTGACGGTGGTTGGTCTGGGTGGAATGAAAGTGGTTGCAGTGCAACGTGCGGCTTGGGGAAACTGACAAGAAACAGAACGTGCACGCAGCCGACACCGGCATTCGGCGGAAAGGATTGTCCGGGTGCAACTTCAGAAGTGGCGCTCTGTCAAAAGTCATCATGCCCAGGTACCACACCTATCATTCGAATCCATGCCTCTCTGGCTGACAAATCCGCTTTGTGTCTGTGTCGTCCGCCTCTCAGTCTAAATACATTTGTTTTTCTATGTTAAGTAGAATAAATCGAGGATGTAAAAAAAATGCATTGCTAATTAATCAATTCACACTGCAGTGTGTACTAGTTCAAGCACATTACGTTTCTATATAGGGAAAAACGGGGAAAGCTGTTTTTTTTTACAGGGATTAATAATAACATGTTTATGAAAAACATGGCAAAAGTCCCCTTGAATCCGAATTGATCTTTTTGAGATATCTTCATTTTTCGGAATGGTTCAAATTCTGAAGCATTTCCATCAGGCCATTTGCGAATGCAGTCATGTGTAGACCAATTAATGCCAAATTCATAATACTTTGAAATATATACAAAGAATGTCCAGTCGTGAACCATATAAGAATAATCTATGTCCCAAAATGGCCAAAATAGAATGAAAATTACATTTTGTGCAAAATCAAACAGTTAGTCCCATAACAGTGACGGCACGCTCGAATTATGCGAGAGTATAATGCAGAGTATAAAAGAAACATTTGATCAGAGATGTACGAATTCTCTCTAATATATCTCGGAGAGGTACAGTGAAAATCAAGGTATCATACAATGGTTAAATCTTGACATTTTGGTTGCAAGAAACGGAACATTAGGACATTTTTTTCTGCACCATTTTATCTTGAATCGTGTGATATATGTGTACACTAAACTGTAAAATGGTTTTGGTAAGATATTTCCAACCAACAAGATACTGAAAACTTATATTGTACATTGCGTAATAGCATATTCCAGTTGCAAGTTGCCGACTGAAGTAATTTGAACAAAATTGTCTATTAGACACCGGTTGGAAGGAGCACGAAAATTAATCTTATATAAAATGTACAATGTACTGTCTATTTGATTTGGTGACATAGAATGCTAATCTTTTGAAGAGATGGGGGTTTATTTGCAATATAATAAGCATTGCAATATACGTGTATCGTTTATTATCACGGAAAGTGCTGAAAATTCCGGAAATGTAACTACTACGTATACCACAATGATATGCGATTAAGTTTCTGCGTTACATTCAATAATTAATCATCACGCCGAACGAAACTACCATTCACTGTGTGGGGAAATATTACTTCGTGTCTTGCATCCCCGAATTTTTAATTCTTGGGCCCCGATTGTAAACAGAAAACCGGAACTTTTATAGATGCAAATCATTTGGTTTGACCAGCTCTGGTTAAAACGTAGACTTGACAGCTATAACGCTGTACTGAGCCTGGAGTATTTGGGGGGATCCCTTTTACCACAAGCAAGCATTACGTCAGTTGCAGCCAATCACAAACTTAGTATCAACAAAGCGATGTAACCATCCGGGCGAGTGTAAGCGCAGATTTCCACATAACAAAAAGTAGCGTCAGTTTGAAGCATCGGATAGTGATTGTACAGGCGATATCTGTCATTCGTAAAGCTATATTTGTGCTGTGGTGTCATAACGCATGGGTCCCATGAAAAGTTATTTATATCGAAACAGAGCTATTTGGTAATAGGAGACACAGGTATTTTCTCCAGACCAAGTATTGCATAGCAATTCGAGTCGGGTTTACCCCGAACTGGGTTTGACTTGCGATGCAATGACCGATAAATACTCCAGATGGATATATTTAACAACAGTCTTGTATATTACCAATACGTATTTTACCTACTGGGTGGTTACAGTATGTTGCTTTTGTCATGCATGGCTTGGTGGTTGTGGCCTTTTTTACAGCCATTTCATGAACGCAATTTTATTTTCTGACCACTACATTCGCTCTCCTACTCATATTTTACATAAACTTGTATTACCGCGTAATTCATCTGACTGGGTTAGACAAAATAGAAGAGCAAAATATGACCAGGTCGTTGACAACCAGTTTTGGGGTTTGGGTAGTCTCTTATACGTTTTCACCACTTACGATATGCGTATTCGCTAATTATAGCCGATTATAGCGAAGTACATGTGACTGTGCAGTTTTTCAAATATATAGACGTGCGTATATGTTTTGAGAAGCCAGAGCAATCTGGCATCGAATGCTACAGTTTTCCTGTTTTGGCTCAGTGTTTTATTTCCCCTTTGCATGGGTGTCTTTGGTCGAGAATTGAGTGCCTCTTGCCTATATGTTTCGGCTGATAAATTGTTACAGCATCCAATTATTTCCATGATTGTGAAAAATATAAAACAAGATATTTATTTGGAGAAAAATGGTGTAACTCATAAAGATCAATTTGGATTTTAGGGGACTTTTCGTGACGCGTCCGCGATGTTATGGCCTAAATAATAACAAGAAATTCAATTAATTGAGGAAAAACACCCACTGTCCCGAGTGGTTTTGATAAGCTATTGAGGGTCTACCTCTTCGCATGCAAAATAGCAAAATAACATTGAATGTCTCAATGACATCAACAGCTTGAAGATGGGAATAACCCACCCTATATGGTAGATATTCAACCAGGCTCTGCTTAAGTTTGTTAATTGATGACTGATGTACATGTACAGTACACACAAATAGTAATAACAATTAACGTTATGATTTTGAAAGTAACCATGATAGAATATTCCCAGTAAGGTGGTATTAACTACTACGAGTACTATTAGTAATAATAATACCATTCTATCATAATATATGTGTACATGATGTATGGGAAATATTAAAGGACAAAACAATAGTTACAATAGAATTATAGAAATTTTTTTAATTAAGTGCAAGAAGAGCTAATTAAGCTTAAGCGCAATAATGGAATCTCTATTGTGCTTAAGTGCAATAAGGAAATATTTAACTGCGCTTAAGCGCAATAATGGAATTTTCAAATTGCGCTTATATAATAAAGCCCAATAAGAAATCTCTTAATAAGGAATATCTTATATATAGTACATAAACTCCATATAATTCAGGTGGTGTTGTCCATCTCCATGGTACAATGGGTGGAACAAATATAGGATTATTCTACTATTTGCAGAAGGGTGATCTAATGAGAGAGATATTAATTACGCTTAAGTGCAATAGGGATGTAATTGCACTTACGTGTAATACGGAATGTCTTATTACACTTAAGCGCAATAAGAATACCCCTTATTGCACAGGAATATCATATTGTGCTTAAGTGCAATAAGGTATCTCTAACTGCAATTAAGCACAATATCTTAAGGAATATTCTTATTGCACTTAAGCTCCATGAAAAATATTCTTATTGGGGTTGAGCTCAATTAGAGATTCCTCAAGTTATTGCAGTTAATCGAAATTGTCTATTAAATGTCAATTTGGTTTCCCATAGAAATCATCAATAAATGTCTATGCGCAAGGGGCCCACGCCAATCTTCTCTGTTGGGATTCCAATTGTTAGCTTATTAAATATGCACATATGCTTAAGATACAGTCGCGCGCTCCCGTAAGTCTGGTTTTGAATCCCAGTGAATTAAAATATCATTGAAATAATGGGTTTCCCCCAATAAACATCCATATATTCAATATACATGTTTTTGGAGCAGAATTAGGTAGTACATATTGGACGCCATCATGGAATTTAATTTTTTTTTATATTTTCACTCATATTTATTAGTTATGTGGATGAAATTATCATAATTGACCCTCACATCCTTATATTGGTTATGTGGATGGAGTTATCATTAAACCTCACCTCCTTATATTGGTTACAGTAATGTCCAAAGTAATTGACCAATTAACCACGGCAGAATTATGGGTAATTTTTTCAGGATTTAAAATCCTGAAAAATTACCCATAATTCTGCTGTGGTTAAGTGGTCAATTACTTTGGACATTACTGTATGTAGATGGAGTTATTATTAAACCTCACATCAGTGTGTTGGGGATTTTGGACCTTGACTTGGGACCTTTGGTTTTTAACGCAACAAATGCGAGTACACCTTATACACACATTTCATATGTAGCCAGAGTTTTTCTTGGATAAGTTGAGTTTGAAGCCTGCTTACATTTCGAAATTTTGTCTGTTTTGTACCGTCTGCAGCGGAACTCGGCATGTTGAAGCAAAAGTTACAAGAGATAAAATATTTACATAACGAGATTATAATACAAATGAAAAAAGAAATTGAGGGAGGGGTGGGCGATACAGGGAACTAAGGGTTGAACCGATATAAATTTGTAGAGCAATAACGACCAATGTTGACATATTATGTATCTCAACTCTACTGTTGCAAAAAGGCTATAAAATAGGTGGGTGTCAGAATCTTAGTTATCGCTATATAGTGCCAGAATAGTCATTTATGGACTTCTATAGTGGTACAATGCAAATTAGAATCAAATGATCAAAATATGTACGGTATGTAACACAACTAAATGTATACCGTTGAAAATAATAATTTAGGCCGGGATTAGATGTTGGGTTGGTTATATGGACTCGGAGAAAAAGGGGGCCGATGAACTGACATAAATTAGTAGAGCAATAGCGATCAATGTTGCCATGTAATGCATCGCGACTGTACTGTAGTGGCAATGATATAAAATGGGGGGGGGGTCTGAAATTATCTCTATCTCTATAGATGGCATCAGGATTATATAGAAAGGAATAGCAATTGATATACGTATACGGTATACTATAGTAATACCATAGACATATAAGTATAATTTTTCAAAATTTTAAGCTGAGACTTGGTGTGTCTGCGTGGAATACTTATATATTCATAAAATGACAGGGTCCAGCACGTAATTATATTTTAGATAGAAGAAATAAAAAGTTTCGATGATAAATTTTAACATAGGATTTGCTATTCAAATCGATTTATGTCGATAAAAGTCTTATTTTTCAAAATTTTAAGCTGAGACTTGGTGTGTCTGCGTGGAATACTTATATATTCCTAAAATGACAGGGTACAGCACGTAATTATTTTGTAGATGGAAGAAATAAAAAGTTTCGATGATAAATTTTAACATGGGCTTTTCCCATTCAAATCGATTTATGTCGATAAAACTGTTATTTTTCAAAATTTTAAGCTGAGACTTGGTGTGTCTGCGTGGAATACTTATATATTCTTGAAATGACCGAGTCCAGAACTTAATTACGTTTTAGATGGAAGAAATTTTTTTTTTTCGATAATAAAAATCCAGCGTACGCAGTGAAAATGTAAACTAAACAATAATTTTCTCAAGTGTCGTTTTGGTCAAAATATCACTTTCTCGACGAGGAAAACTGATTGAAATAATAGCTAAGATGTATTTAGATAGAATTATCGGAAGAATTTGACCGATTAGGGTGCATTTTAAGAGAATCGAGTGGAGAGATCTTTGTAACTTTTACATCAAACTGTCAAACACGCGAATTCGGCCAGCAGGCAGCACTTGCAGACAAGCCCTGATTAATAATATTCACCAAGATTTGCAAGCGTCAAACTCACCTTTTTGGAAGGTGAATTCAATTATTATATATCAAAACAATCCTTCCTAAACACCCACAAAGTTCTAATAGCTTAGAAGACTGAACAGCCGAAATTAATAATCGCCATTGTCATTTGAAGGTTTCGCTTCGCCGTGACTGTTAGCAATTGTCGCAATACGATAGGGGAACACTTTGACGTTCGTACTCATATTTCCCCAATTTTTGTACCTGGCTTGCTGTCCTAAGTTTCACGGGAAAATGGCTAATTTGATTCTATTTGTCGTTATATACATATTATACATATTTATCACCCCATTTATTATTCATTTTCATAAAAATAAAATAAAAGAAGCCGATGATGACATTTAAAAAATGTTTGAAGCATGAATTTGGCGATAAGTTGTTATCAGAGTACGTTATACTTGTGATAGTTACATTACGCACACGGTGTTCCCATATCCTATTGCGATAATCGCTTAACCCTTCGGTTTTCAACGTCTTTCAATTGGTTGAAATTGAAATTTCTCAAGTTCCAGTTCAACCTGAATCTAGTTACCCAATTGGTAGAAATACTTTAGCAGTAATTCTTAGTTTTATAAGTTATAACTCTAATTTTATTGACGATACGAGCTCAACATCATAATATGAAACTGTTTATGGCGGAGTTATCCAAACGTGTGCTTTGATAATGCCTATAATTTTATTTTGTGATCAAACGTCAGTGCAGGTCAGCAGAAACGCATAGGGACTAGTTCAATTCAGCAGAAACGCATGAGTCCTACGATTATAGACACCCACTGGACGCGCTTCGCGCGTCGGTCTGTGGGTGAAAAACAAAAATCAGCTTTCCCCGATTTATTTCCTTACTTTTCCGCTTTCATGTCTCATGTGCCTGGACTAGATCCCCAAATAGCAGACAAAGCTTTTAAGTTCTAGAATAGGCTTCACAACGCGTGTATGACCTACACATGACCTTTGCATTGTCGACCTATTTGAACGCCCAGTTACTCTGATTCTGCTGACAGTTTAAACTGGTTTAAACTTATTTATTACCAGATGTATCGCATAATGATAGCTCGCCCACTCAGGAGGTACACTTGATCTTCTGCAAAATGGTACTCAGCGTACGATCGAAGGCGTTCAACTATTCCGTGATAGAAGAACTTGGCGTATACCCTATTTAAATCAATTGAATAACACAGGCGTTGACATTCTTGACGCAAGTTAGTGATCACCGGAAACAAATTTTGCACGAAGCGCATATATCAACCGAATCAAATACAATTAAAAAACCTCACGCAGAACGATAAAAGAGAAGTATGTAGCATCATAGAACACGACAGATGGAATAGTATACATATTTCGGATAACTATATTAATAACACCACAGAAAAAATGAAGAATGAATAAGTATATTCTTAGTGCAGACGATCCACACAGTAAACTAAGGACATACAAACAATTCAAACAAGTTTTCGGCTCGAACCGTATCTACTATCCACATCCACCATCCATCCAGCAATGCATATTTTAAATCATGTTATTGAACCGAATGATAAAAAATAAAAAACTCAACATTTGCAATATTCATTGACCTATCAAAAGCATTCGACACAATACGTCATGAACTCCTACTGGATAAAATGGAACAATATGGTGTTAGAGGGACTGCTAATCATTGTTTAGAGACTGCTTATCAGAGAGGTGACAATATAGTGGAAACATTTCCCGTCTATCCAAGGTTTCATGTGGTGTACCTCAAGGATCCATACTCGGACCAACAATTGTTTTAATTTATGTCAACGATATGTCAGTATCCACATCTTTAAATGTATTATCATTCGCAGATGATACAACCCTATACACATCAGGCTGCGACAGAAGTTTTGTTGAAGATCGGGTAAACTTAGAACTGAAAACATCCACGACTGGTGTTGTAATACGCTCTCTATAAATAGAAATAAATGTAAATATATGCTTATTCATCCAGAAAATAATGATCAAAAAACGAAAGAGTTAAAATTATATATAAACACAGCTGAACTAAACATAGTAGTGATTATATATAAAGAAACATCCTTGGCCATTAATATCGACAAGGATCTCACGTCTAAAAAGCATATTTAAACTGTATGCTCTAAGTTGACTCGAGCTATTTATTGTATCAACAAAGTTAAAAAGTTCTTTCCCGGTGACGCACTGCGAACTCTATATTACGCACTTATCGACAGTCATACAGTATACGGCATTCGGGTATGGGGCCATGCGGCGACCACACACAAGATATTTTTATTGCGAAAAAGGGCGATTAGAACAATAACCAATGCTAGATACAATACAAAATGAACATTCTAAAATTCAGTGACATTTATACATACCAAACGTCAGTATTCATGCATGACTGGGCTTATAATAGACTGCCACGAACCTTCAAAAACTCATTCGGTATAAAACTAGGAACCAACAGTAGAAGGCAGTCGCAGGAAACATTAGACCAAAAGCAACACCCAGAACAACATTTTCAGAAAATGTCCCAGAACATTCTTTTTCGAATATTTGGAACTCAGTTTATAAAAAAAAAAAACCGAGAAAACTATAAAAAACGGATGAGTGTTGAATTGGATACAAACACAAATTCTGCCCTGATTGTACACACAAATGATAAACATATTTCGAATATTATAGTCTATTGGCCACTTACCTTAAATGCTAATTTGCCTAACATTAAATTACCCGAGCACTAAGACGTATGACCTGAAAAATCTCGTCCAATGCCTATACTAAGGGAATTCAACTGTGACAGTTATAAACAAATAATACATTTAATATAATTTGTCATAAGTTAGCGCGCTGTGGTGTGTTCACACACTGACGATTATTAACGAACTAATGATTATTGTTCTAAACGACTGATGAACAGACTTCATATAGTGTGTGAGCAAAGCCTTATTAAATTCCCTTAGTAAATGCAGCCAAAACATACTCCAAAACTTGTTATTGAGAAAATTCACCGTTGCAAATTCATCCATATGCATTTTATCCATACATTTAAAACATATTTGTTTATTCGCTGGAATCCATATCTATATCTAAATCCAATTGGAATATTAATTTCATCTGAAAATTATAATGAAATACTTAAAATATTTATGTAGCTATTATTTATTATATTCGGTCAGTCAGGGGTGGCGGGTAGACGACCGTATAGGCCACGGCATAATGTATAATGTATTGTGAAATAAAATATTATTCTATCCTATCCTATCTACTACATACAAACTCTATTAAAGATTATGAACAATTTTGTAAACTTCGGATCAGTTGTCATTCATTAGATATTGATAAAGGCAGACACAAACGCCCGCCGACGCCAGCCAATGGGCGGATATGGAAAATGTGCATCGCTGACTCAGTAGAAGACGAAAAGCATTTTGTTTTCCAATGTGCCAAATATGATAACTTGAGAAAAAATCTCTTCGAAGAACTTTATAATAAAGGCAACACATTTCGAGGGGTTAGTAAGATCTGAAAATTCTACACATAATGTGAAACGACCAACCAAATACAATTAATGTGATCAATCGAGCTTCCAAAGACGTGATCCGTATATGCCGTAAATTTAGACATTAAATGGACAATACATTGCGTTTACATAAAATTAAATTCCAAATTTATGTGATCCATATATGACGCAAATCTAGACATTAAATGGACAATACATGGTGTTTACATACAATGCCCAAAGTAATTGACCACTTAACCACAGCAGAATTATGGGTAATTTTTCAGCATTTAAAATCCTGACAAATTACCTATAATTCTGCTGTGGTTAAGTGGTCAATTACTTTGGACATTATTGTATGTGGATTGAGTTATCATTAAACCTCGAATCCTAAAGTTGGTTACAGTAATGCCCAAAGTAATTGACCACTTAACCACAGCAGAATTATGGGTAATTTTTCAGGATTTAAAATACTAAAAATTACCCATAATTCTGATGTGGTTAAGTGGTTAAGTACTTTGGACATCACTGTATGTGGATTGAGTTATCATTAAACCTCACATCCTTATATGGGCTACAGTAATGTCCAAAGTAATTGACCACTTAACCACAGCAGAATTATGGGTAATTTTTCAGATCCTGAAAAATTACCCATAATTCTGCTGTGGTTAAGCGGGCTATTACTTTGGACATTACTGTATGTAGATGGAGTTAACCCTCACATCAGTGTGTTGGGGATTTTGGACCTTGACTTGGGACGTTTGGTTTTTAACACAACAAATGCAAGTACACTTTATACACAAATTTCTTATGTAGCCAGAGTTTTTCTTGGATAAGATGAGTTTGAAGCCTGCTTACATATCAAAATGTTGTCAGTTTTGTATTGTCTGCAGCGGTACTCGCCATGTTGAAGCAAAAGTTACAAGAGATAAAATGTGTACGTAACGAGACAATAATACAAATGAAAAAATAAATTGAGGGAGGGGTGGGCGATACAGGGAACTAAGGGTTGAACCGATATAAATTTGTAGAGCGATAACGACCAATGTTGACATATTATGCATCTCAACTCTACTGTTGCAACAAGGCTATAAAATAGGGGGCGGGTGTCAGAATCTTAATAATCTCTATATAGTGCCATACTAGTCATTTATGGAATTCTATAGTGGTACAATGCAAATTAGAATCAAATGATAAAAATATGTATGTAACACAACTATACCGATGAAAATAAAAATAATAATTTAGGCCGGGATAAGATTTTGGGTTGGTTATATGGACTCGGAGAAAAAGGGGTTAGTACCGATGAACTGACATAAATTAGTGGTGCGATGTTGCCATGTAATGCATCGCGACTGTACTGTAGCAGCAATGATATAAAATTGGGGGGGGGGATCTGAAATTATCTCTACCTCTATAGATGGCACCAGGATTATATAGAAAGGAATAGCAATTGATATACGTATATGGTATACTATAGTAATACCATAGATATATAAGTACAAGTATCACGTGATAAAATATTACGTAACGTGACTATAGCGATGAAAAAAAAAAAATTGGACCGGGATTAGAATTTAGAGGTTGGGTTGGTTATATGTGGATAATTGGATATGGAATTCATACCGATGAAACGATAAAAATTAGTGGAGCGATAAAGACCAATGTTGACACTTAGTCGGGCTACGGGGGGGGGGGGGGGGAAATAGGGGTTGATACGATAGACCGAAATAAATTTGTCGGGTGATAATGACCAATGTTGACGTATAAAGTAACGCGACTACTGTCGCACAATTATCAGGTAGAACCGGTCAAATATGGACTCTCGTGCCCAATATGGAACAGCTCAGAAAACATTCGCAGGGCCCTAAAATTTATTTAACATCGGATCAAAATTTTAAGCTGAGACTTGGTGTGTCTGTGTGTAATATTTATATATTCTTAAAATGACAGAGTCCAGCGCGTAATTATGTTTTAGATGGAAGAAATTGAATTTTTTTCCGATAATAAATTTACAGCGTGTACGGGTCATCGAGTACGCTCATTTTGTAAACAAACTTTTGTCAATAGCCGTTTTGGTCAAACTAAAACTTTTTCGACCGGGACAGCAGATCCGAATAATAGCTAAGATGTATTTAGATAGAATTATCAAAAGAATTTGACTGATTAGGGTGCATTTTAAGAGAATCGAGTGGAGAAATCTTGGTGACATTTTCATAAAACACGCCGATTCGGCCATCACTGTGTACTTGCAGACAAGCGCTAATTAATATTCATGTCAAGAAATGCAGGCGTCAAACTCACCTTTTTGGAAGGTAAATGATATATATACATATCAAAACAATCCTTCCAAAACACCTTCCAAGATATCCAAGAAAGTGTGAATAGATTAGGACGCAAAAACAGTCGAGAAGATTATGTTCCAGGCGCAACTCTTACCATAATTCCAGAAAATAAAAGATGGCGGTTACTACAACGGAACAGGCATCCGCAATCCAATTAAAAATACCCATAATTCACTTCACTACACCAGGGGCTCCCAATGGGTTATACATTATTTTCAGACTATCAGATTATTTATATTTTCAACAACATATTATTACACCAGTGACTTTAAGTTTACAATTTCAGCCTGTCCTGACTATATCGATACTACTGAGTCATATTTTCAAAAACATATTATACACCGGTGGCGTTAACTTTACAAATTCAGCATCTACGTGATTCTATCGGTACGATTGAGTAAGGTACAAAAAAAATTTCTCCCACAATGCCTTCGCCCAGTCGACCACAGAATATCAAAATCTGTAAAACATGGTGGCGTAATAAATAAACGATATCTAACCTGAGAACATAATATATAGCAGGCCACCCCTATGCTAACTCATAATTCAACTTATGGAAATTGCGAACCCCCGTCCACATATCGCACAGAGGTGGTTGTCTGGGAGTATGCCGCACTTGCGGATTGACCAAGCCCCCCTCCCCCAGGTTCGGAAAAAGCTAGTGACTTATAATCACTCAATGCCACGGGGAGTCGCCGAACACACGGTAAATGTTTGGACAGTTGGGGTCTTGTATAAATCTTGTTGCGTCGACTTATATAGGTCTGCGTACCTGTTGTCTGGCTCATTGCTTATATTTATTTGCAATACACCTATTTACACACAAACAAATTGATTCTAAAACTTGGAAAACGTGTGGTGTCAGTTGGAAAATATATACCTGTTAGGAATATAGTGGCGACCTGGATTCAAATATGCGATTTATTTGGAGAGATTAACATTAGATATATCGATATATGAAACAAAACATTTCAAAAGTTTTTTTTTATTGATAATGATTGACGCTATGTATTCTCCTGTGCTACCGAGGTACCCATTAGCCACACCGGTGTGCTCTCTGTGATTTTTGTGTTTATCGTCTGTTTTTGAAATTTTTTCAAACAGTTTTTCCTATAATTGTGTAATATAATTGGAATATTTTCAGGTTCCAACCTGTTGTTATCGATGCAACACATGCCAGTATTGATTGTTATGGAATAAAAAGGTCACAAATAAATGTGAAAATAGGCATAATAAAAATCATTATGTTTTGCTATGGCTGAAGCCCAAACCGACTGATAAATCTCTAATACATGCAATAATCTAGAGTTATATTAAATAGCCTTGGTAATAGTGTAACGATACCACAGAAAGCAACGATGACATCAGTTAGGATTCCTGCTTCATATGTAATATGTAAACTGATCCGTCGCTTCTTCGATACTCGTGCTGAGCAAATAACAGTTAGGAAACCATAAATATGATACATGATCCTGAGACTCCTTGTACATCTTAGCATATTATGTAATTTTGTTCTTGTATATTTTATTATCACATGTTTTGTATACTATTATCCATTGTATTAGCAAACTGTCCTCGTGTGGATGTTTTTTGCCAATAAATCATTATCTATCTATCTATCTATCTATGTTTCAGATCGCACCAAACCGAACCTCGCTCGAGGCAAGAAATCCTGGCAGAGCAGCACATATTCAGGAGGAGGAGGAGCAGCACCGGCTTCCCGCGCTGTTGATGGGAATCGCAGTTCGGACTATCATTCAGGATCCTGTACACACACATCTTCTGAGGTCAATCCATGGTGGATCGTTGACTTGGGTGCAATCTACGTCATCAAACGTTTGGTAATCGTCAACAGGGCCAACAAAATTGGTAGGTGTTACTCGCTAAACAGTCCTATCAAGGTCGTGTGTGTGTGAGGGTGTAAGTGAGGGTGTGAGGGTGTTTGTGTGTGAGGGTATGTGCGTGCATGTTAAACTGTCATATTAAGCCGGGTTGTGTGCCAAACAGTCATATTATGGCGGGTGTGTGTGCTAAACACTCACATTACGGCGGTGTGTGTGTGTGTGCGTGTCAACATTCCTATTAATGCGGATGTGTGCTAAACAGTCCTATCAAGGTGGTGTGTGTCCGGGTGTAAGTGAGTGTGAGGGTGTGTGTGTGTGAGGGTGTGTGCGTGCGTGTTAAACTGTCATATTCAGTCGGGTTGTGTGCTAAACACTCACATTACGGTGGTGTGTGTGTGTGCCAACATTCCCATTAATGCGGATGTGTGCTAAACAGTGCTATTTAGGCGGGTGTGTGCTAAACAGTCCTATTAAGGCGGGTGTGTGCTAAACTGTCATATTACGACGGGTGTGTGTGCTAAACACTCACATTACGGCGGTGTTTGTGCCAACATTCCTATTAATGCGGATGTGTGCTAAACAGTGCTATTTAGGCGGGTGTGTACTAAACAGTCCTATTAAGGCGGTGTGTGCTAAACAGTCATATTACGACGGGTATGTGTGTACTAAACAGTCATATTAAGGCGGCTATGTGCTAAACAGTCATATTAAGGCGGCTATGTGCTAAACAGTCCTACTAATGCGGATGTGTGCTAAATAGTGCTATTAAGGCGGGTGTGTGCTAAACAGTCCTATTAAGGCGGGTGTGTGCTAAACAGTGCTATTTAGGCGGGTGTGTACTAAACAGTCCTATTAAGGCGGTGTGTGCTAAACAGTCATATTACGACGGGTATGTGTGTACTAAACAGTCATATTAAGGCGGCTATGTGCTAAACAGTCATATTAAGGCGGCTATGTGCTAAACAGTCCTACTAATGCGGATGTGTGCTAAATAGTGCTATTAAGGCGGGTGTGTGCTAAACAGTCCTATTAAGGCGGGTGTGTGCTAAACAGTGCTATTTAGGCGGGTGTGTACTAAACAGTCCTATTAAGGCGGTGTGCTAAACAGTCCTATTAAGGCGGTGTGTGCTAAACAGTCATATTACGACGGGTATGTGTGTACTAAACAGTCATATTAAGGCGGCTATGTGCTAAACAATCATATTAAGGCGGCTATGTGATAAACAGTCCTACTAATGCGGATGTGTGCTAAATAGTGCTATTAAGACGGGTGTGTGCTAAACAGTCCTATTAAGGCGGGTGTGTGCTAAACAGTGCTATTTAGGCGGGTGTGTACTAAACAGTCCTATTAAGGCGGTGTGTGCTAAACTGTCATAATACGACGGGTATGTGTGTACTAAACAGTCATATTAAGGCGGTGTGTGCTAAACAGTCATATTACGACGGGTATGTGTGTACTAAACAGTCCTAGTAAGGCGGTGTACTAAACAGTCCTATTAAGGCGGTGTGCTAAACAGTCCTATTAAGGCGGTGTGTACTAAACAGTCCTATTAAGGCGGTGTGTGCTAAACAGTCCTATTAAGGCGGATGTGTGCCAAACAGTCCTATTAAGGCGGGTGTGTGCTAAACAGTCCTATTAATGCGGATATGTGCTAAACAGTCCTATTACGACGGGTATGTGTACTAAACTGTCCTATTAAGGCGGTGTGTACTAAACAGTCCTATTAAGGCGGCTATGTGGTAAACAGTCCTATTAAGGCGGGTGTGTACTAAACAGTCCTATTAAGGCGGCTGTGTGGTAAACAGTCCTATTAAGGCTGGTGTGTGGTAAACAGTCCTATTAAGGCGATGTGTGCTAAACAGTCATATTACGACGGGTATGTGCTAAACAGTCCTATTAAGGCGATGTGTGCTAAACAGTCATATTAAGGCGGCTATGTGCTAAACAGTCCTATTAAGGCGGGTGTGTGCTAAACAGTCCTATTAGGGCGGGTGTGTGCTAAACAGTCCTATTAATGCGGGTGTGTGCTAAACAGTCATATTACGACGGATGTGTGTGCTAAACAGTCCTATTAAGGTGGGTGTGTGCTAAACAGTCATATTACGACGGGTGTGTGATAAAGAGTCCTATTAAGGCTGGTGTGTACTAAACATATTATGGCGGGTATGCGTGTGCTAAACAGTCCTAATAAGGCAGAATGTGTGTGGTAAACTGCCATTTTACCGCGGGATGGATGTGCTTAACTGTCATCGTAAGGCGGGTATGTGCGCTAAACAGTCATATTAAAGCGGGGTGTATGTTCTAAACAGTTCTAATAAAGCGAGTGTTTGGTCGCTAAACTGTCATAGTAAGGCGGGGCGTGTGTGCACCAAACTGTCTTATTAAGGCGGGGTGTGTGCGTTAAACTGCCCTATTAATGCTTCGCATTTAGAATAAGAAAACAATAAGGGCCAGCGGAACAGGTAAGTCTCGTCCGCTAAACTGTTGCATGTGTTGGGTAGGTTTGTTCTCCGCGTTGGGAATAACAATACATTAAGGGGGTGTTTATACATTACCCGGCGAAGATCGTATTCGCTTTAGCCGGTAGCGATAACAATAGAGTGTTTATACTTCGCCGGATAAGAATTACGGCTATCCGGATACTCAGCTATACGGTTTTCAACTTTGGATAAAATGATTTAGTACAAGCACCTGATTGTCGTATGGATTAAGTTAGATATTTATCTGGGGTCATGCCGTCATGGGTGATTTCCTTTCAACAATTAACTCGAACAATATTATTGTGCAATCGCTGATAGACCAGCCCGTTTTTCACCTGTGTATATATTGGTCAGTGTGTCAGTTTGATTGTCTCTAATCAGCTGTCCGTCGGTGGCCACGCTCCTTGGTGATAAGCTATTATTATAAATACTAACTGATGATGGTACACTTACTCTGCATTTGCATGGTACATTTGTTGCGCATTCGAGGGAATTAAATGTGCGTGTTCATGTACATGTATGTTCATATATATAATTTAAATCTGAGTGCGCCGTGGACATATATACACAGGGACGGGTCTAGAGGGCCTGCTTTGTAGGTGTGGGACTGTTCATCTTTGGAATGTCCAACTGCACCAAACCTTGAATCTCACCAAATTCACAAGTTCGCGTTAATCCATGTACGCACCACGTTGTGAACTTGGGCTCTGATCTAACTTTCCACTCACAGTAATCATCTAGACGGCCCCGTATTGAGCGATTTCCTTTAGATCTGAACCTGTGTCTAAACCTGAAAATTGCCCAATCATAACATGTTTAGTGGTCTGACGTCAAGCAGCTTGAACCCATATTTGATTTAGTTAAATTAAATTAGATAGCTGTTTAACTGACAACGGGGGTGGGACCAAGACATAATAGTGTCGACCGACCATGGTTATGACCAGGTGTGAGAATTGTTTCTAATCTGAACCCTGAAAATTGCAAAATCCTTCATCCAGCCTTAAGATTTGACGATCGTGGCACTTGGAATACACACATTAATTCAATAACCGAGAAAGCCTGGAAAAAATTAAATATGATCAAACGTTTTAAATATAGGCTGAGCAGAAAGTCTCTCGAAAAAATTTATTTCACTTTCATTCGACCAATTTTAGAATATGCCTCCCCCGTTTGGGATAATTGTCCGGACTACTTACGAGATGATATTGAAGACATCCAATACGAAATGGCGAGAATAGTTACCGGTGCAACCCGAAGTGTTAGTAATGCCAAGTTGATAGATGAGGCCGGGTGGGAATATCTTGACGATAGACGCAAGCAGCATAAATTGATCCAATTCTTCAAAATGAAAACCGATAGGGCACCACCTTATATTAGTAATATGGTACCCCCAGAACGTAACTCACTACATGACCACAACACTAGAAATACAATAAAACGCCCCCCCCCCCTGATAGTAATAATGATTACTATATGCAATCCTTTCTTCCGTCGTCTGTCCGTTCGTGGAATCTACTCCCAGACTCTGTTAAAGAAGCAACTTCAATAGGCGATTTCAAACGCAATCTTAAACCTGATATATTAAAGCCTAAATACTACTTTACCAGCTATTCTAGGACAGCTCAAATTTACCACACCAGGCTGAGATTAAGATGTAGCAATCTTAACAGCGATCTAAAAGATAAGCACCTCAAAGACTTGCCTTATTGCATGTGTGGTTGCATTGAAACTGCTAGACATTTTTTTCTGGAATGCGCTCAATATACCTCACACAGAGAAGAACTTCTTAATACCCTATCTGATGTAACAATAACTAGTGAATTATTACTATGGGGATCTGATGAATTATCCTATGAAATTAATAAGAAAATCTTCATGGCAGCTCAGAAATTTATAATAACCAGTAATCGCTTTCAACGATTCTTCTCTTAAGCTGTTCCAAAATTGCAATATTGAACTTGCATGGTACATCATAAACCGAGATGCTATTTGTCTCTCCAACGTGGGTCGTCGGGTCGATGGACCACTGCAGATGTTCACATGGTTATTTTTCCAATCACAAATTATGTATAAATACTTTTTATTTCCTTGAAATGTGTTATTATATATCTTTTTGGTTTATTTGAAATTAATTATATGCATGTTCAGATATATAATTACACCTCACACTCTGTACTCTGACTTTCTCTCTAAAATTCTGACATTATCTTCTGTCCCTTTGTCTCGCCTCCACCTCATATTTCTTCTTTCTATGGATCTTTTTTATGCCTCTATTATTTACCCCTACTTGACTTGCAGTCAAGTAGGGCTGTGCCATTGTCAAGGGAGAGGGCTTCAAATAAGCCTATGGCTTGTTGCCTAATCCCATTTTTCTTCTAAATTTGTATCTATTGTAATTATTTATCTGAATGTCCATAGAGGGAAAAATAAATACTGTTTAAACTAAGATTTCCAATTGTTGGATATTTTCCAAACTTGACACACCTCGAAGGTTGGATCATTTCCAACTGATGGCCATTTCAGTCCAACAATTTGGCAAAAAATTAAGCAAATGTTGCCTAAAGAAATCACCAATAATAAATTATTGAAAATAAAACTACGAGAACAATTTCAACATATGTCAAATTTCCAACTAATGCCGTGTCAGTCAGGTATGAAATTTCCAGCTTTTGAATATTTTGATCAAAGTTGGGATTGAGACACCCCATCGACACGGCCCTACATACATGGACACGGTGAACGACCAAGTAAAATGAAAAACATATTTTATTGTATAATGTGCAAACGGAAAATGTGTCACATTTGATTCGCGATGTTGAAACTTATATATATAATATAAAATCCAATCCGAATCATTATACACCAATTTGTAGATGTATGCGACGAAAAGATATCAAAACTTACAATGACCATGATTTTGGTGCGACACTCACTTCACATGCTGTCTATGAACTCAAAGAAACCATTAACAATGTTGTTTAAATATCTTTAAAATTACCAATAGCAATACCTGAAAGTTTGAGTTGGATATTAATAATTTCGGCATTTCCATTTATAAAGAGTTTCATTTCACTATACTGCCCAACCATACCTCTAACAGGAAGCGGCTAGATGTTTACAGGTGTACAGCAATATCATATTGCAGTTCAGTGAGAACTAAGACGAAAACTATTAACAAGTAAAGGAGACACATGGATATATGCGTATCTTCGCCGGCGATGTGTAAACACTCTTCCTAACCTTCGCCGGTTAACGGGTTCGCCGGGTAACGGCTTCGCCGGCTATGTGTGAACGTCACCTAAGGGTGAGAAATCGCCAATATATTCAATGGAATACACCCTAAATCTAGTTGGATAAGAAGTTATCCAACAGTCAATCAACCGTTCTTTGCCCACAGCACATATCTACGTTGTGTGAAAAGTTGCATGACAATTTTGTTGGATACACTTTTACACAACGTTGCATATATATGTACTAACAACGGTTGTATGTTAATTATACAACGTGTTGGATGAAATTTCACACAACACTAAATCAACGTTAATTGCCAACAGCACCTATCTACGTTTATTGAACTGTTGGGTGTTGGGTAGAGTTGGATGACATTTATTGATTGGAAAGTTTACCCAACGTTGATTGGAAAGTAAAATTGGACAAGACGTCGTGGATAGCTTTGCCGGTATAGTATACCTTTGTTATAATTATTCTTTGTACGATACACTGATTATGTAGGCTTTATGTGTTGAGCGTATGAGTGTACTACTTTAGTCAAATTAGTGCCGTAGTTGTGTAAATTTGTAAACTTCAAAATTTGGCATATATAAATAAATATACACTCAATACATAAAGCCCACATAATCAGTGTATCGTACAAAGAATAATAATAACAAAGGTATACTATACCGGCGAAGCTATCCACGACGTCTTGCCCCATTTATCAGTCGCTCAGGAGTTTTTTCACGCAGTCGTCCATCTTGTTTTGAAATATTTGGAGCCAAAAACTCGCATGCTCGCCCGCACTGGAAACGCGCTGCTATTGGATGACCCTCTCACGTGGCAGTTTTATCCAATGTTGTATGAAAGTGGTACCACAGACGACAGTTCACGCAATCAGTTGTGTACATCGTACTAAACTGTTGGATAATAAGTACACAACAAATTCGCACCCAACGAGTTGTATACAACGTTCATCCAACTAGATTTAGAGTGTACAAACCGAAATAAATTATTATGTCAGTGTTAATTAATATGCAAGTTTCAAACTCAAATGATTGTCTTGCCCAGCTGTATAACAGTGTACGGGTTATTTATGAAAAAACATATTTATGTTAACCCTTTACCCAACAAACCGGCCAAAACCGGCCAAATAAAGCTTCAACAGCCTAAAATATCTTCGGTCTGTCTCAATAGAACCATACACATATGGATATCATTGGAACCGGCTCCTTGACCACATTGTGATAGTTACAGTTATGCCCTGTGCCAATGCATTCTCTTATATATGCGAGTCGACCATAGGTCGCCTCGCATATATAAGAGAATGCATTGGCACAGGGCCCTTCTGTTGGGTAAAGGGTTAAAAAATACTGTCAGTTGTCGGACCATGAAGATCTAAGCAATCCGACACTGTTTTATGCGCCCTGGAGATCGTCTAAGTTACAATTGTGTGTCATTAATTTTGTCGTATTGGACGCATTAAACTATTGGGGTTTTTTTGTGTGTGGACTAATATTAAGACTGTCTGACTTCGGTTCCTATGTGAACCAGACAATTTCTAAATCTGCGAAAACCGGCTTAATCACTTATATTTTCCACTAAATTTAAATTTGACAGCTGGGTTTTCTATGTACTCAGTATTCAGAATACTGAGTATTCCACATTGTCGCCATTCGTCAAGTTCTCGTCCAGTTATTACGGCAATTCATGGATTATTACGCTGATAATTTCAAGGAATAATTGTCAGAGGTGCCATGTTATATAACCCTTCCCTAACTTTTGTAACTCATTTTAAGGAACTCACTGCATCTTCTCTAACATATATATCCTTTGAAAACACTAATCAATGGATCTCATAGATTGGGATTTACATATAGTTCAAATAGGGGCAGAGATTTAACACTCCCGCACCCACACTATATGCGATATGAATTCATGTCTGGTACTTGTATATATATTCCTATATTATATGTAATACTTTCGATATATACCGGTATTATCAGTACGGTTTTGATAAATTTCCATCAGTTGGGGATCCTGAAGTTCTAGTTGTTATTTAGTTTGGTCCAGTTGGGAGGTAATGGGCAATGATATATCGGGGAGGGGTGTGCAGTTAGAAATTTCAAGGTGGACACCCCCATATCCCCTTCAGAATCCAAGTCTTCTCCGTCTTTACAGTGTGGTAAGCGACTCACATACATTGACTGTCTTGTTTTATTTTGAGCATTCTTCCAGCATATGTACTTCTTGTTAATCTTAACTGCTGATTGTATTGTCTGCTGGTTCACGCTGTATATATTTCTCTATACAGGTATGACATTTATGGGAAACAACCTTCAGGGAACTGTACAATGCCATATCTATAACTATTGCGAATGTCTGTGTTCTATAGAAATTAACAGGGGACGATCCAGATGATACCAAAGGGTAACTTTTTACGAGAAAGATAATGGTTTGGATTATAATTATAAAGTGACGCCATTTTTGTCAGGGGCAGAAAAGGGGAGGGGGGGGGGAATTATTTTTTGTCGCCGATTGCCATGAAACTTATATATAATCATCCCCATAATATGAAGAATCTAATGGTGTGGTTTAAATATGTCAAAACTTGCGTCGTTCGAGTCAGGGATGCACCGAAGGAGAGAGGGGCACCAAAATTGATAAAATTCATTTTAGCGCCGATTTCCACCAACTTGGTATATATTCTTCTTCATGATATAAGGAATCTAATTGTGCGATTTAACGGCGCCAAATTGGTGTCATTTGGATGAGAAATTGGGGGGGGGGGGGGGTGCGCACTAAATTTGATAAGAATGGGTTTAGTCGCCGATTGCCACCACCCTTATACAAAATCATCCCCATGGTATGAGGAGTCTAATAGTGTGGCTTAAATCTGGTAAAAGTGGCTTCATTCGAGTCAGTGGTGCACTGAAAGGGAGAGGGGCGCCAAAATTGATACACAATATTTTAGCGCCAATTTCCATCAAATTGACACACGTTCTTATCCATGATACGAGGAATCTAATCATGTGATTTAAAGACGCCATATTGGTGCTGTCTGTGTTACATATGGGGAGGGGAAGGATGGGCACCAAATTCGATACAAAATTGTTTAGTCGCAAATTAGCACCAAACTTATAAATAATCACCTCCATGATATCAGGAGTGTAATTGTGTGGTCTAAGGATGTCACAAGTGGAGCCATTCGAGTCAGTGGTGCAAAGAGGTGAGAGGGACACGAGAAATTAAAAAAATATGTGTAGCGCCGATTTCCACCAGACTGATACAATGTCATATTCTTCTTACGAGGAATCTAATGGTGTGGTTTAGATACACCAAATTTATGCCTTTTGGGTGAGAGATATGGGGACCTTAAATTTGATACGAATTTGTATACTCGCCAATTTTCACCAAATGCATCTCCACAATGAGTCTAAGTGTGTGGTTTAATGGTGAAAAAAGTGCCGCTGCTTGAGTCCGAAATACGGACCGGAGGGTCACCAAAAACCGATAAAAAGTATTTATAGTACTAATTACCATCAAATTCATACACGTTCTTCTCAAATGGTATGAGGAATCAAATCGTACTGTCTGTCTTTCTGTCTGTATGTATGTGTTCCATATATAACTTCACGGGGTAAAATCGAGATGGCACCAAGGCAGTCTAAGAGGGGTAACTTTTTACGAGGAAGATCATGGTGCGGGTTAAAAAATTCCTAAAGTGACGCCGTTGGTGTCAGGGGAAGAAAAGGGGGAAGGACGGAAAAATAAAAAAAATATGGTGAAATAGTTTGTCGCCGATTTCCACCAATCACATACATAATCACCTCCGCGATATGGCGCTGTTCGAGTCAGCGTTGCAGGGGACATCAACAATTGATTTAATAAACTATTTGTATCGCAGATTTCGACCAAATTGATATATATTTCTTCTCCATGATACAAGGAATATATTCGTGTGATTTAAAGACACCAAATTGCTGCCGTTTGGGTGGGAGATGGGGGTCATAACTATGATAAGCATTTGTTTAGTTGCTGAATACCACCAAACCTATAATCATCTCCAGTATATCATGCATCCATGAGTCTAATGGGCGTGGTATAAATATGTCAAAAGTGGCGCCGTTAATTTCATGTATGAGGGCAGTTGCACCAAAGCTGATGCAAATATATTTAGCACTAATTTTCACCAAAACCATACACGTTCTTCTCTAATGATACGATGCATTAAATCACATTTGGTGTCGTTTGGGTCACGGATGGCGAGAGGATATGCACTATCATTGATAATATTGTTATTCTCCGATATCCACCTATACGTTATATATAGTCACCCAGGCCATCTCCATATCGTTTTAAGGAGCTTTTGGCGTTCAAATTTCACCATCTAGATAAATGGTGACCCAATTAAGTCACTTGAACAATTATATCTTGACAATGTCAACTGTCATATTTATATGGGGTTGGGAATCAGGGCGTTCACATAATGAGCTAGCAAAACAGATACATAGAAGAAGCATTAAAAGTATATGTATCATTCTATTTAAGAGATACATATATTCTTGCAAACTGAGAGACCTCGAACCGTCAGAGGAATGCATATAATATAGTTTCCACAAACAAGTTACAATTTGTCAAGACATATGGAAATGGATCGAAGGCCTGTTCAAAAATAGTGGTCACAGTGTGCAGTCAAATATATTTTCTTCTGATATATAAATAAACGCAGTCAGTAGCACATAACGTTTCAGGATCCTCCAATACTGACATATGAAAAGGGTATATCTGCCCGATACAGCGGAATTTTTATAACAGACTCATCGACTAACATTTCTTATAAACTGAGAATATTTAGCCAATATATAGCACCATGAACAGAGGAGCACCTGGAAATTTCTTTAAAACATCTGTATCTTCATGGAGATATGATAGCCAGGTGTCCTGAAGATCTTTGTCCAACCCACTAGATTGATTGATACATCTCTATATGTAAAACCCAATTGTCGTCTTTTATTTTTGCAAACTAATGTGTCGATGATGTACATGTATCATTATAACGTCTAAAGTATACGCAGTTGTAAATAAATATTAGAATGGCTCATGTATATCATATAACACAAATGAGTCTGTTCCATTCAATACAGTTTCCCCTCGTCTCAACAATTTCACAATAGACGTGAATGTCACGCATGCAGCTGGAGGAGGTTTATTCAATGAGCGGTGTTACCACTATCCAGGGATTGCTCCCGGTGGAGCCACCGTCTCAGCCACGCTAGATCTGAATTGCAGCGGAGACGTCATCGGCCGATATGTGAGAGTGCAAATTATTGGAACAGAATATCTCACATTGTGTGAAGTGGAAGTTTACGGCGAGCCATGCCCCGATTACATTCCAGGTGAGTTTATACATTCATGAATCACGAGGTATCATACATGACGTGACGACACGGGGTGTACCCCGATTATATGTCATATGAGTCTATATAGAGTCAGGTGGCATCATACGTGACGTGGCGATAAGGAGTATATTACACCCCGGGTGAGTTTATGTACAGCCAGGAACACGTGTTATCACACAGGACGTGGCGACACGAGGTGTATTGCGCTCCGGGTAAGTTTATGCAGTCAATAGTTACGTGGTACCATACAGGGATGTGGCTACATGGGGTGTTTCCGCATTTTGAAAACAATATTAGTTGCTAATTTCATACCGAAATATGTTCAACTTATTTTCAGATTTTTTATTTTCCAACCATTATATAGTTTGAAGTGTGTTGTTTGAAACCACAAGTCGGTTATTTATTACTTTTGGTAATTTTCATCTTAGAATTGTGTATTTTACTCGATCGATGGGGTTGGAATTGTACGAATCGGTTCAGGCCTTTGTAAAGTATGGCCGTTAGAAGTGAGGAGTTAAAGTGGCGAGCTCTTTTTGAACTGATATATTTTTTTATTTATATTTTATTCTGTTTAATGACACGCCCCTGTACACGGTGCGCAAATTAAAAGTGCGCGAATTCAAAACTGAGCGAAAACTAATAATGCGCGAATTTAAATATGGGCAAGACATTCATCAATAATACTGCAGGTGTTATATTAGGACGATATCAGAAGACCAGAAACAATAAGTATGAATAATACTCTACCTGTTGATTGTAGGACGATATCAGAAGACCAGAAACATGAAGTATTCAGAACAGCCAATCCAGACTGGAGCTGCAATGAATGAGTCGCACTGTGCAGCTCTGTGCACCCAAGAGAGTCCAACTTGCAAGTCATTCAATTACAATCACGTGACATCTGAGTGTGAACGTCTCTCAACCGTCGGTTACTCACTTATGGTTGTTGATGGGTGGTCTTATCACCAACCATGTTGGTAAACCAAAGTGGTGTCGGACAGTGAAAAGAAAGCAGCCGTCCACGGTTAAGTGGTATCTTGTGAAGTTTCTCACCATAAGGCTGAATAGGTCACTCTCTCCTCTGTATTTATCACTCTCATCGCTTTTTTTGGTGATAAAGTTACGCAGGTTCCCAAAATTGTGTTTACGTTATCCATGTTGGGGTAAATGTGAAACAGTTACCCAGGTTAATCAAATCTAAAATACGAACAGGATTTAAAAATGGTTGAGGGAAATGTAATGTTCAATGTCCTCATTGGTTGTAAATTTATAAAAATCATTTTTACGAAGGAAAATATTTTTATGGATGTTCGACCTTAAGCCGTACATTTATCATACGGCGGTCAGCTGCATCGCAGTGTTTATAGGTCAGGTGAACCCTCCACCGACCGCGCGAGGAGTTCTGGTAATCTAGCTTGATTAATCGTCATCGTGGAGGCGTGACCGAAACTTATATTCATATTGCGTTAGCTTGTTCTGTCTTGGTTTTTACCACCCTCCCTTATTCAATGTCCTCGGGGACATTCCACCCTGACAGTGACTGATTGGTATGCTTTTTGTTTGGCTTTGCCATTTCGGACCTATGCTGTATCATTTGTGGCGGGGTACACACACGGCAGCGGTGGCTAGTTTAGGCTAGCACCACTAGCCGGTAATTGTTTAACATATAATGCGGTGTTTAACATATAATGTGGTATTTATTATGGTCGGTAGTTCATTTATACATTGTTACCCCATTAATTGTTATAGGGCAGCTTCAAATGGCTGGGGAGATAGGACATCAATCAATATTAATATAACAGGAAGTTGTCGTTTTGATCACACAAATCAATTCATGGATACTATACATAAGATGTGAATAACATGGGCAACATTATCACACTTTCTCGCAACCTGAGTAACATGGGTAAAGCACTAACAATTTTAGGAACCTGGTTAACTTTCTCACATAGAATGACAATTTTGCCAAGCGATGTGAATTTTTAATGTTTGACAATAAAATATACAAGAGGAACTGAATCACTTTGTCTATTTTCCACTGACCAATGGGTTACCCCAACATTGATTAACAACAATTTCATAAATGTATGTGAGCTAAACTGAGATCTGACAATGACATAAAGACAAAGGTACCATAATTACTTTAGTTTAGTTTTCTCTGACCAATGTGTTAGCCCCAATATTGATTGCCAACAACTTCATAAACATATAGCTGAAAAATGGGCTAGCAGCAGCACTATATACAATCAACGTCATAAACATATATCTGATGTATGGCAATAACACAAAGACAACGGTACCCGAATTTCTTAGTTCACTTTTCTCTGACCAATGTGTTAGCCCCAATATTCATTGCCAACAACTTCATAAACATATAACTGATGTATGGCAATAACACAAAGACAAAGGTACCCGAATTTCTTAGATTTTTTTTCTCTGACCAACGTGTTAGCCCCAACATTGATTGCCAACAACTTCATAAACATATAACTGATGTATAGCAATAACACAGACACAGGTATCCGAATTCCTTAGTTTACCTTTCTCTGAAAAATGGGCTAGCACCAGCACTATATACAATCAACGTCATAGACATATCGATGCCAATCAATCTGATATATGACAATAAGATGAAAACCGGCCTGCCTTATTTTTTGTATTATTTTATATTTTTTAAAAATAATTTGTTATTCAGGTCACAAAATATAACATGTCAAGTAGTGTACATACACATATCATTTATACATGTAATATTCAAGTTCTTTTGATTTGGTTGAAGTATCAATGGCTTCAATTTTTTTTCTATAATATGTGGCTGTCAATAGCAAAAATAATGAGGATATGTAGGTGGAATTTTGAGAATTATTTGCAATAAATATTTGAAATTAATTAGGTTGGTGATTCCAAGAAATTTGTCAATTCTTCCCACCTTTCTCTGAATCGAATCGATTTTAATGAATTGGAATCAGATGGAATGAAAGTATGTATGTTTTTGTCATATTTTAGGGACTGAATTATCCATTGAATGTAAGGTTCATTGTTTCTCATTTTACAAGAGTATATGTATCTCATGTATAACAGTATACATATATTAAGTATATTTAGACTAGAAGTGTTGTTCATCAATCCAAGTATGATATGTTCTGGGGTAAATTCCAGAGTGATATCGCATTTACTTCTGAGATGATCTTTAAATTGAGGTAGTAAAGACTTTGAGACTGAACATTCAAAACAGACTTGTTTCTTTTTCATTGCCACACAATCCGCAAAGTCCAGTTTTCGATAATTTGCATTTGAAAAGTTTCGAGTTCGTTTAGATTATATCTTGGGTAATTTTATATTGGAAAGTTTGCAGTGCTGTGTCTTCTGTTATTTTATATGGCATTGCATATATGATTGGCCAATTTTTATCACAAATTAATTTACCAAGGCGGTTTCTCCCGTTTATGGTATGTCAATTGAGTGTTATTGCATTATATTCTATGAAAAATGAATAACAAGTTTTACATACCTTAATTTAGTACACTCTCAGTAGATTTCATAGTAACCAAGCTAGTGTTTTATTATTCTTCACATTGGTTTTCCACGAAGATGGAAAAGCACTTACTAACACATGATATGTAGTGATTGGTGTATGAAAATCGTACCTAACACAGAATGAATCGTAGTCCAGAAAGATATAGTCATATATCAAATCATTTATGAGGTATATTCCATGATTGATGGATTTTTTATTCATAATTGTTTTACCATTAACAATAAAGTTTCCATTCAAATGTAATGGTTGTGACAAGATGTCATCCGGGGCTGTTGTGTATTTATGGTCTTATGTTATAATGGTGATCCAGACTGATGCTTGTCATCTGTTGTTATGTTATAATGGTGATCCAGACTGATGCTTGTCATCTGTTGTGTATTTATGGTCTTATGTTATAATGGTGATCCAGACTGATGCTTGTCATCTGTTGTGTATTTATGGTCTTATGTTATAATGGTGATCCAGACTGATGCTTGTCATCTGTTGTTATGTTATAATGGTGATCCAGACTGATGCTTGTCATCTGTTGTGTATTTATGGTCTTATGTTATAATGGTGATCCAGACTGATGCTTGTCATCTGTTGTTATGTTATAATGGTGATCCAGACTGATGCTTGTCATCTGTTGTGTATTTATGGTCTTATGTTATAATGGTGATCCAGACTGATGCTTGTCATCTGTTGTTATGTTATAATGGTGATTCAGACTGATGCTTGTCATCTGTTGTTATGTTATAATGGTGATCCAGACTGATGCTTGTCATCTGTTGTGTATTTATGGTCTTATGTTATAATGGTGATCCAGACTGATGCTTGTCATCTGTTGTTATGTTATAATGGTGATCCAGACTGATGCTTGTCATCTTATGTTATAATGGTGATCCAGACTGATGCTTGTCATCTTATGTTATAATGGTGATCCAGACTGATGCTTGTCATCTGTTGCTGTGAGTTACTTGAACTGTTGGTGTCGCTTCGTTCGAATATAATTAATGGCATATATAATTTTATCCCACATATCTAGAAAATGGTGGGGAGAAATACAATTCGTCTACTCGTTCGCCTTATTGACCGGAAACTCCAAATTTAAACCATGTTTAGGAATGCAGCTCCATGGACGAGTGGTTAGCACGCGCGTCGGACTTGTGCCTGTCATTTGCAGAATGAGGTCCACAGAGGGTGAATTTAGTGATGCTATCCCGCATAGCGGGCTAGCATCACCAAATTCACCCTCTAGAGACTCATTCTGCTTAGGCCTCATCTTCTGGGAAGTATCTACAGTATCAAATTAACATTGTTTTTAGTTTTCCCTTCTGGGAAGTTTCTATATCCCCTAATTTGCAGCAGATAGAATGCATAATCGAGGTGCCCAATGGGTGAACATCACCAACTTCAACTGGGGAACTTCAATCTGCTCCTATGTCTACCATAGCAGTTGAGGGCCTAAGCAGAATGAGGTCCTCAGAGGGTGAATTTAGTGATGCAAGCCCGCTATGCGGGATAGCGTCACTAAATTCACACTCTGGGGACCTCATTCTGCAAATGACAGACACGCTATTTACAGGCTTGTCTTTGCGGTAAACACAGTGAGATGAGTTCGCAGCCCACTGCTGGTCTAATCTGAGTTCCACACAGCTGTGGCTTGGCCGAATTGATCAACATGCAATTGTTGGATTGTGGGATATTCAAATTCCGCGCCAAGTTGTGACCTTTGAGCAAGGTCGCTCGGACTATATCTGCTTCGCACCACAATGCGTTGAAATGTTACCTGATTATGAGCAGTTATAGATCTTGTTAGTATGTTAGCCACATTGTGGCTGTACCTCCCCAGTCCCCTGGGACGTCGGAAAGGTTCAGGGCGAATATACTGTGGCAAATTTAGTTAATGGGCGACGGCGGAGCGGGAACCCATTAAATGGTCTTTGCCACAGCATATTCGCCCTGTATATTCTCGAAATCACAAAACACTACACTGTTATCCCCATTCTAATTATCATCGAACTTAGAACGTTATTTCGACACACGCACGCCTTGTAATTATTAACGAAATGTGCAGCCATAGAAAACACTCAACCAATTCACGACTTGTTTTAAATTTAGTGCCTGGATAAAATATAGTCTCTCAATTAGCATCGCTCTTAAAAATGCTGTTAAAGATGAAAAATTGCCACCCCGAATAGAAAAACAAATGCACAACAATTAGTTTTTGCATGTACCTGATGTATTGTTCTGATATTTATCACTTACAAATTGCGGTTTTGATTTTACCGCGAAATTAAAGTTGAAGAATTGAAAATGAAACAATGGAAAATTGCTTACTCATTGAGATGTGTATTTCACGCCGTATCTCTCACGGTTTCATGTCAAGATATTTGTTCAAATGATATCAAGACAATGATATTTATGGGATATAACGGTGTGGTTGTGATTTGTGATTTATGAAAGTACATGGCGAATGTACAGGGCGACTGTACTGACTGTCAAATTTCGACAAAAGCGACCCCGCTGTTTTGTATATATACCAACAATCTACATGTAGTAACGGAAGTCAGTAGACCGGACGCCAGCTATGTGGCCTAATCCGTAGCGTCGTCGGAATGTACTGCGTAAGTGTGACGTCATGGAGAGGAACGGAACAGTGAGCGGAGATGGATGTGTAGAGCCCGAAACCGCATCGCACGCCGCCGCCGCCAGCCATATTGGCCACAAGCCGCCGCCAGCCATATTATCCTAACGTCAGCCACATGAAAAAAAAACTCCGCCCCCGGAATTTAAAAATGGCTGAACCCTGTGCATGCGTTATATATCAAGCACAACTGTACTGTGAATCACAAAGATCTAAACCGCATTGATAATATCGGCATACATGTATTATGGACACTGCTTGGTTGTTATATTATCAGAACACATGGGCCTCTCATGTGGAATAGACTATTCCAATGCATACTTTCATCTGAATGGGAGCATCCTTTCAGCATTGAAACTTGAAAGGGTTAAAATATGAATTGTTTATTTCGACACGACTCAGTCTCAGACAGTGCTGGCATTTGTCAATATATGCACATAATCTGTAGAATAGAATAGAAAATAGTTTGAAATAATATATAAGGATTCACCCTTCAATGATGCATGCATATATCGTAAGATGTCAGTGATGATATCAGTCTGAAGTCGACAGAAGTCCCAATGTGACTTATAGGCCTACCGATTAGGTGGGAATCTACATAGTACATTCTTGCAGTTGTTTAAGCCTTTGTGGTGAACCCGTATATATCCAGACCACATGCACGTATTCATTTTGGTGTTGGCCGGGATTTTCCATAATGGCAAAAATAAACGAAGGACTTGGGGTCAATAACTGGGGATTAGGACAATTTCGGACACGAAAATACGCTGAATGATAACGTCTCAGCCGGCTGAGCCGCCATATTTCGTCAGCCACGAACGCCGTGATTGAGCCGGCTTAGCTTGCTAACCACCCACGAAATTGGTTGAGCCAGCCGCGAAAACTATATGTTGTGGCTTCAGGGTCTATGGATGGGCCATGGAAGAGTCTAGGGAGTCACCTACCGCCAATATTGGCGCATAGGAATATTTAACATTGACGCGGTGAACCGGACTACACTTTTCGACAGTCTATCGATAACTATCGCAAATGAATTGCCATTCCTGGATGTCCTCGTGAAAAAAACACAAAAGAGCAAATCACGACGGACATTGGTGACCCGCCATATCAAATCCAGTCGTGAGTCGGGATTTTTTTTACCCTGTGCCAATGCATTCTCTTATAAATGCGAGTCGACCATAGGTCGCCTCGCATATATAAGAGAATGCATTGGCCTAACAATTTTTTTTTAAATAAATGTTTCTTACAATTTTTAGAACATAAAATAAAAAACATCCATTACCCTGCAGGGAGCCCCACACATATATAGAAGCATATAGAAGAGTGTCGCCTGCTCATGTTTGGGGCTCTCTATGGGTGAAATTATAGAATTGTTAAAGAATACAAGAAAAAAGTATTAAATTTGTAAAAAATTGTTAGGCCAATGCATTAACTTATATATGCGAGGCGACCTATGGTCGACTCGCATATATAAGAGAATGCATTGGCAAAGGGTGAAAAAAATCCCGACTTACGATTGGATTTGATATGGCGGGTCACATTTACTTTAAGCATACTGACACCCACCAGTATTTAAACTTTAAGTCGTGTCACCTATCACATACCAAACGGAATGTTCCTTATTCCCTCACTCGGAGGGTTTGTACCATTGTGGATGACATCACGCACATAAATATCCGACTGGGGGAATTGAGGACATTTCTACTGGCACAAGTATACCCAAGGAAGCTAAGTGATAATGGTATTTCTGAAGCCAAGAAAATTCCTCTCATAGAATTCCGCGCAGATAAAACTAAAGAGAGCTATCCCCAATATACTTCCTTTAGTGGTTACACACAATCTTCGCAATACGAATGTTATGCAAACGGCTAGATTATTAACTGGTTCAGTGCTGAAAGCCCATATTTGGACCCTATGTAAGAGTGCTGGAAGCCCAGATATGGGCTTTGGCAATTACACTGTCTTGTTTAGTCAACTCTTGTTTAGTTTAATCATTTAAATAGCGTTTGTCAGGTAATATTTCAGAAATATTGTTACATATATTATTAAATTGGGACAATGTGAAGTTTGAATGGATGCCGACCAATAAAATAGTCAGAAAAGGTACTTATATCGCGAAAAGTTTGAGAAAAATTACAAATGTTTTGCCCTAAGGGCGGCCGACAACCAACCTCATAACCATAACCTAATCAGACATCCAGGCTCATATCGATAACCTACTTTGACAAACAGACAACCAGGCTCATAACCATAGCCTAATGAGACATCCAGGCTCATAACCATTGCCTAATGAGACATCCAGACTCATAATCATTGCCCAATGAGACATCCAGACCCATAACCATAGTCTAATGAGACATCAAGGCTCATAACCTGATGTATTGTTCTGATATTTATCACTTACAAATTGCGGTTTTGATTTTACCGCGAAATTAAAGTTGAAGAATTGAAAATGAAACAATGGAAAATTGCTTACTCATTGAGATGTGTATTTCACGCCGTATCTCTCACGGTTTCATGTCAAGATATTTGTTCAAATGATATCAAGACAATGATATTTATGGGATATAACGGTGTGGTTGTGATTTGTGATTTATGAAAGTACATGGCGAATGTACAGGGCGACTGTACTGACTGTCAAATTTCGACAAAAGCGACCCCGCTGTTTTGTATATATACCAACAATCTACATGTAGTAACGGAAGTCAGTAGACCGGACGCCAGCTATGTGGCCTAATCCGTAGCGTCGTCGGAATGTACTGCGTAAGTGTGACGTCATAGAGAGGAACGGAACAGTGAGCGGAGCTGGATGTGTAGAGCCCGAAACCGCATCGCACGCCGCCGCCGCCGCCAGCCATATTGGCCACAAGCCGCCGCCAGCCATATTATCCTAACGTCAGCCACATGAAAAAAAAACTCCGCCCCCGGAATTTAAAAATGGCTGAACCATGTGCATGCGTTATATATCAAGCACAACTGTACTGTGAATCACAATGATCTAAACCGCATTGATAATATCGGCATACATGTATTATGGACACTGCTTGGTTGTTATATTATCAGAACACATGGGCCTCTCATGTGGAATAGACTATTCCAATGCATACTTTCATCTGAATGGGAGCATCCTTTCAGCATTGAAACTTGAAAGGGTTAAAATATGAATTGTTTATTTCGACACGACTCAGTCTCAGACAGTGCTGGCATTTGTCAATATATGCACATAATCTGTAGAATAGAATAGAAAATAGTTTGAAATAATATATAAGGATTCACCCTTCAATGATGCATGCATATATCGTAAGATGTCAGTGATGATATCAGTCTGAAGTCGACAGAAGTCCCAATGTGACTTATAGGCCTACCGATTAGGTGGGAATCTACATAGTACATTCTTGCAGTTTTTTAAGCCTTTGTGGTGAACCCGTATATATCCAGACCACATGCACGTATTCATTTTGGTGTTGGCCGGGATTTTCCATAATGGCAAAAATAAACGAAGGACTTGGGGTCTATAACTGGGGATTAGGACAATTTCGGACACGAAAATACGCTGAATGATAACGTCTCAGCCGGCTGAGCCGCCATATTTCGTCAGCCACGAACGCCGTGATTGAGCCGGCTTAGCTTGCTAACCACCCACGAAATTGGTTGAGCCAGCCGCGAAAACTATATGTTGTGGCTTCAGGGTCTATGGATGGGCCATGGAAGAGTCTAGGGAGTCACCTACCGCCAATATTGGCGCATAGGAATATTTAACATTGACGCGGTGAACCGGACTACACTTTTCGACAGTCTATCGATAACTATCGCAAATGAATTGCCATTCCTGGATGTCCTCGTGAAAAAAACACAAAAGAGCAAATCACGGCGGACATTGGTGACCCGCCATATCAAATCCAGTCGTAAGTCGGGATTTTTTTTACCCTGTGCCAATGCATTCTCTTATATATGCGAGTCGACCATAGGTCGCCTCGCATATATAAGAGAATGCATTGGCCTAACAATTTTTTTTTAAATAAATGTTTCTTACAATTTTTAGAACATAAAATAAAAAACATCCATTACCCTGCAGGGAGCCCCACACATATATAGAAGCATATAGAAGAGTGTCGCCTGCTCATGTTTGGGGCTCTCTATGGGTGAAATTATAGAATTGTTAAAGAATACAAGAAAAAAGTATTAAATTTGTAAAAAATTGTTAGGCCAATGCATTAACTTATATATGCGAGGCGACCTATGGTCGACTCGCATATATAAGAGAATGCATTGGCAAAGGGTAAAAAAAATCCCGACTTACGATTGGATTTGATATGGCGGGTCACATTTACTTTAAGCATACTGACACCCACCAGTATTTAAACTTTAAGTCGTGTCACCTATCACATACCAAACGGAATGTTCCTTATTTGATGATACCCACCCCAGTTGGTGGCAGTCTAGACAGTTTGACCTACATTCTCTGCAGTACTACCGTTGGTGTTTGACCTATATTCTCCGCCCACGCGTCGGTCTATTTGTACCGGTTGGACATGTCCGGACATGACCCGCTGGTTATATCCAGATTTCTCCATATGAATGGTATATTATCTACATGTATATCACGTGATGATCTCGGTGGGGTAGCTTCAGTCTTGAATATTAAAGGGATACTAGTCTCTCACGGGGGATGATTATTAAAGTGACACTCACTATGGATGAATGTTAAAGTAACACATGGCGCACACTGTGGGATAATGTTAAAGTGACACTCGCATTGAAAACTTCCAAAAAGTTCAAAAAGTTCAAAATGGTCAAAAAGTTCAAAAATTTCGAAAAACTTCAAAAACTTCAAAAACTTCACAAATTTCACAAATTTCACAAATTTCAAAAAACTTCAAAAATTAAACAAAATTCAGGATTTAGTCATAAATGTGACCCGCTATATCAAATCCAGTCGGAAGTCGGTTTTTTTTATCCTGTGCCAATGCATTCTCTTATATATGCGAGTCGCCCGCGGCGGCGGCGGCGGCGGCGGCGGCGGCGGCGGCGGCGGCGGCGGCGGCGGCGGCTGTAATGCGCATGTCAACGCCGCGCCGCCGGCGGCGGCGGCGGCGGCGGCGGCAGGCGCGCCAATTTGTTTACAACAACAAAGAACAATGTCGGCACATTTAACATCTAAAATTAGAAATGAAACATGTCGGAACACGTTAATATCATGCATTTTGATTGGTTAGCTGACTCAACATAATAAAGGGACTGTTGATATTTTATGTCTGACGTAGAAGGGAAAAAAATAATAATGGATACACAGCTCAAGAAATTGAACAGTATGGAAGTTGGCGCAGTTACGAAATATTTGATGAAAAGTTATGTCAGGCATATCATTCTGAGAAACGGCTTTCATTACCCAGACACTAATAACTTTTATTTATCAGAGTTAGATGAAATACGTGACTGCACAAGAAGAATACTTCAACAGCTGGAAAATTATAACATGTGGCTGTTAAATGAGCTGACAGGGAAATTGGACAATTACGATAGGGATCATTTTCCCTATATATTTAGTGACTTGTTGGACAATATATTTCGGGAAGATGGCCCCTACACATGGGAGAGAATAATGGCTGCATTCCTGTTCACAGTAAAAATGTGTTTAAAAGCATACAAAGACAACGACTTCTCATTGGTCAGCGAAATTGTGCAATGGGCACACACTATCGTGACATTATACACTGACCAATGGGTCGAACGGGAAGGCAGTTGGGATAATTTCTTCCAGGAATGTCTAAATATTGACAACTACTCGTCAAAAATGTTGACAATGAACCATAATGTTTTCAGATCGATTCATGGATGTGTAAATTATTGGCAAACATATTAATATCAATTGTGTGTATATATATATATATATATATATATTAAAGTACAGACCATTGCTAGAAAAGTTCATGGACGAAACAAATGACACATCTGACGAAAGTGATGACAATTCGGACGAAAGTGACAGTGAATAGTTAATATAATAAATTGTACTATGTACCACTTGTCATGTTATTTTTCTCTTTTTTCCCTCGCTCACTTGCTTTTTTCGGTGGCGCTCACCACCTTACCCCCATAGTTTTCCGATGAATGGAAACAAGCCATATTTGTGACTAAATCCTTAACCACCGCCGCCGCCGCCGCCGCCGCCGCCGCCGCCGCCGCCGCCGGCGGCGCGGCGTTGACATGCGCATTACGGCCGCCGCCGAAAACGACCAGATTTTAATTGTATTGTTTCAAGTTGCACAGACACAATCATGTGCATATGTTTACTGATTCAAACTAACTGTACATCAGAGGAAGCAATTGTCCATTCTGCCTTCAGCTGGATATATAGGACGTACCCACTGAACCTCAACATAATTATTACGCAATTTGGAAAGAGAAGTAAGATATTTCGATAGATTCACGAGATGTCGATACAAATGCTTATATATATATATACTCTCATATTGAATTCACTCATAATTGCATTGACATTTGGATAGGTAGGTTGTATTGTAGCCAATGTGATAAATTTGTATCCAGTACAAACAACACTAAGAGACGTTGTGAACGACAGCCTGAACTAGTTAACTAGTCCACCACGTTTCCCTTGTTTCTGTTCTATATAAATATAGGTGCATAGAAGAACGCTCGATTTCACTGATTATATAGGAAAATGAAGTATCAATGTGAAGAGTGCTTAAGTGTCTATGCTTGGCAAGATAGTTTGAAGCGTCATATCAAAGTTAAACACACGCCTTCAGAACAACAACAACAACAACAACAGTATCATCAGCCACAACAACAACAACAACACCAACAACACCAACAACAACAACAACAACAACAGTATCATCACTGACTAAATCCTTAACCGCCGCCGCCGCCGGCGGCGGCGGCCGCCAATTTCTTTGCATGCCATAGGATTATGTAGTTGCCGCCGCCGCCGCCGCCGCCGCCGCCGCCGGCGGCGCGGCGTTGACATGCGCATTACAGCCGCCGCCGCCGCCGCCGCCGCCGCCGCCGCCGCCGCCGCCGCCGCCGCCGCCGCCGCCGCGGGCGACTCGCATATATAAGAGAATGCATTGGCACAGGATAAAAAAAACCGACTTCCGACTGGATTTGATATAGCGGGTCACATTTATGACTAAATCCTGAATTTTGTTTAATTTTTGAAGTTTTTTGAAATTTGTGAAATTTGTGAAATTTGTGAAGTTTTTGAAGTTTTTGAAGTTTTTGAAGTTTTTCGAAATTTTTGCCCTAAGGGCGGCCGACAACCAACCTCATAACCATAACCTAATCAGACATCCAGGCTCATATCGATAACCAACTTTGACAAACAGACAACCAGGCTCATAACCATAGCCTAATGAGACATCCAGGCTCATAACCATTGCCTAATGAGACATCCAGACTCATAATCATTGCCCAATGAGACATCCAGACCCATAACCATAGTCTAATGAGACATCAAGGCTCATAACCTGATGTATTGTTCTGATATTTATCACTTACAAATTGCGGTTTTGATTTTACCGCGAAATTAAAGTTGAAGAATTGAAAATGAAACAATGGAAAATTGCTTACTCATTGAGATGTGTATTTCACGCCGTATCTCTCACGGTTTCATGTCAAGATATTTGTTCAAATGATATCAAGACAATGATATTTATGGGATATAACGGTGTGGTTGTGATTTGTGATTTTATGAAAGTACATGGCGAATGTACAGGGCGACTGTACTGACTGTCAAATTTCGACAAAAGCGACCCCGCTGTTTTGTATATATACCAACAATCTACATGTAGTAACGGAAGTCAGTAGACCGGACGCCAGCTATGTGGCCTAATCCGTAGCGTCGTCGGAATGTACTGCGTAAGTGTGACGTCATGGAGAGGAACGGAACAGTGAGCGGAGCTGGATGTGTAGAGCCCGAAACCGCATCGCACGCCGCCGCCGCCAGCCATATTGGCCACAAGCCGCCGCCAGCCATATTATCCTAACGTCAGCCACATGAAAAAAAAACTCCGCCCCCGGAATTTAAAAATGGCTGAACCATGTGCATGCGTTATATATCAAGCACAACTGTACTGTGAATCACAAAGATCTAAACCGCATTGATAATATCGGCATACATGTATTATGGACACTGCTTGGTTGTTATATTATCAGAACACATGGGCCTCTCATGTGGAATAGACTATTCCAATGCATACTTTCATCTGAATGGGAGCATCCTTTCAGCATTGAAACTTGAAAGGGTTAAAATATGAATTGTTTATTTCGACACGACTCAGTCTCAGACAGTGCTGGCATTTGTCAATATATGCACATAATCTGTAGAATAGAATAGAAAATAGTTTGAAATAATATATAAGGATTCACCCTTCAATGATGCATGCATATATCGTAAGATGTCAGTGATGATATCAGTCTGAAGTCGACAGAAGTCCCAATGTGACTTATAGGCCTACCGATTAGGTGGGAATCTACATAGTACATTCTTGCAGTTTTTTAAGCCTTTGTGGTGAACCCGTATATATCCAGACCACATGCACGTATTCATTTTGGTGTTGGCCGGGATTTTCCATAATGGCAAAAATAAACGAAGGACTTGGGGTCAATAACTGGGGATTAGGACAATTTCGGACACGAAAATACGCTGAATGATAACGTCTCAGCCGGCTGAGCCGCCATATTTCGTCAGCCACGAACGCCGTGATTGAGCCGGCTTAGCTTGCTAACCACCCACGAAATTGGTTGAGCCAGCCGCGAAAACTATATGTTGTGGCTTCAGGGTCTATGGATGGGCCATGGAAGAGTCTAGGGAGTCACCTACCGCCAATATTGGCGCATAGGAATATTTAACATTGACGCGGTGAACCGGACTACACTTTTCGACAGTCTATCGATAACTATCGCAAATGAATTGCCATTCCTGGATGTCCTCGTGAAAAAAACACAAAAGAGCAAATCACGACGGACATTGGTGACCCGCCATATCAAATCCAGTCGTAAGTCGGGATTTTTTTTACCCTGTGCCAATGCATTCTCTTATATATGCGAGTCGACCATAGGTCGCCTCGCATATATAAGAGAATGCATTGGCCTAACAATTTTTTTTAAAATAAATGTTTCTTACAATTTTTAGAACATAAAATAAAAAACATCCATTACCCTGCAGGGAGCCCCACACATATATAGAAGCATATAGAAGAGTGTCGCCTGCTCATGTTTGGGGCTCTCTATGGGTGAAATTATAGAATTGTTAAAGAATACAAGAAAAAAGTATTAAATTTGTAAAAAATTGTTAGGCCAATGCATTAACTTATATATGCGAGGCGACCTATGGTCGACTCGCATATATAAGAGAATGCATTGGCAAAGGGTAAAAAAAATCCCGACTTACGATTGGATTTGATATGGCGGGTCACATTTACTTTAAGCATACTGACACCCACCAGTATTTAAACTTTAAGTCGTGTCACCTATCACATACCAAACGGAATGTTCCTTATTCCCTCACTCGGAGGGTTTGTACCATTGTGGATGACATCACGCACATAAATATCCGACTGGGGGGATTGAGGACATTTCTACTGGCACAAGTATACCCAAGGAAGCTAAGTGATAATGGTATTTCTGAAGCCAAGAAAATTCCTCTCATAGAATTCCGCGCAGATAAAACTAAAGAGAGCTATCCCCAATATACTTCCTTTAGTGGTTACACACAATCTTCGCAATACGAATGTTATGCAAACGGCTAGATTATTAACTGGTTCAGTGCTGAAAGCCCATATTTGGACCCTATGTAAGAGTGCTGGAAGCCCAGATATGGGCTTTGGCAATTACACTGTCTTGTTTAGTCAACTCTTGTTTAGTTTAATCATTTAAATAGCGTTTGTCAGGTAATATTTCAGAAATATTGTTACATATATTATTAAATTGGGACAATGTGAAGTTTGAATGGATGCCGACCAATAAAATAGTCAGAAAAGGTACTTATATCGCGAAAAGTTTGAGAAAAATTACAAATGTTTTGCCCTAAGGGCGGCCGACAACCAACCTCATAACCATAACCTAATCAGACATCCAGGCTCATATCGATAACCTACTTTGACAAACAGACAACCAGGCTCATAACCATAGCCTAATGAGACATCCAGGCTCATAACCATTGCCTAATGAGACATCCAGACTCATAATCATTGCCCAATGAGACATCCAGACCCATAACCATAGTCTAATGAGACATCAATGCTATAACCATAGCCTATGGCTAATGAGACATCCAGACTCATAACCATAGCCTATTGAGACATCCAAGCTCATAACCATAGCCAAGTGAGACATCCAGGCTCATAACATAATCACAAATGTATATATATGGGGGTCAAATTTGAGAAAAGAGTGCAAATTATCAATTGCGAGCATAAAATTCAATAATTTTCTGTTTGTTGAAATATATATACACATTTTATTACGTGTATGTAGGATATATAGCAGCGAACCAGTTAATACTGGTAAACACTGGTAAAAATGATCACCAACTGCAGAGCAGACGACAGCCTTGAAATATAAAAAGATTTGAACTCGGGCCAAGTTTAACAGTGGTGAGAATCGTGAACAAGAGATTACCAAATGTGGCGACTCCAAATGTAAAAGATGTCGCTGCCCCCACACCGGGACACACTTTACCCTCAAGAATGGGCATGTTGTCCGTCCTAGTGAGAACATAAACTGCAAAACCCGAAATTTAGTCTATATTATAGTATGTTCTGGATGTGAGGAATTATATGTTGGACAGACGGGAAATTCCCTTGTCGACAGAACAAGGATCCATCACCAGCAGATCAGACAACCGGAATTGCGGATGATTCCGTTAAGTAAACATCTGGATGAATGTGGGGACGGATCCTTCCGAATTTTCCCCATACACAAAATGATGGAAGTCAACACGTTCAAACGGTTACAGATGGAACAAAAGTTTCGGAACAAATTAAATCCGAAACTAAACTCTATCATATAATCGCGACGTCACACACCCACCTCCCGGAAGTGACGTCACAATAGAAATAATTAGAATAATAAAATGGCGTTAACCTGAAGATCGGTCAAAAGCCGTGAAAGGCATATATATATGTTTAGGTGTGCATGTACATATAGAGTACATGTCTAATATAACTGAATATACCGGATTATAACATCAATAAATGAAATGTAATGAAACATGCATAAACAACCCTGCATATATATGTGCATATAAGCGATTACGACAAAATATATGACTGTGAAATTGGGTGGCATAAATTAGACAGGCATGAACCGTTTCGCTTCTAAAAAATAAAAATAAAAATAAATTATTAACACAAAATAAATGGCGTTGCTCACCGATGAATTTTCCATATTACGACGTCGGGCAGTTATATCACCATGCCGCGTTAAATAGTTCGGAAAAAAACGTTGATGCTAAAATTGCAAAATGCAAACAACTGGCGACCTATCCGTAAATTAACGTGACATTGCATGATGACGCTCACTTCGATTCTCTTTTTTTTTTTTTTTTTTTTTTAGAGAGGGACGTCAAGTAGTTTATGTAGAATGGTATTTGAGTCCACAGCCGTGACTCAAATCGAATTATACGTAAACAATTATAGACGTCACTCTCTTAAAAAAAACATAAACAAAAGCAAACATACCATATCAGAAAACACAACGTCTGATCTACGCCACAGGGGCATGTAACGCGCTCCGCTGTCCGCCCCCCCCCCATTTGCACTGCCCATATACGCCGCCTCTATATACGCGCCTTCTTCGCGTTAATGGAACATTATATAGACAAGGGGCTCTGTAGAAATTCAACGTTTCACCATCGCTCGGGAGTCGCACAAATTTAGCCCATTCACCCCAGTAATGATAACGATATATACACGGATGGATCGGCAAAGAATTCATCTTTCAATAAATACCACAAACTCCCATCAGAAACATTCATACACGTTGCATTTGATAAAATTTTAACCACAGAATATTGTGTCCGGAGAGCGTATTTTTTAGATTTGATCTGGCTCAAAATCAATGGCCGACATGTGTCTCTAAATTCACCGCCCATACAGTTTACTATCATTATAAATCGGTCAAAGGATCAACTAAATAACTGGAACTTAATGATTTCTTGTCGGCTAATAATTTATTTACTCATACAAATCAACACATTGTCAGTAAACAATTCTAATAGAGGAGAAATCTGTCGATAATTCCAACTTAAAAACAAATTGTCAAGTCACACAGTTCCTAATTTTAATATTCATTGTGACCTGACTTTTCCATGACTGACATAGTAGAAACAGCCAATCACCGCTCAGTGTTAGAATCGAGGTCAGGTGATAATGAATATTAAAATAAGGATAACTTTAAAGAAATAAATTTAATGCCAAATCTGGTCAAACATGGACATTAAACACTCATGTATACACTCATGTATAAAGAAAAAAACATGTAACATACCAAGACTTGTGAGTGGATATAGAGGATCTCACATGAGTTTCTATTTTATACGGAATTTATCAACCGTGTTCACTAAATTCGATTTGAGCCGAGGTTTACCGAGGCTCAAATAGAATTTAGAGGACGAGGCTGGACGAGGTTGATAAATTACGTATAAAATAGGACGAGTGTAAGATACCTTTTATCACATGATCAAATAAACCTGAAGCAACGCGAAATATTCATCGAAAACAACAATCATAAACTACAGCGATCGCAAGTTATTTGAAGAACGCCGTGACGTTATCGCACGCGCTGATATTAAACGTGTCTATTACCGATAATTATGAAACTGCTTTTATGGCCAAATTATGTGATAAAACACAATTATCTCATATGTGACAAATTAAGAGATAGAAAATGGTAATAATTCACAATCTCATGTAGTCATGTTTCTACTAAAAGTGTAGGTTTGTTTTTTAATATATGCTTTACTCTCACATGCTATACTTGAGCAGTCCAATAGAAATAATGCCTTTTCTGAACTCATACAAGATTCCTGAATTCATACAAGATAAAGTGTGAACGTTATAAAATTCCTAACCAATCCTGACCAATCTGAATCAATTGCAATCAAGAGGAATAACTCTATCCTGTTAGTCATATTTTGTCAAAATTTTATTGTAAACTTTGGAAGCTCAGTATTTTGTGAGAAATTAAAGCTTTTTTCTTTTTTTCTTTCTTGGACTCTCAGCTATATTGTTTTTACTATCATTTTGCCAAGGGACTGAATGAACAGCTTGGGGTATTTTAATGTACTCACCATTATTTGTGCTCTAGATCGGTAAGCAGACTATTCAACCACCTACATGTTTCTAGGGACAAAATCCACTGCAGTCAAGAATATACTGCTAGAGACCAGTCCTGCTGTTCATTACTAGATTCACTGAATCTCAATGTAGGAGGTTTTGTCCTAGTTTTCTCTGTATGTTTGTGTTTTGCGTTCCACAAGGGGGTGGGTGTCAAAACATGACTGGAAAAAACTCTATGAAATGGAGAAAAACAAATTGGGATCGGGGGTGGGTGGGTCCAAAAAGGGGTGATCGGCAAAAAAGTAGCATACGTGTCTGGAAATTGTTTCCGACCCCCCTGCTTATAACGGTCCCTGAACCCATCCGCCGTGATGAAGTTATACGCCCTGATAACGGGCCCTGAACCCAGCCGCCGTGATGAAGTGGTATGACCTTATAACTGGCCCTGAACCCAGCCACCGTGATGAAGTGGTATGCCCTTAAAACGGACCTAAACCCATCCGCCGTGGTTAAGTTATATGCCCTGATAACGGGCCCTGAACCCATCCGCCGTGGTGAAGTTATATGCCCTTACAGTGCATGGGCTCTGAACACATCCGTCGTGGTGGAGTGGTGGTATGCCCTGATAACGGGCCCTGAACCCATCCGCCGTGGTGAAGTTATATGCCCTTATAACGGGCCCTGAACCCATCCGCCGTGGTTAAGTTATATGCCATTATAACGGACCATGAATCCATCCGCCGTGATGAAGTTATATGCCCTTATAACGGACCATGAATCCATCCGCCGTGATGAAGTTCTATGCCCTTATAACGGACCATGAATCCATCCGCCGTGGTTAAGTTATATGCCCTTATAACGGACCATGAATCCATCCGCCGTGGTTAAGTTATATGCCCTTATAACGGACCATGAATCCATCCGCCGTGGTTAAGTTATATGCCCTTATAACGGACCATGAATCCATCCGCCGTGGTTAAGTTATATGCCCTTATAACGGGCCCTGAACCCATCCGCCGTGGTTAAGTTATATGCCCTTATAACGGACCATGAATCCATCCGCCGTGGTTAAGTTATATGCCCTTATAACGGACCATGAATCCATCCGCCGTGGTTAAGTTATATGCCCTTATAACGGACCCTGAATCCATCCGCCGTGGTTAAGTTATATGCCCTTATAGTGGTCTCTGAATCCATCCGCCGTGGTTAAGTTATATGCCCTTATAACGGGCCCTGAACCCATCCGCCGTGGTTAAGTTATATGCCCTTATAACGGACCATGAACCCATCCCCCGTGGTTAAGTTATATGCCCTTATAACGAGCCATGAATCCATCCGCCGTGGTTAAGTTATATGCCCTTATAACGGACCATGAATCCATCCGCCGTGGTTAAGTTATATGCCCTTATAACGGACCCCGAATCCATCCGCCGTGGTTAAGTTATATGCCCTTATAATGGTCTCTGAACCCATCCGCCGTGGTTAAGTTATATGCCCTTATAGTGGTCTCTGAACCCATCCGCCGTGGTTAAGTTATATGCCCTTATAGTGTTCTCTGAATCCATCCGCCGTGGTTAAGTTATATGCCCTTATAACGGACCATGAATCCATCCGCCGTGGTTAAGTTATATGCCCTTATAACGGACCATGAACCCATCCGCCGTGGTTAAGTTATATGCCCTTATAACGGACCATGAATCCATCCGCCGTGGTTAAGTTATATGCCCTTATAACGGACCATGAATCCATCCGCCGTGGTTAAGTTATATGCCCTTATAACGGACCATGAATCCATCCGCCGTGGTTAAGTTATATGCCCTTATAACGGACCATGAACACATCCGCCGTGGTTAAGTTATATGCCCTTATATCGGACCATGAATCCATCCGCCGTGGTTAAGTTATATGCCCTTATAACGGACCATGAATCCATCCGCCGTGGTTAAGTTATATGCCCTTATAACGGACCATGAATCCATCCGCCGTGGTTAAGTTATATGCCCTTATAACGGACCATGAATCCATCCGCCGTGGTTAAGTTATATGCCCTTACAGTGCATGGGCTCTGAACCCATCCGTCGTGGTGGAGTGGTGGTATGCCCTGATAACGGGCCCTGAACCCATCCGCCGTGGTGAAGTTATATGCCCTTATAACGGGCCCTGAACCCATCCGCCGTGATGAAGTTATATGCCCTTATAACGGACCATGAATCCATCCGCCGTGGTTAAGTTATATGCCCTTATAACGGGCCCTAAACCCATCCGTCGTGGTTAAGTTATATGCCCTTATAACAGACCATGAATCCATCCGCCGTGGTGAAGTTATATGCCCTTATAACGGACCATGAATCCATCCGCCGTGATGAAGTTATATGCCCTTATAACGGACCATGAATCCATCCGCCGTGGTTAAGTTATATGCCCTTATAACAGGCCCTAAACCCATCCGCCGTGGTTAAGTTATATGCCCTTATAACAGACCATGAAACCATCCGCCGTGGTGAAGTTATATGCCCTTATATGGACCATGAATCCATCCGCCGTGGTTAATTTATATGCCCTTATAACGGGACCTAAACCCATCCGCCGTGGTTAAGTTATATGCCCTTATAACAGACCATGAATCCATCCGCCGTGGTGAAGTTATATGCCCTTATAACAGACCCTGAATCCATCCGCCGTGGTTAAGTTATATGCCCTTATAACGGACCATGAATCCATCCGCCGTGGTTAAGTTCTATGCCCTTATAACGGGCCCTGAACCCATCCGCCGTGGTTAAGTTATATGCCCTTATTACGGGCCCTGAACCCATCCGCCGTGGTTAAGTTATATGCCCTAATAACGGACCCTGAATCCATCCGCCGTGGTTAAGTTATATGCCCTTATAACGGGCCCTGAACCCATCCGCCGTGGTTAAGTTATATGCCCTTATAACGGACCATGAACCCATCCGCCGTGGTTAAGTTATATGCCCTTATAACGGGCCATGAATCCATCCGCCGTGGTTAAGTTATATGCCCTTATAACGGGCCCTGAACCCATCCGCCGTGGTTAAGTTATATGCCCTTATAACGGACCATGAATCCATCCGCCGTTGTGAAGTTATATGCCCTTATAACGGGCCCTGAACCCATCCGCCGTGGTTAAGTTATATGCCCTTATAACGGGCCCTGAACCCATCCGCCGTGATGAAGTTCTATGCCCTTATAACGGGCCCTGAACCCATCCGCCGTGGTTAAGTTATATGCCCTTATAACGGACCATGAATCCATCCGGCGTGGATAAGTTATATGCCCTTATAACGGACCATGAATCCATCCGCCGTGGTTAAGTTATATGCCCTTATAACGGGCCCTGAACCCATCCGCCGTGGTGAAGTTATATGCCCTTATAACGGGCCCTGAACCCATCCGCCGTGGTTAAGTTATATGCCCTTATAACGGACCATGAATCCATCCGCCGTGGATAAGTTATATGCCCTTATAACGGACCATGAATCCATCCGCCGTGGTTAAGTTATATGCCCTTATAACGGACCCTGAACCCATCCGCCGTGGTTAAGTTATATGCCCTTATAACGGGCCCTGAATCCATCCGCCGTGGTTAAGTTATATGCCCTTATAACGGGCCCTGAACCCATCCGCCGTGGATAAGTTATATGCCCTTATAACGGACCATGAATCCATCCGCCGTGGTTAAGTTATATGCCCTTATAACGGGCCCTGAATCCATCCGCCGTGGTTAAGTTATATGCACTTATAACGGGCCCTGAATCCATCCGCCGTGGTTAAGTTATATGCCCTTATAACGGGCCCTGAATCCATCCGCCGTGGTTAAGTTATATGCACTTATAACGGACCCTGAACTCATCCGCCGTGGTTAAGTTATATGCCCTTATAACGGACCATGAATCCATCCGCCGTGGTTAAGTTATATGCCCTTATAACGGACCATGAATCCATCCGCCGTGGTTAAGTTATATGCCATTATAACGGACCCTGAACTCATCCGCCGTGGTTAAGTTATATGCCCTTATAGTGGTCTCTGAATCCATCCGCCGTGGTTAAGTTATATGCCCTTATAACGGGCCATGAATCCATCCGCCGTGGTTAAGTTATATGCCCTTATAACGGACCCTGAATCCATCCGCCGTGGTTAAGTTATATGCCCTTATAACGGACCATGAATCCATCCGCCGTGGTTAAGTTATATGCCCTTATAACGGACCATGAACCCATCCGCCGTGGTTAAGTTATATGCCCTTATAACGGGCCATGAATCCATCCGCCGTGGTTAAGTTATATGCCCTTATAACGGACCCTGAACTCATCCGCCGTGGTTAAGTTATATGCCCTTATAGTGGTCTCTGAATCCATCCGCCGTGGTTAAGTTATATGCCCTTATAATGGGCCCTGAACCCATCCGCCGTGGTTAAGTTATATGCCCTTATAACGGGCCCTGAACTCATCCGCCGTGATGAAGTTATATGCCCTTATAACGGGCCCTGAACCCATCCGCCGTGGTTAAGTTATATGCCCTTATAACGGGCCCTGAACTCATCCGCCGTGGTTAAGTTATATGCCCTTATAGTGGTCTCTGAATCCATCCGCCGTGGTTAAGTTATATGCCCTTATAACGGGCCCTGAACCCATCCGCCGTGGTTAAGTTATATGCCCTTATAACGGGCCCTGAACTCATCCGCCGTGATGAAGTTATATGTCCTTATAACGGGCCCTGAACCCATCCGCCGTGGTTAAGTTATATGCCCTTATAACGGGCCCTGAACTCATCCGCCGTGGTTAAGTTATATGCCCTTATAACGGGCCCTGAACTCATCCGCCGTGGTTAAGTTATATGCCCTTATAACGGGCCCTGAACTCATCCGCCGTGATGAAGTTATATGCCCTTATAACGGGCCCTGAACCCATCCGCCGTGGTTAAGTTATATGCCCTTATAACGGGCCCTGAACTCATCCGCCGTGGTTAAGTTATATGCCCTTATAACGGGCCCTGAACTCATCCGCCGTGGTTAAGTTATATGCCCTTATAACGGGCCCTGAACCCATCCGCCGTGGTTAAGTTATATGCCCTTATAACGGACCCTGAACCCATCCGCCGTGGTTAAGTTATATGTCCTTATAACGGACCATGAATCCATCCGCCGTGGTTAAGTTATATGCCCTTATAACGGACCATGAACCCATCCGCCGTGGTTAAGTTATATACCCGTATAGTTGTCTCTGAACCCATCCGCCGTGGTTAAGTTATATGCCCTTATAACGGACCATGAATCCATCCGCCGTGGTTAAGTTATATGCCCTTATAACGGACCATGAATCCATCCGCCGTGGTTAAGTTATATGCCCTTATAACGGACCATGAACCCACCCGCCGTGGTTAAGTTATATGCCCTTATAACGGACCATGAATCCATCCGCCGTGATGAAGTTATATGCCCTGATAACGGGCACTGAACCCATCCGCCGTGGTTAAGTTATATGCCCTTATAACGGACCCTGAATCCATCCGCCGTGGTTAAGTTATATGCCCTTATAACGGACCCTGAACCCATCCGCCGTGGTTAAGTTATATGCCCTTATAACGGACCATGAATCCATCCGCCGTGGTTAAGTTATATGCCCTTATAACGGACCATGAATCCATCCGCCGTGGTTAAGTTATATGCCCTTATAACGGACCATGAATCCACCCGCCGTGGTTAAGTTATATGCCCTTATAGTGGTCTCTGAATCCACCCGCCGTGGTTAAGTTATATGCCCTTATAACGGACCCTGAACTCATCCGCCGTGGTTAAGTTATATGCGCTTATAACGGACCCAGAACTCATCCGCCGTGGTTAAGTTATATGCCCTGATAACGGACCCCGAACCCATCCGCCGTGGTTAAGTTATATGCCCTTATAACGGACCCTGAACCCATCCGCCGTGGTTAAGTTATATGCCCTTATAGTGGTCTCTGAACCCATCCGCCGTGGTTAAGTTATATGCCCTTATAACGGACCATGAATCCATCCGCCGTGGTTAAGTTATATGCCCTTATAACGGTCCCTGAACTCATCCGCCGTGGTTAAGTTATATGCCCTTATAACGGACCCAGAACTCATCCGCCGTGGTTAAGTTATATGCCCTGATAACGGACCCCGAACCCATCCGCCGTGGTTAAGTTATATGCCCTTATAGTGGTCTCTGAACCCATCCGCCTTGGTTAAGTTATATGCCCTTATAACGGACCATGAATCCATCCGCCGTGGTTAAGTTATATGCCCTTATAACGGACTCTGAACCCATCCGCCGTGGTTAAGTTATATGCCCTTATAGTGGTCTCTGAACCCATCCGCCGTGGTTAAGTTATATGCCCTTATAACGGACCATGAATCCATCCGCCGTGGTTAAGTTATATGCCCTGATAACGGACCCTGAACTCATCCGCCGTGGTTAAGTTATATGCCCTGATAACGGACCCTGAACCCATCCGCCGTGGTTATGTTATATGCCCTTATAACGGACCATGAATCCATCCGCCGTGGTTAAGTTATATGCCCTTATAACGGACCATGAATCCATCCGTCGTGGTTAAGTTATATGCCCTTATAACGGACCATGAATCCATCCGCCGTGGTTAAGTTATATGCCCTTATAACGGACTCTGAACCCATCCGCCGTGGTTAAGTTATATGCCCTTATAGTGGTCTCTGAACCCATCCGCCGTGGTTAAGTTATATGCCCTTATAACGGACCATGAATCCATCCGCCGTGGTTAAGTTATATGCCCTTATAACGGACCATGAATCCATCCGCCGTGGTTAAGTTATATGCCCTTAGAACGGACCATGAATCCATCCGCCGTGGTTAAGTTATATGCCCTTATAACGGACCATGAATCCATCCGCCGTGGTTAAGTTATATGCCCTTATAACGGACCATGAATCCATCCGCCGTGGTTAAGTTATATGCCCTTATAACGGACCATGAATCCATCCGCCGTGGTTAAGTTATATGCCCTTATAACGGACCATGAATCCACCCGCCGTGGTTAAGTTATATGCCCTTATAACGGACTCTGAACCCATCCGCCGTGGTTAAGTTATATGTCCTTATAACGGACCATGAACCCATCCGCCGCGGTTAAGTTATATGCCCTTATTGTGGTCTCTGAACCCATCCGCCGTGGTTAAGTTATATGCCCTTATAACGGACCATGAATCCATCCGCCGTGGTTAAGTTATATGCCCTTATAACGGACCATGAATCCATCCGCCGTGGTTAAGTTATATGCACTTATAACGGACCATGAATCCATCCGCCGTGGTTAAGTTATATGCCCTTATAACGGACCATGAATCCATCCGCCGTGGTTAAGTTATATGCCCTTATAACGGACCATGAATCCATCCGCCGTGATGAAGTTATATGCCCTTATAACGGGTCCTGAACCCATCCGCCGCGGTTAAGTTATATGCCATTATAACGGACCATGAATCCATCCTCCGTGGTTAAGTTATATGCCCTTATAGTGGTCTCTGAACCCATCCGCCGTGGTTAAGTTATATGCCCTTATAGTGGTCTCTAAACCCATCCGCCGTGATGAAGTTATATGCCCTTATAGTGGTCTCTAAACCCATCCGCCGTGGTTAAGTTATATGCCCTTATAGTGGTCTCTGAACCCATCCGCCATGGTTATGTTATATGCCCTTATAACGGACCATGAATCCATCCGCCGTGGTTAAGTTATATGCCCTTATAACTGGCACTGAACACATCCGCCGTGATGAAGTTATATGCCCTTATAACGGACCATGAATCCATCCGCCGTGGTTAAGTTATATGCCCTTATAACGGACCACGAATCCATCCGCCGTGGTTAAGTTATATACCCTTATAACGGACCATGAATCCATCCGCCGTGGTTAAGTTATATGCCCTTATAACGGACCATGAATCCATCCGCCGTGGTTAAGTTATTTACTTTTATAGTGGTCTCTAAACCCATCCGCCGTGATGAAGTTATATGTCCTTATAACGGACCATGAATCCATCCGCCGTGGTTAAGTTATATACTTTTATAGTGGTCTCTGAACACATCCGCCGTGGATAAGTTATATACTTTTATAGTGGTCTCTAAACCCATCCGCCGTGGTTAAGTTATATGCCCTTATAACGGACCATGAACCCATCTGCCGTGGTTAAGTTATATACTTTTATAGTGGTCTCTAAACCCATCCGCCGTGGTTAAGTTATATACTTTTATAGTGGTCTCTAAACCCATCCGCCGTGATGAAGTTATATGTCCTTATAACGGACCATGAATCCATCCCCCGTGGTTAAGTTATATACTTTTGTAGTGGTCTCTGAACACATCCGCCGTGGTTAAGTTATATACTTTTATAGTGGTCTCTAAACCCATCCGCCGTGGTTAAGTTATATGCCCTTATAACGGACCACGAATCCATCCGCCGTGGTTAAGTTATATACTTTTATAGTGGTCTCTGAACACATCCGCCGTGGTTAAGTTATATACTTTTATAGTGGTCTCTAAACCCATCCGCCGTGATGAAGTTATATGTCTTTATAACGGACCATGAATCCATCCGCCGTGGTTAAGTTATATACTTTTATAGTGGTCTCTGAACACATCCGCCGTGGTTAAGTTATATACTTTTATAGTGGTCTGTAAACCCATCCGCCGTGGTGAAGTTATATGTCCTTATAACGGACCATGAATCCATCCGCCGTGGTTAAGTTATATACTTTTATAGTGCATGGTCTCTAAACCCATCCGCCGTGGTTAAGTTATATACTTTTATAGTGGTCTCTGAACACATCCGCCGTGGTTAAGTTATATACTTTTATAGTGGTCTCTAAACCCATCCGCCGTGATGAAGTTACATGTCCTTATAACGGACCATGAATCCATCCGCCGTGGTTAAGTTATATACTTTTATAGTGGTCTCTAAACCCATCCGCCGTGGTTAAGTTATATACTTTTATAGTGGTCGCTGAACACATCCGCCGTGGTTAAGTTATATACTTTTATAGTAGTCTCTAAACCCATCCGCCGTGGTTAAGTTATATACTTTTATAGTGGTCTCTAAACCCATCCGCCGTGGTTAAGTTATATACTTTTATAGTGGTCTCTGAACACATCCGCCGTGGTTAAGTTATATATTTTATATTGGTCTCTAAACCCATCCGCCGTGGTTAAGTTATATACTTTTATAGTGGGCTCTGAACACATCCGCCGTGGTTAAGTTATATACTTTTATAGTGGTCTGTGAACACATCCGCCGTGGTTAAGTTATATGCCCTTATAACGGACCATGAATCCATCCGCTGCGGTTAAGTTATATGCCCTTATAACGGGCCCTGAACTCATCCGCCGCGGTTAAGTTATATGCCCTGATAACGGACCCTGAACCCATCCGCCGTGGTTAAGTTATATGCCCTTATAACGGACCATGAATCCATCCGCCGCGGTTAAGTTATATGCCCTTATAACGGGCCCTGAACTCATCCGCCGCGGTTAAGTTATATGCCCTTATAACGGGCCCTGAACTCATCCGCCGTGGTTAAGTTATATGCCCTGATAACGGACCCTGAACCCATCCGCCGTGGTTAAGTTATATGCCCTTATAGTGGTCTCTGAACCCATCCGCCGTGGTTAAGTTATATGCCCTTATAACGGACCATGAATCCATCCGCCGTGGTTAAGTTATATGCCCTTATAACGGTCCATGAACCCATCCGCCGTTGTTAAGTTATATGCCCTTATAACGGACCATGAATCCATCCGCCGTGGTTAAGTTATATGCCCTTATAACGGACCCTGAACCCATCCGCCGTGGTTAAGTTATATGCCCTTATAACGGACCTTGAACCCATCCGCCGTGGTTAAGTTATATGCCCTTATAACGAGCCATGAACCCATCCGCCGTGGTTAAGTTATATGTCCTTATAACGGACCATGAACCCATCCGCCGTGGTTAAGTTATATGCCCTTATAACGGACCATGAATCCATCCGCCGTGGTTAAGTTATATACCCTTATAACGGGCCCTGAATCCATCCGTCGTGGTTAAGTTATATGCCCTTATAACGGACCATGAATCCATCCGCCGTGGTTAAGTTATATGCCCTTATAACGGACCATGAATCCATCCGCCGTGGTTAAGTTATATGCCCTTATAACGGACCATGAATCCATACGCCGTGGTTAAGTTATATGCCCTTATAACGGGCCCTGAACCCATCCGCCGTGATGAAGTTGTATGCCCTTATAACGGGCCCTGAACCCATCCGCCGTGGTGAAGTTATACGCCCTTATAGTGGGCTCTGAACCCATCCGCCGTGGTTAAGTTATATGCCCTTATAACGGACCATGAATCGATCCGCCGTGGTTAAGTTATATGCCCTTATAACGGACCCTGAACCCATCCGCCGTGGTTAAGTTATATGCCCTTATAACGGACCATGAATCCATCCGCCGTGGTTAAGTTATATGCCCTTATAACGGGCCATGAATCCATCCGCCGTGGTTAAGTTGTATGTCCTTATAACGGACCATGAATCCATCCGCCGTGATGAAGTTATATGCCCTTATAACGGACCATGAATCCACCCGCCGTGGTTAAGTTATATACCCTTATAACGGACCCTGAATCCATCCGCCGTGGTGAAGTTATATGTCCTTATAACGGGCCATGAATCCACCCGCCGTGGTTAAGTTGTATGCCCTTATAACTGGCCCTGAACCCATCCGCCGTGGTTAAGTTATATGCCCTTATAACGGACCATGAATCCACCCGCCGTGGTTAAGTTATATGCCCTTATAACGGACCCTGAATCCATCCGCCGTGGTGAAGTTATATGTCCTTATAACAGACCATGAATCCATCCGCCGTGGTTAAGTTGTATGCCCTTATAACTGGCCCTGAACCCACCCGCCGTGGTTAAGTTATATGCCCTTATAACGGATCCTGAATCCATCCGCCGTGGTGAAGTTATATGCCCTTATAACGGACCATGAACCCATCCGCCGTGGTTAAGTTATATGCCCTTATAACGGACCATGAACCCATCCGCCGTGGTTAAGTTATATGCCCTTATAACGGACCATGAACCCATCCGCCGTGGTTAAGTTATATGCCCTTATAACAGGCCATGAACCTATCCGCCGTGGTGAAGTTTTATGCCCTTATAACGGGCCATGAATCGATCCGCCGTGGTTAAGTTATATGCCCTTATAACGGACCATGAATCGATCCGCCGTGGTTAAGTTATATGTCCTTATAACGGACCATGAATCCATCCGCCGTTGTTAAGTTGCATGTCCTTATAACGGACCATGAATCGATCCGCCGTGGTTAAGTTATATGCCCTTATAACGGACCATGAATCGATCCGCCGTGGTTAAGTTATATGCTCTTATAACGGACCATGAATCGATCCGCCGTGGTTAAGTTATATGCCCTTATAACGGACCATGAATCCATTAGCCGTGGTTAAGTTATATGCACTTATAACGGACCATGAATCCATCCGCCGTGGTTAAGTTATATGCCCTTATAACGGACCATGAATCGATCCGCCGTGGTTAAGTTATATGCCCTTATAATGGACCATGAACCCACCCGCCGTGGTTAAGTTATATGCCCTTATAACGGACCCTGAATCCATCCGCCGTGGTTAAGTTATATGCCCTTATAATGGACCATGAATCCATCGGCCGTGGTTAAGTTATATGTCCTTATAACGGACCCTGAATCCATCCGCCGTGGTTAAGTTATATGCCCTTATAACGGTCTCTGAATCCATCCGCCGTGGTTAAGTTATATGCCCTTATAACGGACCCTGAATCCATCCGCCGTGGTTAAGTTATATGCCCTTATAACGGACCATGAACCCATCCGCCGTGGTTAAGTTATATGCCCTTATAACGGGCCCTGAATCCATCCGCCGTGGTTAAGTTATATGCCCTTATAACGGGCCCTGAACCCATCCGCCGTGGTTAAGTTATATGCCCTTATAACGGGCCCTGAACCCATCCGCCGTGGTTAAGTTATATGCCCTTATAACGGACCCTGAATCCATCCGCCGTGGTTAAGTTATATGCCCTTATAACGGACCATGAGCCCATCCGCCGTGGTGAAGTTATATGCCCTTATAACGGGCCCTGAATCCATCCGCCGTGGTTAAGTTATATGCCCTTATAACGGGCCCTGAACCCATCCGCCGTGGTTAAGTTATATGCACTTATAACGGACCATGAACCCATCCGCCGTGGTTAAGTTATATGCCCTTATAACGGACCATGAATCCACCCGCCGTGGTTAAGTTATATGCCCTTATAACGGATCCTGAATCCATCCGCCGTGGTGAAGTTATATGCCCTTATAACGGACCCTGAATCCATCCGCCGTGGTTAAGTTATATGCCCTTATAACGGACCATGAATCCATCCGCCGTGGTTAAGTTATATGTCCTTATAACGGACCCTGAATCCATCCGCCGTGGTTAAGTTATATGCCCTTATAACGGACCATGAATCGATCCGCCGTGGTTAAGTTATATGCCCTTATAACGGACCATGAATCGATCCGCCGTGGTTAAGTTATATGCCCTTATAACGGACCATGAATCCATCCGCCGTGGTTAAGTTATATGCCCTTATAACGGGCCCTGAACCCATCCGCCGTGGTTAAGTTATATGCCCTTATAACGGATCCTGAACCCATCCGCCGTGGTTAAGTTATATGCCCTTCTAACGGACCATGAATCCATCCGCCGTGGTTAAGTTATATGCCCTTATAACGGACCATGAACCCATCCGCCGTGGTTAAGTTATATGCCCTTATAACGGACCATGAATCCATCCGCCGTGGTTAAGTTATATGCCCTTATAACGGATCCTGAACCCATCCGCCGTGGTTAAGTTATATGCCCTTATAACGGACCCTGAATCCACCCGCCGTGGTTAAGTTATATGCCCTTATAAAGGACCATGAATCCATCCGCCGTGGTTAAGTTATATGCCCTTATAACGGACCATGAATCCATCCGCCGTGGTTAAGTTATATGCCCTTATAACGGACCATGAATCCATCCGCCGTGGTTAAGTTATATGCCCTTATAACGGACCCTGAACCCATCCGCCGTGGTTAAGTTATATGCCCTTATAACGGACCATGAACCCATCCGCCGTGGTTAAGTTATATGCCCTTATAACGAGCCATGAATCCATCCGCCGTGGTTAAGTTATATGCCCTTATAACGGACCATGAATCGATCCGCCGTGGTTAAGTTATATGCCCTTATAACGGACCATGAACCCATCCGCCGTGGTGAAGTTATATGCCCTTATAACGGACCATGAATCCATCCGCCGTGGTTAAGTTATATGCCCTTATAACTGGCACTGAACCCGTCCGCCGTGGTTAAGTTATATGCCCTTATAACGGACCCTGAATCCATCCGCCGTGGTTAAGTTATATGCCCTTATAACAGACCATGAATCCATCCGCCGTGGTTAAGTTATATGCCCTTATAACGGACCATGAATCCATCCGCCGTGGTTAAGTTATATGCCCTTATAACAGACCATGAATCCATCCGCCGTGGTTAAGTTATATGCCCTTATAACGGACCATGAATCCATCCGCCGTGGTTAAGTTATATGCCCTTATAACGGACCATGAATCCATCCGCCGTGGTTAAGTTATATGCCCTTATAACGGACCATGAATCCACCCGTCGTGGTTAAGTTATATGCCCTTATAACGGATCCTGAACCCATCCGCCGTGGTTAAGTTATATGCCCTTATAACGGATCCTGAATCCATCCGCCGTGGTTAAGTTATATGCCCTTATAACGGACCATGAATCCATCCGCCGTGGTTAAGTTATATGCCCTTATAACGGACCCTGAATCCATCCGCCGTGGTTAAGTTATATGCCCTTATAACGGGCCCTGAATCCATCCGCCGTGGTTAAGTTATATGCCCTTATAACGGACCATGAATCCATCCGCCGTGGTGAAGTTATATGCCCGTATAACGGACCATGAACCCATCCGCCGTGGTTATGTTATATGCCCTTATAACGGACCATGAATCGACCCGCCGTGGTTAAGTTATATGCCCTTATAACGGACCATGAATCGATCCGCCGTGGTTAAGTTATATGCCCTTATAACGGACCATGAACCCACCCGCCGTGGTTAAGTTATATGCCCTTATAACGGACCCTGAATCCATCCGCCGTGGTTAAGTTATATGCCCTTATAACGGACCATGAACCCACCCGCCGTGGTTAAGTTATATGCCCTTATAACGGACCATGAATCCATCCGCCGTGGTTAAGGTATATGCCCTTATAACGGACCATGAACCCACCCGCCGTGGTTAAGTTATATGCCCTTATAACGGGCCCTGAATCGATCCGCCGTGGTTAAGTTATATGCCCTTATAACGGACCATGAACCCACCCGCCGTGGTTAAGTTATATGCCCTTATAACGGACCCTGAATACATCCGCCGTGGTTAAGTTATATGCCCTTATAACGGACCCTGAATCCATCCGCAGTGGTTAAGTTATATGCCCTTATAACGGACCATGAATCCATCCGCCGTGGCTAAGTTATATGCCCTTATAACGGACCATGAACCCATCCGCCGTGGTTAAGTTATATGCCCTTATAACGGACCATGAATCCATCCGCCGTGGTTAAGTTATATGCCCTTATAACGGACCCTGAATCCATCCGCCGTGGTTAAGTTATATGCCCTTATAACGGACCATGAACCCACCCGCCGTGGTTAAGTTATATGCCCTTATAACGGTCCATGAACACACCCGCCGTGGTTAAGTTATATGCCCTTATAACGGACCATGAACCCACCCGCCGTGGTTAAGTTATATGCCCTTATAACGGTCCATGAACCCATCCGCCGTGGTTAAGTTATATACCCTTATAACGGACCCTGAATCGATCCGCCGTGGTTAAGTTATATGCCCTTATAACGGACCATGAATCCATCAGCCGTGGTGAAGTTATATGCCCTTATAACGGACCATGAATCCATCAGCCGTGGTGAAGTTATATGCCCTTATAGTGGTCTCGGAACCCATCCGCCGTGGTGAAGTTATATGCCCTTATAACGGATCCTGAATCCATCCGCCGTGGTGAAGTTATATGCCCTTATAACGGACCCTGAATCCATCCGCCGTGGTTAAGTTATATGCCCTTATAACGGACCATGAATCCATCCGCCGTGGTTAAGTTATATGTCCTTATAACGGACCCTGAATCCATCCGCCGTGGTTAAGTTATATGCCCTTATAACGGACCATGAATCGATCCGCCGTGGTTAAGTTATATGCCCTTATAACGGACCATGAATCGATCCGCCGTGGTTAAGTTATATGCCCTTATAACGGACCATGAATCCATCCGCCGTGGTTAAGTTATATGCCCTTATAACGGGCCCTGAACCCATCCGCCGTGGTTAAGTTATATGCCCTTATAACGGATCCTGAACCCATCCGCCGTGGTTAAGTTATATGCCCTTATAACGGACCATGAATCCATCCGCCGTGGTTAAGTTATATGCCCTTATAACGGACCATGAACCCATCCGCCGTGGTTAAGTTATATGCCCTTATAACGGACCATGAATCCATCCGCCGTGGTTAAGTTATATGCCCTTATAACGGATCCTGAACCCATCCGCCGTGGTTAAGTTATATGCCCTTATAACGGACCCTGAATCCACCCGCCGTGGTTAAGTTATATGCCCTTATAAAGGACCATGAATCCATCCGCCGTGGTTAAGTTATATGCCCTTATAACGGACCATGAATCCATCCGCCGTGGTTAAGTTATATGCCCTTATAACGGACCATGAATCCATCCGCCGTGGTTAAGTTATATGCCCTTATAACGGACCCTGAACCCATCCGCCGTGGTTAAGTTATATGCCCTTATAACGGACCATGAACCCATCCGCCGTGGTTAAGTTATATGCCCTTATAACGAGCCATGAATCCATCCGCCGTGGTTAAGTTATATGCCCTTATAACGGACCATGAATCGATCCGCCGTGGTTAAGTTATATGCCCTTATAACGGACCATGAACCCATCCGCCGTGGTGAAGTTATATGCCCTTATAACGGACCATGAATCCATCCGCCGTGGTTAAGTTATATGCCCTTATAACTGGCACTGAACCCGTCCGCCGTGGTTAAGTTATATGCCCTTATAACGGACCCTGAATCCATCCGCCGTGGTTAAGTTATATGCCCTTATAACAGACCATGAATCCATCCGCCGTGGTTAAGTTATATGCCCTTATAACGGACCATGAATCCATCCGCCGTGGTTAAGTTATATGCCCTTATAACAGACCATGAATCCATCCGCCGTGGTTAAGTTATATGCCCTTATAACGGACCATGAATCCATCCGCCGTGGTTAAGTTATATGCCCTTATAACGGACCATGAATCCATCCGCCGTGGTTAAGTTATATGCCCTTATAACGGACCATGAATCCACCCGTCGTGGTTAAGTTATATGCCCTTATAACGGATCCTGAACCCATCCGCCGTGGTTAAGTTATATGCCCTTATAACGGATCCTGAATCCATCCGCCGTGGTTAAGTTATATGCCCTTATAACGGACCATGAATCCATCCGCCGTGGTTAAGTTATATGCCCTTATAACGGACCCTGAATCCATCCGCCGTGGTTAAGTTATATGCCCTTATAACGGGCCCTGAATCCATCCGCCGTGGTTAAGTTATATGCCCTTATAACGGACCATGAATCCATCCGCCGTGGTGAAGTTATATGCCCGTATAACGGACCATGAACCCATCCGCCGTGGTTATGTTATATGCCCTTATAACGGACCATGAATCGACCCGCCGTGGTTAAGTTATATGCCCTTATAACGGACCATGAATCGATCCGCCGTGGTTAAGTTATATGCCCTTATAACGGACCATGAACCCACCCGCCGTGGTTAAGTTATATGCCCTTATAACGGACCCTGAATCCATCCGCCGTGGTTAAGTTATATGCCCTTATAACGGACCATGAACCCACCCGCCGTGGTTAAGTTATATGCCCTTATAACGGACCATGAATCCATCCGCCGTGGTTAAGGTATATGCCCTTATAACGGACCATGAACCCACCCGCCGTGGTTAAGTTATATGCCCTTATAACGGGCCCTGAATCGATCCGCCGTGGTTAAGTTATATGCCCTTATAACGGACCATGAACCCACCCGCCGTGGTTAAGTTATATGCCCTTATAACGGACCCTGAATACATCCGCCGTGGTTAAGTTATATGCCCTTATAACGGACCCTGAATCCATCCGCAGTGGTTAAGTTATATGCCCTTATAACGGACCATGAATCCATCCGCCGTGGCTAAGTTATATGCCCTTATAACGGACCATGAACCCATCCGCCGTGGTTAAGTTATATGCCCTTATAACGGACCATGAATCCATCCGCCGTGGTTAAGTTATATGCCCTTATAACGGACCCTGAATCCATCCGCCGTGGTTAAGTTATATGCCCTTATAACGGACCATGAACCCACCCGCCGTGGTTAAGTTATATGCCCTTATAACGGTCCATGAACACACCCGCCGTGGTTAAGTTATATGCCCTTATAACGGACCATGAACCCACCCGCCGTGGTTAAGTTATATGCCCTTATAACGGTCCATGAACCCATCCGCCGTGGTTAAGTTATATACCCTTATAACGGACCCTGAATCGATCCGCCGTGGTTAAGTTATATGCCCTTATAACGGACCATGAATCCATCAGCCGTGGTGAAGTTATATGCCCTTATAACGGACCATGAATCCATCAGCCGTGGTGAAGTTATATGCCCTTATAGTGGTCTCGGAACCCATCCGCCGTGGTGAAGTTATATGCCCTTATAACGGACCATGAATCCATCCGCCGTGGTGAAGTTATATGCCCTTATAACGGACCCTGAACCCATCCGCCGTGGTTAAGTTATATGCCCTTATAGTGGTCTCTGAACCCATCCGCCGTGGTTAAGTTATATGCCCTTATAACGGGCCCTGAACCCACCCGCCGTGGTTAAGTTATATGCCCTTATAACGGGCCCTGAACTCATCCGCCGTGGTTAAGTTATATGCCCTTATAACGGGCCCTGAATCCATCCACCGTGGTTAAGTTATATGCCCTTATAACGGACCATGAATCGATCCGCCGTGGTTAAGTTATATGCCCTTATAACGGACCATGAACCCATCCGCCGTGGTGAAGTTATATGCCCTTATAACGGACCATGAATCCATCCGCCGTGGTTAAGTTATATGCCCTTATAACTGGCACTGAACCCGTCCGCCGTGGTTAAGTTATATGCCCTTATAACGGACCCTGAATCCATCCGCCGTGGTTAAGTTATATGCCCTTATAACAGACCATGAATCCATCCGCCGTGGTTAAGTTATATGCCCTTATAACGGACCATGAATCCATCCGCCGTGGTTAAGTTATATGCCCTTATAACAGACCATGAATCGATCCGCCGTGGTTAAGTTATATGCCCTTATAACGGACCATGAATCCATCCGCCGTGGTTAAGTTATATGCCCTTATAACGGACCATGAATCCATCCGCCGTGGTTAAGTTATATGCCCTTATAACGGACCATGAATCCACCCGTCGTGGTTAAGTTATATGCCCTTATAACGGATCCTGAACCCATCCGCCGTGGTTAAGTTATATGCCCTTATAACGGATCCTGAATCCATCCGCCGTGGTTAAGTTATATGCCATTATAACGGACCATGAATCCATCCGCCGTGGTTAAGTTATATGCCCTTATAACGGACCCTGAATCCATCCGCCGTGGTTAAGTTATATGCCCTTATAACGGGCCCTGAATCCATCCGCCGTGGTTAAGTTATATGCCCTTATAACGGACCATGAATCCATCCGCCGTGGTGAAGTTATATGCCCTTATAACGGACCATGAACCCATCCGCCGTGGTTATGTTATATGCCCTTATAACGGACCATGAATCGACCCGCCGTGGTTAAGTTATATGCCCTTATAACGGACCATGAATCGATCCGCCGTGGTTAAGTTATATGCCCTTATAACGGACATGAACCCACCCACCGTGGTTAAGTTATATGCCCTTATAACGGACCCTGAATCCATCCGCCGTGGTTAAGTTATATGCCCTTATAACGGACCATGAACCCACCCGCCGTGGTTAAGTTATATGCCCTTATAACGGACCATGAATCCATCCGCCGTGGTTAAGGTATATGCCCTTATAACGGACCATGAACCCACCCGCCGTGGTTAAGTTATATGCCCTTATAACGGGCCCTGAATCGATCCGCCGTGGTTAAGTTATATGCCCTTATAACGGACCATGAACCCACCCGCCGTGGTTAAGTTATATGCCCTTATAACGGACCCTGAATACATCCGCCGTGGTTAAGTTATATGCCCTTATAACGGACCCTGAATCCATCCGCCGTGGTTAAGTTATATGCCCTTATAACGGACCATGAATCCATCCGCCGTGGCTAAGTTATATGCCCTTATAACGGACCATGAACCCATCCGCCGTGGTTAAGTTATATGCCCTTATAACGGACCATGAATCCATCCGCCGTGGTTAAGTTATATGCCCTTATAACGGACCCTGAATCCATCCGCCGTGGTTAAGTTATATGCCCTTATAACGGACCATGAACCTACCCGCCGTGGTTAAGTTATATGCCCTTATAACGGTCCATGAACACACCCGCCGTGGTTAAGTTATATGCCCTTATAACGGACCATGAACCCACCCGCCGTGGTTAAGTTATATGCCCTTATAACGGTCCATGAACCCATCCGCCGTGGTTAAGTTATATACCCTTATAACGGACCCTGAATCGATCCGCCGTGGTTAAGTTATATGCCCTTATAACGGACCATGAATCCATCCGCCGTGGTTAAGTTATATGCCCTTATAACGGACCCTGAATCCATCCGCCGTGGTTAAGTTATATGCCCTTATAACGGACCATGAACCCACCCGCCGTGGTTAAGTTATATGCCCTTATAACGGTCCATGAACACACCCGCCGTGGTTAAGTTATATGCCCTTATAACGGACCATGAACCCACCCGCCGTGGTTAAGTTATATGCCCTTATAACGGTCCATGAACCCATCCGCCGTGGTTAAGTTATATACCCTTATAACGGACCCTGAATCGATCCGCCGTGGTTAAGTTATATGCCCTTATAACGGACCATGAATCCATCAGCCGTGGTGAAGTTATATGCCCTTATAACGGACCATGAATCCATCAGCCGTGGTGAAGTTATATGCCCTTATAGTGGTCTCGGAACCCATCCGCCGTGGTGAAGTTATATGCCCTTATAACGGACCATGAATCCATCCGCCGTGGTGAAGTTATATGCCCTTATAACGGACCCTGAACCCATCCGCCGTGGTTAAGTTATATGCCCTTATAGTGGTCTCTGAACCCATCCGCCGTGGTTAAGTTATATGCCCTTATAACGGGCCCTGAACCCACCCGCCGTGGTTAAGTTATATGCCCTTATAACGGGCCCTGAACTCATCCGCCGTGGTTAAGTTATATGCCCTTATAACGGGCCCTGAATCCATCCACCGTGGTTAAGTTATATGCCCTTATAACGGACCATGAATCGATCCGCCGTGGTTAAGTTATATGCCCTTATAACGGACCATGAACCCATCCGCCGTGGTGAAGTTATATGCCCTTATAACGGACCATGAATCCATCCGCCGTGGTTAAGTTATATGCCCTTATAACTGGCACTGAACCCGTCCGCCGTGGTTAAGTTATATGCCCTTATAACGGACCCTGAATCCATCCGCCGTGGTTAAGTTATATGCCCTTATAACAGACCATGAATCCATCCGCCGTGGTTAAGTTATATGCCCTTATAACGGACCATGAATCCATCCGCCGTGGTTAAGTTATATGCCCTTATAACAGACCATGAATCCATCCGCCGTGGTTAAGTTATATGCCCTTATAACGGACCATGAATCCATCCGCCGTGGTTAAGTTATATGCCCTTATAACGGACCATGAATCCATCCGCCGTGGTTAAGTTATATGCCCTTATAACGGACCATGAATCCACCCGTCGTGGTTAAGTTATATGCCCTTATAACGGATCCTGAACCCATCCGCCGTGGTTAAGTTATATGCCCTTATAACGGATCCTGAATCCATCCGCCGTGGTTAAGTTATATGCCATTATAACGGACCATGAATCCATCCGCCGTGGTTAAGTTATATGCCCTTATAACGGACCCTGAATCCATCCGCCGTGGTTAAGTTATATGCCCTTATAACGGGCCCTGAATCCATCCGCCGTGGTTAAGTTATATGCCCTTATAACGGACCATGAATCCATCCGCCGTGGTGAAGTTATATGCCCTTATAACGGACCATGAACCCATCCGCCGTGGTTATGTTATATGCCCTTATAACGGACCATGAATCGACCCGCCGTGGTTAAGTTATATGCCCTTATAACGGACCATGAATCGATCCGCCGTGGTTAAGTTATATGCCCTTATAACGGACATGAACCCACCCGCCGTGGTTAAGTTATATGCCCTTATAACGGACCCTGAATCCATCCGCCGTGGTTAAGTTATATGCCCTTATAACGGACCATGAACCCACCCGCCGTGGTTAAGTTATATGCCCTTATAACGGACCATGAATCCATCCGCCGTGGTTAAGGTATATGCCCTTATAACGGACCATGAACCCACCCGCCGTGGTTAAGTTATATGCCCTTATAACGGGCCCTGAATCGATCCGCCGTGGTTAAGTTATATGCCCTTATAACGGACCATGAACCCACCCGCCGTGGTTAAGTTATATGCCCTTATAACGGACCCTGAATACATCCGCCGTGGTTAAGTTATATGCCCTTATAACGGACCCTGAATCCATCCGCCGTGGTTAAGTTATATGCCCTTATAACGGACCATGAATCCATCCGCCGTGGCTAAGTTATATGCCCTTATAACGGACCATGAACCCATCCGCCGTGGTTAAGTTATATGCCCTTATAACGGACCATGAATCCATCCGCCGTGGTTAAGTTATATGCCCTTATAACGGACCCTGAATCCATCCGCCGTGGTTAAGTTATATGCCCTTATAACGGACCATGAACCTACCCGCCGTGGTTAAGTTATATGCCCTTATAACGGTCCATGAACACACCCGCCGTGGTTAAGTTATATGCCCTTATAACGGACCATGAACCCACCCGCCGTGGTTAAGTTATATGCCCTTATAACGGTCCATGAACCCATCCGCCGTGGTTAAGTTATATACCCTTATAACGGACCCTGAATCGATCCGCCGTGGTTAAGTTATATGCCCTTATAACGGACCATGAATCCATCAGCCGTGGTGAAGTTATATGCCCTTATAACGGACCATGAATCCATCAGCCGTGGTGAAGTTATATGCCCTTATAGTGGTCTCGGAACCCATCCGCCGTGGTGAAGTTATATGCCCTTATAACGGACCATGAATCCATCCGCCGTGGTGAAGTTATATGCCCTTATAACGGACCCTGAACCCATCCGCCGTGGTTAAGTTATATGCCCTTATAACGGACCATGAATCCATCCGCCGTGGTTAAGTTATATGCCCTTATAACGGACCATGAATCCATCCGCCGTGGTTAAGTTATATGCCCTTATAACGGACCATGAATCCACCCGTCGTGGTTAAGTTATATGCCCTTATAACGGATCCTGAACCCATCCGCCGTGGTTAAGTTATATGCCCTTATAACGGATCCTGAATCCATCCGCCGTGGTTAAGTTATATGCCCTTATAACGGACCATGAATCCATCCGCCGTGGTTAAGTTATATGCCCTTATAACGGACCCTGAATCCATCCGCCGTGGTTAAGTTATATGCCCTTATAACGGGCCCTGAATCCATCCGCCGTGGTTAAGTTATATGCCCTTATAACGGACCATGAATCCATCCGCCGTGGTGAAGTTATATGCCCTTATAACGGACCATGAACCCATCCGCCGTGGTTATGTTATATGCCCTTATAACGGACCATGAATCGACCCGCCGTGGTTAAGTTATATGCCCTTATAACGGACCATGAATCGATCCGCCGTGGTTAAGTTATATGCCCTTATAACGGACCATGAACCCACCCGCCGTGGTTAAGTTATATGCCCTTATAACGGACCCTGAATCCATCCGCCGTGGTTAAGTTATATGCCCTTATAACGGACCATGAACCCACCCGCCGTGGTTAAGTTATATGCCCTTATAACGGACCATGAATCCATCCGCCGTGGTTAAGGTATATGCCCTTATAACGGACCATGAACCCACCCGCCGTGGTTAAGTTATATGCCCTTATAACGGGCCCTGAATCGATCCGCCGTGGTTAAGTTATATGCCCTTATAACGGACCATGAACCCACCCGCCGTGGTTAAGTTATATGCCCTTATAACGGACCCTGAATACATCCGCCGTGGTTAAGTTATATGCCCTTATAACGGACCCTGAATCCATCCGCCGTGGTTAAGTTATATGCCCTTATAACGGACCATGAATCCATCCGCCGTGGCTAAGTTATATGCCCTTATAACGGACCATGAACCCATCCGCCGTGGTTAAGTTATATGCCCTTATAACGGACCATGAATCCATCCGCCGTGGTTAAGTTATATGCCCTTATAACGGACCCTGAATCCATCCGCCGTGGTTAAGTTATATGCCCTTATAACGGACCATGAACCTACCCGCCGTGGTTAAGTTATATGCCCTTATAACGGTCCATGAACACACCCGCCGTGGTTAAGTTATATGCCCTTATAACGGACCATGAACCCACCCGCCGTGGTTAAGTTATATGCCCTTATAACGGTCCATGAACCCATCCGCCGTGGTTAAGTTATATACCCTTATAACGGACCCTGAATCGATCCGCCGTGGTTAAGTTATATGCCCTTATAACGGACCATGAATCCATCAGCCGTGGTGAAGTTATATGTCCTTATAACGGACCATGAATCCATCAGCCGTGGTGAAGTTATATGCCCTTATAGTGGTCTCGGAACCCATCCGCCGTGGTGAAGTTATATGCCCTTATAACGGACCATGAATCCATCCGCCGTGGTGAAGTTATATGCCCTTATAACGGACCCTGAACCCATCCGCCGTGGTTAAGTTATATGCCCTTATAGTGGTCTCTGAACCCATCCGCCGTGGTTAAGTTATATGCCCTTATAACGGGCCCTGAACCCACCCGCCGTGGTTAAGTTATATGCCCTTATAACGGGCCCTGAACTCATCCGCCGTGGTTAAGTTATATGCCCTTATAACGGGCCCTGAATCCATCCACCGTGGTTAAGTTATATGCCCTTATAACGGACCATGAATCCATCCGCCGTGGTTAAGTTATATGTCCTTATAACGGACCCTGAACCCATCCGCCGTGGTTAAGTTATATGCCCTTATAACGGACCATGAATCCATCCGCCGTGGTTAAGTTATATGTCCTTATAACGGACCCTGAACCCATCCGCCGTGGTTAAGTTATATGCCCTTATAACGGGTCCTGAATTCATCCGCCGTGGTTAAGTTATATGCCCTTATAACGGACCCTGAACCCATCCGCCGTGGTTAAGTTATATGCCCTTATAACGGACCATGAATCCATCCGCCGTGGTTAAGTTATATGTCCTTATAACGGACCATGAATCCATCCGCCGTGGTTAAGTTATATGCCCTTATAACGGACCATGAATCCATCCTCCGTGGTTAAGTTATATGCCCTTATAACGGACCCTGAACCCATCCGCCGTGGTTAAGTTATATGCCCTTATAACGGACCATGAATCCATCCGCCGTGGTTAAGTTATATGCCCTTATAACGGACCCTGAACCCATCCGCCGTGGTTAAGTTATATACCCTTATAACGGACCATGAACCCATCCGCCGTGGTTAAGTTATATGCCCTTATAACGGACCCTGAACCCATTCGCCGTGGTTAAGTTATATACCCTTATAACGGACCTTTAATCCATCCGCCGTGGTTAAGTTATATGCCCTTATAACGGACCATGAATCCATCCGGCTTGGTTAAGTTATATGACCTTATAACGGACCATGAACCCACACTGCCAAAAATAATTTCTTAATAAGATAAAATATCTTGAAACAAGAAAAACTATTTCCTGAAACAGGAAAATAAATCTTATTTTGAGAAATATACCCCCAAAGTCTGCTACATCAAGAAAATTTAAGAAACTCCCACCAGACAAAAGATAGTTTTCTCAAAAAAGATAGATTTTAGTCTTGAAACAAGAAAAAATTTCCTTACTAAGAAAATGGCTTCAAAAATTAAATATATATTTCTTGTTTCAAGATTTTTTTTCTAAGTTAAGAAATACTTAAAGAAAATATTTCTAAACCAAGAATTAATTGTTATGTACAAATTACTGCTGTAATAGAATAACTGTAAAAGTCCAACGATAGCAAAATTGTGATCAAAATTTTATGGTAAACATTGAAAAAGGTCCAACCTGTTGATTAAATATTCTGAAATTCATATTCATACTTAAATATTTGAACTACATGTAATACTACAGCTATAGGATTATATAATTGTTGACAAGTCACTCACTGTAACAGTTTTGTTTACATAACATTGGAAAAGGTCCAACCTGTTGATTAAATATTCTGAAAATGTTATTCATAGTTAAATATTTGAACTAATAATACAGCTAGAATTATATATTTGTTGACAAATCACTGTAACAGTTTTGTTTACATAACAATAGTTTCAACAGCTGTAATTTTGTTATTGGCAATCTGTCAGTAAGTGTTTTTATCTATTTCTCAATGCGCTTAGGGCATGCTGACCTTTATACAATTTTAATAAAATTTTGTTTGCACAATATAGTGGGTCGCCATTGAGGAGGCCTCCCTTGAAATCTCCAGTTGGTGGTTTGCCACACCATCCCGAACAAGACAAACCTCTCTGGTGGCCCCTTGCATTGAACCTATTAATTAAACCGGTACTTCAAGCTGGTATATACCCCTCTTATATAAGGATGGAAGATGCTACCAATTTCAAACCGATGGTATTTCTTCAGAGTTGACTCTCTTGTATTATGAAAGCAAGCCCAATGAGGCCATGCACCTATTGTATGTTTATAACACACAAAAGACTATATCTTAGCAGAATGGATGTCTCTGATGATACAAACAATGAAATATCCAATTTATCCATAGTTGAATTTCATTTGGCTATATAGGAAAGCATACAATGTGGCTTTTATTTAGTTTCCACAAAGTATTTTAAGTAAAATATCCATCAAGTGATGTATTCTGCCTTGTCCTATATATTAAAATGCATGCAATGGCCATGAGAAATGCTTAATTTATTGGTAGAGATGTCAATCAGATAAGAAATACTGACATTTTAGGTTTGATACACCATTTCAGCTGGCTTGGCATCTTTTAAATTTGAAACCTAAGGGAATTTATTCAGCTTTGACTCTCTAAATTATGGAAGAAAGCCCAAATGAAGCCACTATTTGCATGTTAGTAACATGTATAAGGCTATATCTCAACAGAATACATGTCTCTGATAAAATGCACAATAAAATATCAATAGTTCAATTGCATTTGGCTATAGAGGGATGCATACAATATTGGTTTTATGTAGTTTCCACAGACTATTTTAAGTAAAATATCCATCAATTGATGTTTTCTACATAGCCTTGTATATTAAAATGCATGTAATGACCATGGGAAATGTTTAATTCATTAGTTGATATGTCCATCTGATAAGAAATACTGACAATTGAGGTTTAAAATACCATTTCATGGGATTATGGGATCATAAATATCAAACTAAGGGAATTTCTTCAGATTTGACTCTCTAAATAATGGAAGAAAGCCCAAATGAAACCACTATTTGCATGTTAATGACATGTATAAGGCTATATCTCAACAGAATACATGTCGCTGATAAAATACACCATAAAATATCCATAGTTTAATTGCATTTGGCTATAGAGGGATGCATACAATATTGCTTTTAAGTAGTTTCCACAGACTATTTTAAGTAAAATATCCATCAAATGATGTTTTTTGCCTTGTCCTGTATATTAAAATGCATGCAATGACCATGAAATTTTTTTAATTTATTGGTAGAGATGTCCATCTGATAAGAAATACTGCCATTTGAGGTTTGATACACCATTTCAGCTGGCTTGGCATCTTACAAATTTGAAATAAGGGAATTTATTCAGCTTTGACCCTCTAAATTATGGGGGAAAAAGCCTAAATTATGCCATTATTGGCATGTTTATAACATATATAAGGCTATATCTGAACAGAATACATGTCTCAGGTGAAATAAACAATACAACATCCATAGTTTAATTTGATTTGGCTATACAGGGATGCATACAACATGGCTTTTAGGTTGTTTCCACAGACTATTTTAAGTAAAATATCCATCAAATGATGTTTTCGGCCTTGTCCTGTATATTAAAATGCATGCAATGACCATGAAAAATGTTTAATTTATTGGTAGAGATGTCCATCTGATAAGAAATACTGCCATTTGAGGTTTGATACACCATTTCAGCTGGCTTGGCATCTTACAGATTTGAAATAAGGGAATTTATTCAGCTTTGACCCTCTAAATTATGGGAAAAAAACCTAAATTATGCCATTATTGGCATGTTTATAACATATATAAGGCTATATCTGAACAGAATACATGTCTCAGGTGAAATAAACAATACAACATCCATAGTTTAATTTGATTTGGCTATACAGGGATGCATACAATATTGCTTTTATGTAGTTTCCACTGATTATTTTAAGTAAAATATCCATCAAATGATGTTTTCTACATTGCTTTGTATATTAAAATGCATGTAATGACCATGGGAAATGTTTAATTTATTGGTAGAGATGTCCATCTGATAAGAAATACTGCCATTTGAGGTTTGATACACCATTTCAGCTGGCTTGGCATCTTACAAATTTGAAATAAGGGAATTTATTCAGCTTTGACCCTCTAAATTATGGGAAAAAAGCCTAAATTATGCCATTATTGGCATGTTTATAACATATATAAGGCTATATCTGAACAGAATACATGTCTCAGGTGAAATAAACAATACAACATCCATAGTTTAATTTGATTTGGCTATACAGGGATGCATACAACATGGCTTTTAGGTTGTTTCCACAGACTATTTTAAGTAAAATATCCATCAAATGATGTTTTCGGCCTTGTCCTGTATATTAAAATGCATGCAATGACCATGAAAAATGTTTAATTTATTGGTAGAGATGTCCATCTGATAAGAAATACTGCCATTTGAGGTTTGATACACCATTTCAGCTGGCTTGGCATCTTACAAATTTGAAATAAGGGAATTTATTCAGCTTTGACCCTCTAAATTATGGGAAAAAAGCCTAAATTATGCCATTATTGGCATGTTTATAACATATATAAGGCTATATCTGAACAGAATACATGTCTCAGGTGAAATAAACAATACAACATCCATAGTTTAATTTGATTTGGCTATACAGGGATGCATACAATATTGCTTTTATGTAGTTTCCACTGATTATTTTAAGTAAAATATCCATCAAATGATGTTTTCTACATTGCCTTGTATATTAAAATGCATGTAATGACCATGGGAAATGTTTAATTTATTAGTTGATATGTCCATCTGATAGGAAATACTGACATTTGAGGTTTTAAATACCATTTCATGGGATTATGGGATCATAAATATCAAACTAAGGGAATTTCTTCAGATTTGACTCTCTAAATGATGGAAGAAAGGCCAAATGAAGCCACTATTTGCATGTTTATAACATGTATAAGGCCATATCTTTGCAGAATGCTTTTCTCTGATAATAAAACAAATAACATATCTATATTTCATAGTTTAGTTGGCAAAACAGGGTGCATAACATGTGTGGTTTTAAAGTAGTTTCACAGGCTATTTTAACTAGAATATCAATTAAATGATGTAATCTAACTTGTCCTGTGTTTTAAAATGCATACACTGACCATGATAAATGTTTAATACAAACAGCGTCCTTAATGCTGCACCAGCCTAACTCCCGTTATGAAAGGGTTAAATTAATAAACAAAGGTTACACAGACATCCCCCCTTCAACAGCGCGGTGAGTGTGTTTTTTATGTAATATATGTCATATCCGGTATAAGAGCCCCCCCCCCCCCATTTCGTACGCTGTATTCCATGCCCTGTTATGAGGTACGCCATATTCCGGCCCCTCTGTTAGGAGGTATTCGGTATTCCAAAAATACCGGTATTCGTATACCAACCTTCCAATAAAACGATCATAAGAATAATACAAATGCGATGTTTGTCAAAATAAATGCACGGTTTGACATACAGATCGTCGATCATCAATTTATATCAATTTAGACATGGACATGATGACCGGCGTTCGTACGGCAATAGAGAATTTATCCATATGGCTGTTAACTGGTATTTCGTATTCCACCCTCTGTGTTAAGTGGTATTATTCCGTATTCCAAGGGGTGGGGTGCTCTTATATGGTGTGAAGTTTACAACTAATGTGGCAGTCATGAAATTTTTAATTATTAGAACTGTTTGGGATATATACACCCCAATAACCCTGTCTTCACGCTCCTGTTGGTGGTGGCCTTATCAATCTATTGCTTCGTTGAACTTTTATTATTGATAATTTGAGGTAAAAGTTCTTGAAGCGTGTAATTTCGTTCCACTTTACAACAGGGGCACAATGATTCCTATTTTTTTAACCTACCGGCGCAGATCGAGGCTGGACGTACATCTTACGTTTTCATAGGATACAAATTGATCGGATTTTAGGTAAGTGAAACTAATTAGTCATCAATTGAAGTGATTTCTCATTATGAACAGACTGTTACTAGTAAAATACTTAATCGAACTACAAATAAAAATGCACGACTTATCCTGTTTTATTCAAATGAAATTTGATAGTAAATAGGCCTAATTTTGTTTCCGTTAAATATTTCAGAAAATGGAATCCGTCATTGATAAATGAACATTTTTTTTGTCAAAATAGTAACTTCTGACGGACTATGATTATATGGCATTTATGAATCATATATAAAGGTAGCCCTACACAATATTCCCAACTGTGTTCCCAACTGCAAAAACGATTTTTAATGAATTATAAATTGGCCTAAATTTGATGCTTCATAAAAGGAAAAACTGTCCGGGAATGGCTATTTTCGTCTGCAAAATCAAATTCTGCCATAAATGCAGTGTATTATCGGTCGACATTAATATGACAATAGTTGGAATATTAAAAGGTCCCAGTTATTGAAAATATACATGTAGCTTATAAGGAAATTGTCAGTTATGATCAGTTATACCGGTACTTCATACCATTATTCTAACAAATGTCAACCTGATAGAATTCCCACAATCTCTTTAATTATAATTAATATTGTCATGCCATGGCCAATTTAACACTAAGTGAACGTTCAGATTACCACGATACAATCGTAAGTGGAAATATTTCTGTCGTAGGAAGTAACCGCTCAACTGTGCATGCTCACCTCAAAATCGTAGGTAAAAAATAATATCATGCACTGTTTTATTTAAAAGCGAAATTGTGGCGTATCCTTGGTTATCCCCATTTGCGACGTAATCACTAATTCATGTGTATGTAAAAATTGTGGCCTGAAGGATCGCATGATAGTCAATCACATGCTTTACAAAAAAACTGTGATTTCATCATGTACGACATCGTAATCATGTGAACAAACTATCCACGATCTCGTCGATCCTGGTTCCTCCACTTAAGATTGTATCTTTCATCTGTACGTTCACTGAGTGAACATTCATGATTCATATGACTACGATTCAATTGTAAGTGGACAGATTCCCATCTTGGGTAATAACCGATAGTTGGACTGCGCATGCTCACGACATGATCACGAGTTATATCAATGCAGAATTGCAAAATTGTGACGTATCCTTGGTTACCTCCACTTGGTGAAATTTGCGTGTACGTAAAAATCGTACAAAGTAAATGGAAATATCATAGGATAGTTAATCACGTGGTTAACCACCGATATTAAATATACTCATCTGCGATGACATCGTAACAAACTATCCATGATTTTGTCAGGCCCGATTCCTCCACTTACGATTGAATTATGGTCTTCTGACATCTGAATCGCCGAAAATGCTAATATTGTTGGAAGAATGAACTTTACACTTGTTTTTTGAATATGTTTGCAAATTATGAAAATACATGCATCCATATCACATATATATGTACATGTATTTTTTCTTCAATTACAGAAATACCAGATTCATTAGCCATGGTGGATGCGGCATCATGCCCTCTCATCTTCAACATATGAAGATTGATTTCGCCCATGATTAGTCTTAAGCGTCGGTCCTGTCTAGCTAGACACGTGGCAATGAACAAATGACAGGTGAAATATCACTGGAAGTCTGTTCGCCAAAATACCAGTGGTGAGTTTATATCTATAGCTACCATGCAGATGAATATTTGTACATTGTCCCCAATACATGTATATACCGCTATCCTCAAAATTTCTTCGGTTTGGGTACCCCCCCCCCCCACAGCAAAAACTGCAGTTTTTTTCCACTGACCATTTGCCCCCCCCCCCCCCCCAGAAAAATCAAATCTACCCCAGCCGGACAAACAACTCGGTTTGACCGGAAACCGAAAAAACACCTGAGCATACAATTCACGAGAAGGTGCTTGGTAACTTAGTTTAGATTATTATGACTAAAATGGTCATTGTCTACCAGTAGAACGCAGATTTGTACCTCGTGATGTCATGACATGTACAAACATGTATATTGGTGATCGCAACGCTATGTATGCACTTTAAAAAATGACAACTAGTCATTACCTCGACTTTGAAAAATCTGATGCAAATGAGATGAGTGAGATACCAGCATATAACTGTTTTCTGATACCATTGGAGGAGAAATTGTTTAATACATGGGATAGTTCTGCAGTAAAAATTTGCCATATAAGCGATCGCAGGGTAGAAGTCTGCAATCGACTGGTAGACACTGACATAGTTGGCATTATTAAGAGGGTTAATGGGGTCAATATCACATGTAAACCAAGACAGTGGTTATCCAAAATTGTTTTATGTGGATTGTACTACTCATGTATATATGATTTGGATATTAAGGTTAATCCATATTCTATAAAATGAGAGAAAATTGAAGTTGTGAGTCTGAAAATACATATTTGGAATTTTTTTTTACATGCAACCCCCCCTAAATGAATAAGGACAAAATTTACGTGTAAATTTTTTACGCCCCAGGTACCCCCCCCACCCCCCGGTACGTTGTGTCCCGCAGTTTTTTTTCCGCGGGGGGGGGGATACCTGGTAATGATCGCAGTATATGATATCCACCACGGTATCAAGTCGATTACTGTTGTGGAGCACCATGCAGTTATGATACACCAACAAATATCACACCAAAAGTTGAAAATTAAAACAGCCACATGGATCTTGTTCAATGAACTTATATATGCATGAATAAGATGAATCACTAAATTATATTTTCATGCTTGTTTGTGTAATGCCAATCAATGCAGCCTGACAACATGGATGGGTGGAGTTTATAAATTGACAGCCGAAACAATGTTGGCAACTTCAAAGTTCATTATGTGCTACATTTAACCCCCGTATATACAATACAATTTTTCTATCAGCGTTCCCATGTCCTATATTTGGAGTACTATATACATGTACATGTAACGAAGGCCATCCGTTCCACAGATATGAGGAAAAACACTGCATTTTATTTTCATGCATGCGAAACATGACAACATGCATATGGGGTGTAACATGACAACATGCATATGGGGTGTAACATAACAACATGCATATGGGGTGTAACATGACAACATGCATATAGGGTGTAACATGACAACATGCATATGGGGTGTAACTGCAGTATATGCAGCGTTGAAACTGTACTAGTAACCATAATGAGGTGTTGGAGGTTACTGTGCTTTATATCTTTAATACTGCAGTATTAACGGGGGGGGGGGGGGGTACTATACTAAGAGGTGGCCAATTACTTTGAGTATACATGTAGCCATACCTCACACATGGAACAGGGCTTGACTTATTCTTAGCCTCTTAGGTACATGGAAAAATAGGTACGCGGAGCAATACATAACACCTAGTCTGCTTAGTATATTTTACATAAATATCAACCGATTTTGTGCAGTGTTGAAGCGGTAACCTTCTAGTACTGCTGTGTTAGAAGTTTCTGGTGTGAGACCACACAAGCCATATTTCTGAATAAATCCTGAAAAATTACCCACAATCCTGAGGTTAAGTGGTCACTTACTTTGGGCATTACTGTAATTCCCTGACATTCCCCCAATATATGACTAAAAGAAAATTCACCCTTTTGAAGTTTTGATATCGTTTAACCATGAAATGGCTCGAAAAAGATGTTTTATGAGATTTACGTTTGTTTTTTATTTAATTTTGTTTGTTCAAGTAGCATATCAAATGAGTGAAATTTTATTTTAGTCATTCATGTGGGTATCGTGAGTGGGGAGATATTTAAGGGGAGGTATCCTGTTACAACGGTATATGCTACTAGTACATGTACATAATTATTAACTGTCATGTGGACTGTTTTTATGGAGATGTAACCGTGAGGTAAGTGGACATAACTTGTGTAAAACCCTTTACATACAAGTTATGACCACTTACCTCACGGTTACATCTCCATTAAAATAGTCTACATGACAGTTAATCCTTATATTTATATATATTTAGCGAAAAAGCCACTTTTGTAAATGTATTTAAATTGAATAGTGTATCGTGACAAAAACAGCCCAAAGTACCCAATAGCACCCTTGGCAAAAGTTAACAGGAACAATTTCTCTTCATATTGCAACCAGGTGATGTATTAAGTCAATCCTGCGCGAGTCCAAATGCGCCCAAAACATTACGCGTTCGTCTTTCCAAACCCAATGGCGTATGGATGGTGTTGTGAGCTTGGTGTTATGAGCCGTTGCGCATTCACCGAGAAATAACTGCAACTAGCCACGTGGGCGCGGACCAATCAGTATGCTGGATTTAGTGATGACAACACTTAGTATGTAAATATATGTATTTGTAGCTGATTCTGACCAACATGCAGCGTTTGAATGGATAACAATACTGTTATAACTGCCCCCCCCCCCCCCCCCCCCCCCCCCCCCCCCCCCCCCCCCCGGGTGATTAATTTGGACCGTACATCTTAATAATATGTACATGATTAGTCATTCCGCTTTTCTGATGTCATTACAAGAGCATTCAAATCTTATTTTTCAGACAGGAGGAGCTGCCTGATTGGATTGAGACATACAAATTTCATTCAAGGCCTGATATCTGATAACCAATCATAGAATCATGTTTCCTGAGTGTTTCTTGCAGATAATGATTACACTTGATACCAATATTATTAATTCTGTCCAAGACTGGATGAGGAAGGATTTCAAATGTTATTCGGTGTACATGTAACGGATACATGTAATCTAGATGTTATCGGTATTCGTCCATGCATGACATAATGTGAGTTGTTGCTTTGTGACAGTCCTGGCTATATACATGTACCATATGTATACCAATGAATGGTATGCACTGAATCCAGTACTGTGCAGTGTGCAGCGAAGGGGAGGCTTTAAGATATAACCAAATGATGACCAATGTCTTCATCAAAGGCAAAAATGACACATCCATTCCTTCCTTGATGGAGACCGATCAGTGACGTCTACATTTTATCAGACTTAGTGGTGAAAATCTTGGCAAGTGAAGTTAGTGAATTCAATTCTACAACATACATGTACATGTACCTGTATGCTTCTGTATGTACCTGTATGAGTCTCAGAAAATGTGCACTATGGCATCCAGTGTATGCATAACCTTTGTTATACCGTACTTCATACTACATTGACCAGAATTTGGAGGTGTACCAGTTTCATATCTCTACACAAAGCACAACAGTACCCATGGATCAGTCTCAAGCCTTGTTTCTGAGCTTGTCTGAAGGATATGAACTTTTAAAGATATATTATGCACTTGTTCTGGTGCGTGAAACTGATCAGTTAGTACCAAGGCGCTATGCCAACTGGAAGAAGGTAGCATTCTACTAACATAGCCGAAAATCGAAAGCAAATCAACCGTATCACTCCATAGAACACATTGCCTGAGCTACGCTCATTTGTGAATATTTACTACTCGATTCGGGGCGCATCTATCGGCGATAATATAACGAAAACGAGTTCGCCTTTGATAGTTACTGCATTTAATTATGTATACGAATGATGGTGTGTGTTGTTAATTTGGATATAATATTTGTAAAAAGTACTACTTTGAACAAGATTATTCTCCATTTATATTTTATCACCCTATTGGAGTGTTTCACATCACTTTAAGTGACAAATTATTGCAGCATGTCAATATAATAAGATTCATGTACATGTACACACATACAGGCCTTAAAATCCATCACAGAATAAAAATATTCTGATGTTCCTTTATCTTTGTCAACCTGCTGTATCACCAAGTAATATGTACAAGGAGCTTAATGTGGCTTAGACATGTACCATACATGTACATTTAAAGACAGATAATCCGAGTTCACGCTCCTCAATTACCATTTCTTTGGCTTCAGGGGTAAAAATAACTTATTCGAGTTGAGGAACACACCCTTTAAAGTTCTGAGTTAAAAAATATAATTTTTTGAAATCTGTTATTTTTCACCACCATGAATATTTCCCGGCCTAGCAAATATTCAATGAGTCGATTGACATAATCTTGATACCAAGTTGCGATGAACAAAATGTTGATTTATAACACGTTTTGGAAAATGTTACACTAGAGTTGACAGTAGTTACAGTAATGCCCAAAGTAATTGACCACTTAACCACAGCAGAATTAAATGGCTTGTTGCCATTCATCGGAAAGCTCTTGGGGAGAGCTTTCCGATGAATGGCAACAAGCCATATTTCCGACTAAATCCTGAAAAGTTACCCATAATTCTACTGTGTTTAAGGAGTCGATTATACTCGGGGGCATTACTGTATTCGATATCTCAAGCTGTTGCATACCGAAAAGACTTGGTCTAGTACCTGAACAGTAAACCTGCAATCTGCATGATTCATGAAACAGCTATTGAAAACATGCTGTATATACACAGAATTACACAATTTTTTTTATGGGTTTGTTGATATGACACGAGTGCTAGCGCACAATGACGGAATGAACAGCACATCCTAGAGTTCTATCTTTCCTCAATGGCACAAGTGCCGTATCAACAAATCCATTAATACAAGTGTCTTTCTGTGTTTATTACACATCACCCGTCCTAGAATATGTGCATTTAAAAATACAGGGTTACGATGTTTATTAAGGCACATACAGTGCTTGTTTTGTCATGTGTGATGATTTTTTTTCCTATCGTTTGAACTGGATACTCAAATAACAGAAATTGTTATATATTTTTTTAGCAACCGACAGATTTGAGGTAACTCTTTCTATAAATATATTGAAAATCATGTGTCGGGATGTAATTATTAGCAATCAATATATTTTTTGTTGCATATATACATGTAGGTTTATACAATTTTAAGAGGCAGAACAAGATACAGGTACTTTGTATAGTTTCATTTCGCGAATGTACACAGTATCTTGTTTGGCCTCTTGCAATTTTAGAAACCCATAACTGTAACGAGAAATTGTTGATTGTATATTTAAAGTTTAAAGGTACGGGAGGCCTTGGCGGTGGGTATGCTGTGAAAATATTTCCACCGGTCAAAAACCGCCACAAACAGAAAGAATATTAAAATGTAGACAGACTTTGTCCGTATACAAATAAGAAATATCGCATAAACAGTATGTTATTGTCATATGTTTGACCATTCTTATGTAAACAAAAGCATAAAAAGGTACTTTCCTGGTGTTTGTTTATATTATGATGGTAAACATAAAGAGCGTTCATTGTTGCTGAATTTTGATATGGAACGAATAAAGAGCATTTATATGATTTGTGTGTGATTAGCCAGTAACACTGTGCTGCCTTCTGTAACACAATCAGGCTCCTGCTTAGGTAAAATATAGTAGGTCTTTATGATAGCATGCTGTTTACGCGATGGTCATGGTATATATGAACAAAACTGTATGCGTTTTAATGTTTTTCTGTTTACGGTGATTGAAACAAATATGAATATTTTCGACAACTAAGGCCTCCCGTGCCTTTAAGCCCCCTTATTGTCTCTATTATACATTTAACAATGATATTTACAAAGAAGTTTTTATATTCAGAATAAATGTCAATTGTATATTTTAAAACACAATTGAAATTATATATTAATTTAAAATTAAATGTTTTTCTTAATTAAGAATTGTTTTCTAATGTATCTTTCCTAATTGGGGAAAATATTCCTAGTTAAGAAAACTTGTTTTCCTTACTTAGATTTATTTTCCTGCTTGAGAAAATCTCATTCTAGAAAAAATTGGCATCACTTAAGAAAAAATATCTTGACGATATTTCTAACTATAGAAAATATAATTTCTTGTTCTAGATTAATTGTATAGCTTTCTTAAATTTCTAGCTATTCTCCCAAGATAATCGCAGTATCTTAAACTTATCTTATTTTCAAGAAAAATAAACTTATGTGAGAAAAACAATCTTTCCTACATTAAGAAAAAAAATCTATACTAAGATTTTTTTACTAGGATTTTCTTACTAAGATTACTGTGTTTTCTTAAAGAAATTTTCTCAGACAAGAAATTTTCCCACCCTTTCATTTCTTGACCTAGAAAATATGTTTTTCTTATTTTTCTAGCTATTCTCCCAAGATAATATCTCATTTCAAGATTTTTTTTTTCCTGAATTGAGAAAATATTTTTGGCAGTGCATCCGCCGTGGTTAAGTTAAATGCCCTTATAACGGACCATGAACCCACCCGCCGTGGTTAAGTTATATGCCCTTATAACGGACCATGAATCCATCCGCCGTGGTTAAGTTATATACCCTTATAACGGACCCTGAATCCATCCGCCATGGTTAAGTTATATGCCCTTATAACGGACCATGAATCGATCCGCCGTGGTTAAGTTATATGCCCTTATAACGGACCATGAACCCATCCGCCGTGGTTAAGTTATATGCCCTTATAACGGACCATGAATCCATCCGCCGTGGTTAAGTTATATGCCCTTATAACGGACCATGAATCCATCCGCCGTGGTTAAGTTATATGCCCTTGTAACGGACCCTGAACCCATCCGCCGTGGTTAAGTTATATGCCCTTATAACGGACCATGAATCCATCCGCCGTGGTTAAGTTATATGTCCTTATAACGGACCATGAATCCATCCGCCGTGGTTAAGTTATATGCCCTTGTAACGGACCATGAATCCATCAGCCGTGGTGAAGTTATATGCCCTTATAGTGGTCTCGGAACCCATCCGCCGTGGTGAAGTTATATGCCCTTATAACGGACCATGAATCCATCCGCCGTGGTGAAGTTATATGCCCTTATAACGGACCCTGAACCCATCCGCCGTGGTTAAGTTATATGCCCTTATAGTGGTCTCTGAACCCATCCGCCGTGGTTAAGTTATATGCCCTTATAACGGGCCCTGAACCCACCCGCCGTGGTTAAGTTATATGCCCTTATAACGGGCCCTGAACTCATCCGCCGTGGTTAAGTTATATGCCCTTATAACGGGCCCTGAATCCATCCGCCGTGGTTAAGTTATATGCCCTTATAACGGACCATGAATCCATCCGCCGTGGTTAAGTTATATGTCCTTATAACGGACCCTGAACCCATCCGCCGTGGTTAAGTTATATGCCCTTATAACGGACCATGAATCCATCCGCCGTGGTTAAGTTATATGTCCTTATAACGGACCCTGAACCCATCCGCCGTGGTTAAGTTATATGCCCTTATAACGGGCCCTGAATTCATCCGCCGTGGTTAAGTTATATGCCCTTATAACGGACCCTGAACCCATCCGCCGTGGTTAAGTTATATGCCCTTATAACGGACCATGAATCCATCCGCCGTGGTTAAGTTATATGTCCTTATAACGGACCATGAATCCATCCGCCGTGGTTAAGTTATATGCCCTTATAACGGACCATGAATCCATCCGCCGTGGTTAAGTTATATGCCCTTATAACGGATCCTGAACCCATCCGCCGTGGTTAAGTTATATGCCCTTATAACGGACCATGAATCCATCCGCCGTGGTTAAGTTATATGCCCTTATAACGGACCCTGAACCCATCCGCCGTGGTTAAGTTATATACCCTTATAACGGACCATGAACCCATCCGCCGAGGTTAAGTTATATGCCCTTATAACGGACCCTGAACCCATCCGCCGTGGTTAAGTTATATACCCTTATAACGGACCTTGAATCCATCCGCCGTGGTTAAGTTATATGCCCTTATAACGGACCATGAATCCATCCGCCTTGGTTAAGTTATATGCCCTTATAACGGACCATGAACCCATCCGCCGTGGTTAAGTTATATGCCCTTATAACGGACCATGAACCCACCCGCCGTGGTTAAGTTATATGCCCTTATAACGGACCATGAATCCATCCGCCGTGGTTAAGTTATATACCCTTATAACGGACCCTGAATCCATCCGCCATGGTTAAGTTATATGCCCTTATAACGGACCATGAATCGATCCGCCGTGGTTAAGTTATATGGCCTTATAACGGACCATGAACCCATCCGCCGTGGTTAAGTTATATGCCCTTATAACGGACCATGAATCCATCCGCCGTGGTTAAGTTATATGCCCTTATAACGGACCATGAATCCATCCGCCGTGGTTAAGTTATATGCCCTTGTAACGGACCCTGAACCCATTCGCCGTGGTTAAGTTATATGCCCTTATAACGGACCATGAATCCATCCGCCGTGGTTAAGTTATATGTCCTTATAACGGACCATGAATCCATCCGCCGTGGTTAAGTTATATGCCCTTGTAACGGACCATGAATCCATCCGCCGTGGTTAAGTTATATGTCCTTATAACGGACCATGAATCGATCCGCCGTGGTTAAGCTATATGCCCTTATAACGGGCCCTGAACCCATCCGCCGTGGTTAAGTTATATGCCCTTGTAACGGACCCTGAACCCATCCGCCGTGGTTAAGTTATATGCCCTTATAACGGACCATGAATCCATCCGCCGTGGTTAAGTTATATGTCCTTATAACGGACCATGAATCCATCCGCCGTGGTTAAGTTATATGCCCTTATAACGGACCCTGAACCCATCCGCCGTGGTTAAGTTATACGCCCTTATAACGGACCATGAATCCACCCGCCGTGGTTAAGTTATATGCCCTTGTAACGGACCCTGAACCCATCCGCCGTGGTTAAGTTATATGCCCTTATAACAGACCCTGAATCCATCCGCCGTGGTTAAGTTATATGCCCTTATAACGGGCCCTGAACCCATCCGCCGTGGTTAAGTTATATGCCCTTATAACGGACCCTGAACCCATCCGCCGTGGTAAAGTTATATGCCCTTATAACGGACCATGAATCCATCCGCCGTGGTTAAGTTATATACCCTTATAACGGACCATGAATCCATCTGCCGTGGTTAAGTTATATGCCCTTATAACGGACCATGAATCGATCCGCCGTGGTTAAGTTATATGCCCTTATAACGGACCCTGAATCCATCCGCCGTGGTTAAGTTATATACCCTTATAACGGGTCCTGAAGCCATCCGCCGTGGTGAAGTTATATGCCCTTATAACGGACCATGAATCCATCCGCCGTGGTTAAGTTATATGCCCTTATAACGGACCATGAATCCATCCACCGTGGTTAAGTTATATGCCCTTATAACGGACATGAACCCATCCGCCGTGGTTAAGTTATATGCCCTTATAACGGGCCCTGAATACATCCGCCGCGGTTAAGTTATATGGCCTTATAACAGACCATGAATCCATCCGCCGTGGTTAAGTTATATGCCCTTATAACGGACCCTGAATCCACCCGCCGCGGTTAAGTTATATGCCCTTATAACGGACCATGAATCCATCCGCCGTGGTTAAGTTATATGCCCTTATAACGGACCCTGAACCCATCCGCCGTGGTTAAGTTATATGCCCTTATAACGGACCCTGAATCCATCCGCCGTGGTTAAGTTATATGTCCTTATAACGGACCATGAATCCATGCGCCGTGGTTAAGTTATATGCCCTTATAACGGACCCTGAACCCATCCGCCGTGGTTAAGTTATATGCCCTTATAACGGACCCTGAACCCATCCGCCGTGGTTAAGTTATATGCCCTTATAACGGACCCTGAATCCATCCGCCGTGGTTAAGTTATATGCCCTTATAACGGACCCTGAATCCATCCGCCGTGGTTAAGTTATATGCCCTTATAACGGGCCCTGAACTCATCCGCCGTGGTTTAGTTATATGCCCTGATAACGGACCCTGAATCCATGCGCCGTGGTTAAGTTATATGCCCTTATAACGGACCATGAATCCATCCGCCGTGGTTAAGTTATATGCCCTTATAACGGACCCTGAATCCATCCGCCGTGGTTAAGTTATATGCCCTTATAACGGGCCCTGAACTCATCCGCCGTGGTTAAGTTATATGCCCTTATAACGGACCATGAATCCATCCGCCGTGGTTAAGTTATATGCCCTTATAACGGACCCTTAACCCATCCGCCGTGGTTAAGTTATATGCCCTTATAACGGACCCTGAACCCATCCGCCGTGGTTAAGTTATATGCCCTTATAACGGGCCCTGAACTCATCCGCCGTGGTTAAGTTATATGCCCTTATAACGGACCATGAATCCATCCGCCGTGGTTAAGTTATATACCCTTATAACGGACCATGAATCCACCCGCCGTGGTTAAGTTATATGCCCTTATAACGGACCCTGAATCCATCCGCCGTGGTTAAGTTATATGCCATTATAACGGGCCATGAATCCATCCGCCGTGGTTAAGTTATATGCCCTTATAACAGACCTTGAACCCATCCGCCGTGGTGAAGTTATATGCCCTTATAACGGACCCTGAATCCATCCGCCGTGGTTAAGTTATATGCCCTTATAACGGACCTTGAACCCACCCGCCGTGGTTAAGTTATATGCCCTTATAACGGACCATGAATCTATCCGCCGTGGTTAAGTTATATGCCCTTATAACGGACCTTGAACCCATCCGCCGTGGTGAAGTTATATGCCCTTATAACGGACCCTGAACTCATCCGCCGTGGTGAAGTTATATGCCCTTATAACGGACCCTGAACCCATCCGCCGTGGTTAAGTTATATGCCCTTATAACGGACCATGAAATCATCCGCCGTGGTTAAGTTATATGCCCTTATAACGGACCTTGAACCCATCCGCCGTGGTGAAGTTATATGCCCTTATAACGGACCCTGAACTCATCCGCCGTGGTTAAGTTATATGCCCTTATAACGGACCCTGAATCCATCCGCCGTGGTTAAGTTATATGCCCTTATAACGGACCATGAATCCATCCGCCGTGGTTAAGTTATATGCCCTTATAACGGACCATGAATCCATCCGCCGTGGTGAAGTTATATGCCCTTATAACGGACCATGAATCGATCCGCCGTGGTTAAGTTATATGCCCTTATAACGGACCCTGAACCCATCCGCCGTGGTTAAGTTATATGCCCTTATAACGGACCTTGAACCCACCCGCCGTGGTTAAGTTATATGCCCTTATAACGGACCTTGAACCAACCCGCCGTGGTTAAGTTATATGCCCTTATAACGGACCATGAATCTATCCGCCGTGGTTAAGTTATATGCCCTTATAACGGACCTTGAACCCATCCGCCGTGGTTAAGTTATATGCCCTTATAACGGACCTTGAACCCATCCGCCGTGGTGAAGTTAAATGCCCTTATAACGGACCATGAATCTATCCGCCGTGGTTAAGTTATATGCCCTTATAACGGACCTTGAACCCATCCGCCGTGGTTAAGTTATATGCCATTATAACGGACCTTGAACCCATCCGCCGTGGTGAAGTTATATGCCCTTATAACGGACCCTGAATCCATCCGCCGTGGTTAAGTTATATGCCCTTATAACGGACCTTGAACCCACCCGCCGTGGTTAAGTTATATGCCCTTATAACGGACCATGAATCTATCCGCCGTGGTTAAGTTATATGCCCTTATAACGGACCTTGAACCCATCCGCCGTGGTTAAGTTATATACCCTTATAACGGACCTTGAACACATCCGCCGTGGCGAAGTTATATGCCCTTATAACGGATCCTGAACCCATCCGCCGTGGTGAAGTTATATGCCCTTATAACGGACCTTGAACACATCCGCCGTGGTTAAGTTATATGCCCTTATAACGGACCTTGAACCCATCCGCCGTGGTTAAGTTATATGCCCTTATAACGGACCCTGAACTCATCCGCCGTGGTTAAGTTATATGCCCTTATAACGGACCCTGAATCCATCCGCCGTGGTTAAGTTATATGCCCTTATAACGGACCATGAATCCATCCGCCGTGGTTAAGTTATATGCCCTTATAACGGACCATGAATCCATCCGCCGTGGTGAAGTTATATGCCCTTATAACGGACCATGAATCGATCCGCCGTGGTTAAGTTATATGCCCTTATAACGGACCCTGAACCCATCCGCCGTGGTTAAGTTATATGCCCTTATAACGGACCTTGAACCCACCCGCCGTGGTTAAGTTATATGCCCTTATAACGGACCTTGAACCAACCCGCCGTGGTTAAGTTATATGCCCTTATAACGGACCATGAATCTATCCGCCGTGGTTAAGTTATATGCCCTTATAACGGACCTTGAACCCATCCGCCGTGGTTAAGTTATATGCCCTTATAACGGACCTTGAACCCATCCGCGGTGGTGAAGTTAAATGCCCTTATAACGGACCATGAATCTATCCGCCGTGGTTAAGTTATATGCCCTTATAACGGACCTTGAACCCATCCGCCGTGGTTAAGTTATATGCCCTTATAACGGACCTTGAACCCATCCGCCGTGGTGAAGTTATATGCCCTTATAACGGACCCTGAATCCATCCGCCGTGGTTAAGTTATATGCCCTTATAACGGACCTTGAACCCACCCGCCGTGGTTAAGTTATATGCCCTTATAACGGACCATGAATCTATCCGCCGTGGTTAAGTTATATGCCCTTATAACGGACCTTGAACCCATCCGCCGTGGTTAAGTTATATACCCTTATAACGGACCTTGAACACATCCGCCGTGGCGAAGTTATATGCCCTTATAACGGATCCTGAACCCATCCGCCGTGGTGAAGTTATATGCCCTTATAACGGACCTTGAACACATCCGCCGTGGTTAAGTTATATGCCCTTATAACGGACCTTGAACCCATCCGCCGTGGTTAAGTTATATGCCCTTATAACGGACCATGAATCTATCCGCCGTGGTTAAGTTATATGCCCTTATAACGGACCTTGAACCCATCCGCCGTGGTTAAGTTATATGCCCTTATAACGGACCTTGAACCCATCCGCCGTGGTGAAGTTATATGCCCTTATAACGGACCATGAATCCATCCGCCGTGGTTAAGTTATAAGCCATTATAACGGACCCTGAACCCATCCGCCGTGGTTAAGTTATATGCCCTTATAACGGACCTTGAACCCACCCGCCGTGGTTAAGTTATATGCCATTATAACGGACCATGAATCCATCCGCCGTGGTAAAGTTATATGCCCTTATAACGGGCCATGAATCCATCCGCCGTGGTAAAGTTATATGCCCTTATAACGGACCATGAATCCATCCGCCGTGGTTAAGTTATATGCCCTTATAACGGACCTTGAACCCACCCGCCGTGGTTAAGTTATATGCCATTATAACGGACCATGAATCCATCCGCCGTGGTTACGTTATATGCCCTTATAACGGGCCATGAATCCATCCGCCGTGGTTAAGTTATATGCCCTTATAACGGACCCTGAATCCATCCGCCGTGGTTAAGTTATATGCCCTTATAACGGGCCATGAATCCATCCGCCGTGGTTAAGTTATATGCCCTTATAACGGACCTTGAACCCACCCGCCGTGGTTAAGTTATATGCCCTTATAACGGACCATGAATCTATCCGCCGTGGTTAAGTTATATGCCCTTATAACGGGCCCTGAACCCATCCGCCGTGGTTAAGTTATATGCCCTTATAACGGACCCTGAACCCATCCGCCGTGGTAAAGTTATATGCCCTTATAACGGACCATGAATCCATCCGCCGTGGTTAAGTTATATACCCTTATAACGGACCATGAATCCATCTGCCGTGGTTAAGTTATATGCCCTTATAACGGACCATGAATCGATCCGCCGTGGTTAAGTTATATGCCCTTATAACGGACCCTGAATCCATCCGCCGTGGTTAAGTTATATACCCTTATAACGGGTCCTGAAGCCATCCGCCGTGGTGAAGTTATATGCCCTTATAACGGACCATGAATCCATCCGCCGTGGTTAAGTTATATGCCCTTATAACGGACCATGAATCCATCCACCGTGGTTAAGTTATATGCCCTTATAACGGACATGAACCCATCCGCCGTGGTTAAGTTATATGCCCTTATAACGGGCCCTGAATACATCCGCCGCGGTTAAGTTATATGGCCTTATAACAGACCATGAATCCATCCGCCGTGGTTAAGTTATATGCCCTTATAACGGACCCTGAATCCACCCGCCGCGGTTAAGTTATATGCCCTTATAACGGACCATGAATCCATCCGCCGTGGTTAAGTTATATGCCCTTATAACGGACCCTGAACCCATCCGCCGTGGTTAAGTTATATGCCCTTATAACGGACCCTGAATCCATCCGCCGTGGTTAAGTTATATGTCCTTATAACGGACCATGAATCCATGCGCCGTGGTTAAGTTATATGCCCTTATAACGGACCCTGAACCCATCCGCCGTGGTTAAGTTATATGCCCTTATAACGGACCCTGAACCCATCCGCCGTGGTTAAGTTATATGCCCTTATAACGGACCCTGAATCCATCCGCCGTGGTTAAGTTATATGCCCTTATAACGGACCCTGAATCCATCCGCCGTGGTTAAGTTATATGCCCTTATAACGGGCCCTGAACTCATCCGCCGTGGTTTAGTTATATGCCCTGATAACGGACCCTGAATCCATCCGCCGTGGTTAAGTTATATGCCCTTATAACGGACCATGAATCCATCCGCCGTGGTTAAGTTATATGCCCTTATAACGGACCCTGAATCCATCCGCCGTGGTTAAGTTATATGCCCTTATAACGGGCCCTGAACTCATCCGCCGTGGTTAAGTTATATGCCCTTATAACGGACCATGAATCCATCCGCCGTGGTTAAGTTATATGCCCTTATAACGGACCCTTAACCCATCCGCCGTGGTTAAGTTATATGCCCTTATAACGGACCCTGAACCCATCCGCCGTGGTTAAGTTATATGCCCTTATAACGGGCCCTGAACTCATCCGCCGTGGTTAAGTTATATGCCCTTATAACGGACCATGAATCCATCCGCCGTGGTTAAGTTATATACCCTTATAACGGACCATGAATCCACCCGCCGTGGTTAAGTTATATGCCCTTATAACGGACCCTGAATCCATCCGCCGTGGTTAAGTTATATGCCATTATAACGGGCCATGAATCCATCCGCCGTGGTTAAGTTATATGCCCTTATAACAGACCTTGAACCCATCCGCCGTGGTGAAGTTATATGCCCTTATAACGGACCCTGAATCCATCCGCCGTGGTTAAGTTATATGCCCTTATAACGGACCTTGAACCCACCCGCCGTGGTTAAGTTATATGCCCTTATAACGGACCATGAATCTATCCGCCGTGGTTAAGTTATATGCCCTTATAACGGACCTTGAACCCTTCCGCCGTGGTGAAGTTATATGCCCTTATAACGGACCCTGAACTCATCCGCCGTGGTGAAGTTATATGCCCTTATAACGGACCCTGAACCCATCCGCCGTGGTTAAGTTATATGCCCTTATAACGGACCATGAAATCATCCGCCGTGGTTAAGTTATATGCCCTTATAACGGACCTTGAACCCATCCGCCGTGGTGAAGTTATATGCCCTTATAACGGACCCTGAACTCATCCGCCGTGGTTAAGTTATATGCCCTTATAACGGACCCTGAATCCATCCGCCGTGGTTAAGTTATATGCCCTTATAACGGACCATGAATCCATCCGCCGTGGTTAAGTTATATGCCCTTATAACGGACCATGAATCCATCCGCCGTGGTGAAGTTATATGCCCTTATAACGGACCATGAATCGATCCGCCGTGGTTAAGTTATATGCCCTTATAACGGACCCTGAACCCATCCGCCGTGGTTAAGTTATATGCCCTTATAACGGACCTTGAACCCACCCGCCGTGGTTAAGTTATATGCCCTTATAACGGACCTTGAACCAACCCGCCGTGGTTAAGTTATATGCCCTTATAACGGACCATGAATCTATCCGCCGTGGTTAAGTTATATGCCCTTATAACGGACCTTGAACCCATCCGCCGTGGTTAAGTTATATGCCCTTATAACGGACCTTGAACCCATCCGCCGTGGTGAAGTTAAATGCCCTTATAACGGACCATGAATCTATCCGCCGTGGTTAAGTTATATGCCCTTATAACGGACCTTGAACCCATCCGCCGTGGTTAAGTTATATGCCCTTATAACGGACCTTGAACCCATCCGCCGTGGTGAAGTTATATGCCCTTATAACGGACCCTGAATCCATCCGCCGTGGTTAAGTTATATGCCCTTATAACGGACCTTGAACCCACCCGCCGTGGTTAAGTTATATGCCCTTATAACGGACCATGAATCTATCCGCCGTGGTTAAGTTATATGCCGTTATAACGGACCTTGAACCCATCCGCCGTGGTTAAGTTATATACCCTTATAACGGACCTTGAACACATCCGCCGTGGCGAAGTTATATGCCCTTATAACGGATCCTGAACCCATCCGCCGTGGTTAAGTTATATGCCATTATAACGGACCATGAACCCATCCGCCGTGGTTAAGTTATATGCCCTTATAACGAGCCATGAACCCATCCGCCGTGGTTAAGTTATATGCCCTTATAACGGGCCCTGAATCCATCCGCCGTGGTTAAGTTATATGCCCTTATAACGGACCTTGAACCCATCCGCCGTGGTTAAGTTATATGCCCTTATAACGGACCATGAATCTATCCGCCGTGGTTAAGTTATATGCCCTTATAACGGACCTTGAACCCATCCGCCGTGGTTAAGTTATATGCCCTTATAACGGACCTTGAACCCATCCGCCGTGGTGAAGTTATATGCCCTTATAACGGACCCTGAATCCATCCGCCGTGGTTAAGTTATATGCCATTATAACGGACCCTGAACCCATCCGCCGTGGTTAAGTTATATGCCCTTATAACGGACCTTGAACCCACCCGCCGTGGTTAAGTTATATGCCATTATAACGGACCATGAATCCATCCGCCGTGGTAAAGTTATATGCCCTTATAACGGGCCATGAATCCATCCGCCGTGGTAAAGTTATATGCCCTTATAACGGACCATGAATCCATCCGCCGTGGTTAAGTTATATGCCCTTATAACGGACCTTGAACCCACCCGCCGTGGTTAAGTTATATGCCATTATAACGGACCATGAATCCATCCGCCGTGGTTACGTTATATGCCCTTATAACGGGCCATGAATCCATCCGCCGTGGTTAAGTTATATGCCCTTATAACGGACCCTGAATCCATCCGCCGTGGTTAAGTTATATGCCCTTATAACGGGCCATGAATCCATCCGCCGTGGTTAAGTTATATGCCCTTATAACGGACCTTGAACCCACCCGCCGTGGTTAAGTTATATGCCCTTATAACGGACCATGAATCTATCCGCCGTGGTTAAGTTATATGCCCTTATAACGGACCTTGAATCCATCCGCCGTGGTGAAGTTATATGCCCTTATAACAGACCATGAATCCATCCGCCGTGGTTAAGTTATATGCCCTTATAACGGAACCTGAATCCATCCGCCGTGGTTAAGTTATATGCCATTATAACGGACCATGAATCCATCCGCCGTGGTTAAGTTATATGCCCTTATAACGGGCCATGAATCCACCCGCCGTGGTTAAGTTATATGCCCTTATAACGGGCCATGAATCCATCCGCCGTGGTTAAGTTATATGCCCTTATAACGGACCATGAATCCATCCACCGTGGTTAAGTTATATGCCCTTATAACAGACCATGAATCCATCCGCCGTGGTTAAGTTATATGCCCTTATAACGGGCCCTGAATCCATCCGCCGTGGTTAAGTTATATGCCCTTATAACGGACCCTGAATCCATCCGCCGTGGTTAAGTTATATGCCCTTATAACGAGCCATGAACCCATCCGCCGTGGTTAAGTTATATGCCCTTATAACGGGCCCTGAACCCATCCGCCGTGATTAAGTTATATGCCCTTATAACGGGCCCTGAACCCATCCGCCGTGGATAAGTTATATGCCCTTATAACGAGCCATAAACCCATCCGCCGTGGTTAAGTTATATGCCCTTATAACGGACCATGAATCCATCCGCCGTGGTTAAGTTATATGCCCTTATAACGGACCCTGAATCCATCCGCCGTGGTTAAGTTATATGCCCTTATAACGGACCATGAATCCATCCGCCGTGGTTAAGTTATATACTTTTATAACGGACCATGAATCCATCCGCCGTGTTTAAGTTATATGCCCTTATAACGGACCCTGAATCCATCCGCCGTGGTTAAGTTATATGCCCTTATAACGGACCATGAATCCATCCACCGTGGTTAAGTTATATGCCCTTATAACGGACCCTGAATCCAGCCGCCGTGGTTAAGTTATATACCCTTATAACTGGCCCTGAACCCATCCGCCGTGGTTAAGTTATATGCCCTTATAACGGACCATGAATCCGTCCGCCGTGGTTAAGTTATATGCCCTTATAACGGACCATGAATCCATCCGCCGTGGTTAAGTTATATGCCCTTATAACGGACCCTGAATCCATCCGCCGTGGTTAAGTTATATGCCCTTATAACGGACCATGAATCCATCCGCCGTGGTTAAGTTATATGCCCTTATAACGGACCATGAATCCATCCGCCGTGGTTAAGTTATATGCCCTTATAACGGACCATGAATCCATCCGCCGTGGTTAAGTTATATGCCCTTATAGTGGTCTCTGAACCCATCCGCCGTGGTTAAGTTATATGCCCTTATAACGGACCATGAATCCATCCGCCGTGGTTAAGTTATATGCCCTTATAACGGACCATGAATCCATCCGCCGTGGTTAAGTTATATGCCCTTATAGTGGTCTCTGAACCCATCCGCCGTGGTTAAGTTATATGCCCTTATAACGGACCATGAATCCATCCGCCGTGGTTAAGTTATATGCCCTTATAACGGACCATGAATCCACCCGCCGTGGTTAAGTTATATGCCCTTATAACGGACCATGAACCCATCCGCCGTGGTGAAGTTATATGCCCGTATAACGGACCATGAACCCATCCGCCGTGGTGAAGTTATATGCCCTTATAACGGACCCTGAATCCATCCGCCGTGGTTAAGTTATATGCCCTTATAACGGACCATGAATCCATCCGCCGTGTTTAAGTTATATGCCCTTATAGTGGTCTCTGAACCCATCCGCCGTGGTTAAGTTATATGCCCTTATAACGGACCCTGAATCCTTCCGCCGTGGTTAAGTTATATGCCCTTATAACGGACCCTGAATCCATCCGCCGTGGTGAAGTTATATGCCCTTATAACGGACCATGAATCCACCCGCCGTGGTTAAGTTATATGCCCTTATAATGGACCATGAATCCATCCGCCGTGGTTAAGTTATATGCCCTTATAGTGGTCTCTGAATCCATCCGCCGTGGTTAAGTTATATACCCTTATAGTGGTCTCTGAACCCATCCGCCGTGGTTAAGTTATATACCCTTATAGTGGTCTCTGAACCCATCCGCCGTGGTTAAGTTATATGCCCTTATTGTGGTCTCTGAACCCATCCGCCGTGGTTAAGTTATATGCCCTTATAACGGACCATGAACCCATCCGCCGTGGTTAAGTTATATGCCCTTATAGTGGTCTCTGAACCCATCCGCCGTGGTTAAGTTATATGCCCTTATAACGGACCATGAATCCATCCGCCGTGGTTAAGTTATATGCCCTTATAGTGGTCTCTGAACCCATATACGCCGTGGTTAAGTTATATGCCCTTATAACGGACCATGAATCCATCCGCCGTGGTTAAGTTATATGCCCTTATAACGGACCATGAATCAATCCGCCGTGGTTAAGTTATATGCCCTTATAACGGACCCTGAACCCATCCGCCGTGGTTAAGTTATATGCCATTATAGTGGTCTCTGAACCCATCCGCCGTGGTTAAGTTATATGCCCTTTAACGGACCATGAATCCATCCGCCGTGGTTAAGTTATATGCCCTTATAACGGACCATGAATCCATCCGCCGTGGTTAAGTTATATGCCCTTATAACGGACCATGAATCCATCCGCCGTGGTTAAGTTATGTGCACTTATAACGGACCATGAATCCATCCGCCGTGGTTAAGTTATATGCCCTTATAACGGACCATGAATCCATCCGCCGTGGTTAAGTTATATGCCCTTATAACGGACCATGAATCCATCCGCCGTGATGAAGTTATATGCCCTTATAACGGGTCCTGAACCCATCCGCCGCGGTTAAGTTATATGCCATTATAGCGGACCATGAATCCATCCGCCGTGGTTAAGTTATATGCCCTTATAGTGGTCTCTGAACCCATCCGCCGTGGTTAAGTTATATGCCCTTATAGTGGTCTCTAAACCTATCCGCCGTGGTTAAGTTATATGTCCTTATAACGGACCATGAATCCATCCGCCGTGGTTAAGTTATATGCCCTTATAGTGGTCTCTAAACACATCCGCCGTGGTTAAGTTATATACTTTTATAGTGGTCTCTGAACCCATCCGCCGTGGTTATGTTATATGCCCTTATAACGGACCATGAATCCATCCGCCGTGGTTAAGTTATATGCCCTTATAGTGGTCTCTGAACCCATCCGCCGTGGTTAAGTTATATGCCCTTATAACGGACCATGAATCCATCCGCCGTGGTTAAGTTATATACCCTTATAACGGACCATGAATCCATCCGCCGGGGTTAAGTTATATGCCCTTGTAACGGACCATGAATCCATCCGCCGTGGTTAAGTTATATACTTTTATAGTGGTCTCTAAACCCATCCGCCGTGGTTAAGTTATATACTTTTATAGTGGTCTCTAAACCCATCCGCTGTGATGAAGTTATATGTCCTTATAACGGACCATGAATCCATCCGCCGTGGTTAAGTTATATACTTTTATAGTGGTCTCTAAACCCATCCGCCGTGGTTAAGTTATATACTTTTATAGTGGTCTCTAAACCCATCCGCCGTGATGAAGTTATATGTCCTTATAACGGACCATGAATCCATCCGCCGTGGTTAAGTTATATACTTTTATAGTGGTCTCTAAACCCATCCGCCGTGGTTAAGTTATATACTTTTATAGAGGTCTCTAAACCCATCCGCCGTGATGAAGTTATATGCCCTTATAACGGACCATGAACCCATCTGCCGTGGTTAAGTTATATACTTTTATAGTGGTCTCTAAACCCATCCGCCGTGGTTAAGTTATATACTTTTATAGTGGTCTCTAAACCCATCCGCCGTGATGAAGTTATATGTCCTTATAACGGACCATGAATCCATCCGCCGTGGTTAAGTTATATACTTTTATAGTGGTCTCTAAACCCATCCGCCGTGATGAAGTTATATGTCCTTATAACGGACCATGAACCCATCCGCCGTGGTTAAGTTATATACTTTTATAGTGGTCTCTGAACACATCCGCCGTGGTTAAGTTATATACTTTTATAGTGGTCTCTAAACCATCCGCCGTGGTTAAGTTATATGCCCTTATAACGGACCATGAACCCATCTGCCGTGGTTAAGTTATATACTTTTATAGTGGTCTCTGAACACATCCGCCGTGGTTAAGTTATATACTTTTATAGTGGTCTCTAAACCCATCCGCCGTGGTTAAGTTATATACTTTTATAGTGGTCTCTGAACACATCCGCCGTGGTTAAGTTATATACTTTTATAGTGGTCTCTAAACCCATCCGCCGTGGTTAAGTTATATGCCCTTACAACGGACCATGAATCCATCCGCTGTGGTTAAGTTATATATATGTCCTTATAACGGACCATGAACCCATCCGCCGTGGTTAAGTTATATACTTTTATAGTGGTCTCTGAACACATCCGCGTGGTTAAGTTATATACTTTTATAGTGGTCTCTAAACCCATCCGCCGTGGTTAAGGTATATGCCCTTATAACGGACCATGAACCCATCTGCCGTGGTTAAGTTATATACTTTTATAGTGGTCTCTAAACCCATCCGCCGTGGTTAAGTTATATGCCCTTATAACGGACCATGAACCCATCTGCCGTGGTTAAGTTATATACTTTTATAGTGGTCGCTGAACACATCCGCCGTGGTTAAGTTATATACTTTTATAGTGGTCTCTAAACCCATCCGCCATGATGAAGTTATATGTCCTTATAACGGACCATGAATCCATCCGCCGTGGTTAAGTTATATACTTTTATAGTGGGCTCTGAACACATCCGCCGTGGTTAAGTTATATGCCCTTATAACGGACCATGAATCCATCCGCCGTGATTAAGTTATATGCCCTTTTAACGGACCATGAATCCATCCGCCGTGGTTAAGTTATATACTTTTATAGTGGGCTCTGAACACATCCGCCGTGGTTAAGTTATATGCCCTTATAACGGACCATGAATCCATCCGCCGTGGTTAAGTTATATACTTTTATAGTGGTCTCTGAACCCATCCGCCGTGATGAAGTTATATGTCCTTATAACGGACCATGAATCCATCCGCCGTGGTTAAGTTATATACTTTTATAGTGGTCTCTGAACACATCCGCCGTGGTTAAGTTATATACTTTTATAGTGGTCTCTAAACCCATCCGCCGTGGTTAAGTTATATACTTTTATAGTGGTCTCTGAACACATCCGCCGTGCTTAAGTTATATACTTTTATAGTGGTCTCTAAACCCATCCGCCGTGGTGAAGTTATATGTCCTTATAACGGACCATGAATCCATCCGCCGTGGTTAAGTTATATACTTTTATAGTGGTCGCTGAACACATCCGCCGTGGTTAAGTTATATACTTTTATAGTGGTCTCTAAACCCATCCGCCGTGGTTAAGTTATATGCCCTTATAACGGACCATGAATCCATCCGCCGTGGTTAAGTTATATGCCCTTATAACGGACCATGAACCAATCCGCCGTGGTTAAGTTATATGCCCTTATAGTGGTCTCTGAACCCATACGCCGTGGTTAAGTTATATGCCCTTATAACGGACCATGAATCCATCCGCCGTGGTTAAGTTATATGCCCTTATAACGGACCATGAATCAATCCGCCGTGGTTAAGTTATATGCCCTTATAACGGACCCTGAACCCATCCGCCGTGGTTAAGTTATATGCCATTATAGTGGTCTCTGAACCCATCCGCCGTGGTTAAGTTATATGCCCTTTAACGGACCATGAATCCATCCGCCGTGGTTAAGTTATATACTTTTATAGTGGTCGCTGAACACATCCGCCGTGGTTAAGTTATATACTTTTATAGTGGTCTCTAAACCCATCCGCCGTGGTTAAGTTATATACTTTTATAGTGGTCTCTGAACACATCCGCCGTGGTTAAGTTATATGCCCTTATAGTGGTCTCTGAACCCATCCGCCGTGGTTAAGTTATATGCCCTTATAACGGACCATGAATCCATCCGCCGTGGTTAAGTTATATGCCCTTATAGTGGTCTCTGAACCCATACGCCGTGGTTAAGTTATATGCCCTTATAACGGACCATGAATCCATCCGCCGTGGTTAAGTTATATGCCCTTATAACGGACCATGAATCAATCCGCCGTGGTTAGGTTATATGCCCTTATAACGGACCCTGAACCCATCCGCCGTGGTTAAGTTATATGCCATTATAGTGGTCTCTGAACCCATCCGCCGTGGTTAAGTTATATGCCCTTTAACGGACCATGAATCCATCCGCCGTGGTTAAGTTATATGCCCTTATAACGGACCATGAATCCATCCGCCGTGGTTAAGTTATGTGCACTTATAACGGACCATGAATCCATCCGCCGTGGTTAAGTTATATGCCCTTATAACGGACCATGAATCCATCCGCCGTGGTTAAGTTATATGCCCTTATAACGGACCATGAATCCATCCGCCGTGGTTAAGTTATATGCCCTTATAACGGACCTTGAACCCACCCGCCGTGGTTAAGTTATATGCCATTATAACGGACCATGAATCCATCCGCCGTGGTTACGTTATATGCCCTTATAACGGGCCATGAATCCATCCGCCGTGGTTAAGTTATATGCCCTTATAACGGACCCTGAATCCATCCGCCGTGGTTAAGTTATATGCCCTTATAACGGGCCATGAATCCATCCGCCGTGGTTAAGTTATATGCCCTTATAACGGACCTTGAACCCACCCGCCGTGGTTAAGTTATATGCCCTTATAACGGACCATGAATCTATCCGCCGTGGTTAAGTTATATGCCCTTATAACGGACCTTGAATCCATCCGCCGTGGTGAAGTTATATGCCCTTATAACAGACCATGAATCCATCCGCCGTGGTTAAGTTATATGCCCTTATAACGGACCATGAATCAATCCGCCGTGGTTAAGTTATATGCCCTTATAACGGACCCTGAACCCTTCCGCCGTGGTTAAGTTATATGCCATTATAGTGGTCTCTGAACCCATCCGCCGTGGTTAAGTTATATGCCCTTTAACGGACCATGAATCCATCCGCCGTGGTTAAGTTATATGCCCTTATAACGGACCATGAATCCATCCGCCGTGGTTAAGTTATGTGCACTTATAACGGACCATGAATCCATCCGCCGTGGTTAAGTTATATGCCCTTATAACGGACCATGAATCCATCCGCCGTGGTTAAGTTATATGCCCTTATAACGGACCATGAATCCATCCGCCGTGGTTAAGTTATATGCCCTTATAACGGACCTTGAACCCACCCGCCGTGGTTAAGTTATATGCCATTATAACGGACCATGAATCCATCCGCCGTGGTTACGTTATATGCCCTTATAACGGGCCATGAATCCATCCGCCGTGGTTAAGTTATATGCCCTTATAACGGACCCTGAATCCTTCCGCCGTGGTTAAGTTATATGCCCTTATAACGGGCCATGAATCCATCCGCCGTGGTTAAGTTATATGCCCTTATAACGGACCTTGAACCCACCCGCCGTGGTTAAGTTATATGCCCTTATAACGGACCATGAATCTATCCGCCGTGGTTAAGTTATATGCCCTTATAACGGATCTTGAATCCATCCGCCGTGGTGAAGTTATATGCCCTTATAACAGACCATGAATCCATCCGCCGTGGTTAAGTTATATGCCCTTATAACGGAACCTGAATCCATCCGCCGTGGTTAAGTTATATGCCATTATAACGGACCATGAATCCATCCGCCGTGGTTAAGTTATATGCCCTTATAACGGGCCATGAATCCACCCGCCGTGGTTAAGTTATATGCCCTTATAACGGGCCATGAATCCATCCGCCGTGGTTAAGTTATATGCCCTTATAACGGACCATGAATCCATCCGCCGTGGTTAAGTTATATGCCCTTATAACAGACCATGAATCCATCCGCCGTGGTTAAGTTATATGCCCTTATAACGGGCCCTGAATCCATCCGCCGTGGTTAAGTTATATGCCCTTATAACGGACCCTGAATCCATCCGCCGTGGTTAAGTTATATGCCCTTATAACGAGCCATGAACCCATCCGCCGTGGTTAAGTTATATGCCCTTATAACGGGCCCTGAACCCATCCGCCGTGATTAAGTTATATGCCCTTATAACGGGCCCTGAACCCATCCGCCGTGGATAAGTTATATGCCCTTATAACGAGCCATAAACCCATCCGCCGTGGTTAAGTTATATGCCCTTATAACGGACCATGAATCCATCCGCCGTGGTTAAGTTATATGCCCTTATAACGGACCCTGAATCCATCCGCCGTGGTTAAGTTATATGCCCTTATAACGGACCATGAATCCATCCGCCGTGGTTAAGTTATATACTTTTATAACGGACCATGAATCCATCCGCCGTGGTTAAGTTATATGCCCTTATAACGGACCCTGAATCCATCCGCCGTGGTTAAGTTATATGCCCTTATAACGGACCATGAATCCATCCACCGTGGTTAAGTTATATGCCCTTATAACGGACCCTGAATCCAGCCGCCGTGGTTAAGTTATATACCCTTATAACTGGCCCTGAACCCATCCGCCGTGGTTAAGTTATATGCCCTTATAACGGACCATGAATCCATCCGCCGTGGTTAAGTTATATGCCCTTATAACGGACCATGAATCCATCCGCCGTGGTTAAGTTATATGCCCTTATAACGGACCCTGAATCCATCCGCCGTGGTTAAGTTATATGCCCTTATAACGGACCATGAATCCATCCGCCGTGGTTAAGTTATATGCCCTTATAACGGACCATGAATCCATCCGCCGTGGTTAAGTTATATGCCCTTATAACGGACCATGAATCCATCCGCCGTGGTTAAGTTATATGCCCTTATAGTGGTCTCTGAACCCATCCGCCGTGGTTAAGTTATATGCCCTTATAACGGACCATGAATCCATCCGCCGTGGTTAAGTTATATGCCCTTATAACGGACCATGAATCCATCCGCCGTGGTTAAGTTATATGCCCTTATAGTGGTCTCTGAACCCATCCGCCGTGGTTAAGTTATATGCCCTTATAACGGACCATGAATCCATCCGCCGTGGTTAAGTTATATGCCCTTATAACGGACCATGAATCCACCCGCCGTGGTTAAGTTATATGCCCTTATAACGGACCATGAACCCATCCGCCGTGGTGAAGTTATATGCCCTTATAACGGACCATGAACCCATCCGCCGTGGTGAAGTTATATGCCCTTATAACGGACCCTGAATCCATCCGCCGTGGTTAAGTTATATGCCCTTATAACGGACCATGAATCCATCCGCCGTGTTTAAGTTATATGCCCTTATAGTGGTCTCTGAACCCATCCGCCGTGGTTAAGTTATATGCCCTTATAACGGACCCTGAATCCATCCGCCGTGGTTAAGTTATATGCCCTTATAACGGACCCTGAATCCATCCGCCGTGGTGAAGTTATATGCCCTTATAACGGACCATGAATCCACCCGCCGTGGTTAAGTTATATGCCCTTATAATGGACCATGAATCCATCCGCCGTGGTTAAGTTATATGCCCTTATAGTGGTCTCTGAATCCATCCGCCGTGGTTAAGTTATATACCCTTATAGTGGTCTCTGAACCCATCCGCCGTGGTTAAGTTATATACCCTTATAGTGGTCTCTGAACCCATCCGCCGTGGTTAAGTTATATGCCCTTATTGTGGTCTCTGAACCCATCCGCCGTGGTTAAGTTATATGCCCTTATAACGGACCATGAACCCATCCGCCGTGGTTAAGTTATATGCCCTTATAGTGGTCTCTGAACCCATCCGCCGTGGTTAAGTTATATGCCCTTATAACGGACCATGAATCCATCCGCCGTGGTTAAGTTATATGCCCTTATAGTGGTCTCTGAACCCATATACGCCGTGGTTAAGTTATATGCCCTTATAACGGACCATGAATCCATCCGCCGTGGTTAAGTTATATGCCCTTATAACGGACCATGAATCAATCCGCCGTGGTTAAGTTATATGCCCTTATAACGGACCCTGAACCCATCCGCCGTGGTTAAGTTATATGCCATTATAGTGGTCTCTGAACCCATCCGCCGTGGTTAAGTTATATGCCCTTTAACGGACCATGAATCCATCCGCCGTGGTTAAGTTATATGCCCTTATAACGGACCATGAATCCATCCGCCGTGGTTAAGTTATATGCCCTTATAACGGACCATGAATCCATCCGCCGTGGTTAAGTTATGTGCACTTATAACGGACCATGAATCCATCCGCCGTGGTTAAGTTATATGCCCTTATAACGGACCATGAATCCATCCGCCGTGGTTAAGTTATATGCCCTTATAACGGACCATGAATCCATCCGCCGTGATGAAGTTATATGCCCTTATAACGGGTCCTGAACCCATCCGCCGCGGTTAAGTTATATGCCATTATAACGGACCATGAATCCATCCGCCGTGGTTAAGTTATATGCCCTTATAGTGGTCTCTGAACCCATCCGCCGTGGTTAAGTTATATGCCCTTATAGTGGTCTCTAAACCTATCCGCCGTGGTTAAGTTATATGTCCTTATAACGGACCATGAATCCATCCGCCGTGGTTAAGTTATATGCCCTTATAGTGGTCTCTAAACACATCCGCCGTGGTTAAGTTATATACTTTTATAGTGGTCTCTGAACCCATCCGCCGTGGTTATGTTATATGCCCTTATAACGGACCATGAATCCATCCGCCGTGGTTAAGTTATAGGCCCTTATAGTGGTCTCTGAACCCATCCGCCGTGGTTAAGTTATATGCCCTTATAACGGACCATGAATCCATCCGCCGTGGTTAAGTTATATACCCTTATAACGGACCATGAATCCATCCGCCGGGGTTAAGTTATATGCCCTTGTAACGGACCATGAATCCATCCGCCGTGGTTAAGTTATATACTTTTATAGTGGTCTCTAAACCCATCCGCCGTGGTTAAGTTATATACTTTTATAGTGGTCTCTAAACCCATCCGCTGTGATGAAGTTATATGTCCTTATAACGGACCATGAATCCATCCGCCGTGGTTAAGTTATATACTTTTATAGTGGTCTCTAAACCCATCCGCCGTGGTTAAGTTATATACTTTTATAGTGGTCTCTAAACCCATCCGCCGTGATGAAGTTATATGTCCTTATAACGGACCATGAATCCATCCGCCGTGGTTAAGTTATATACTTTTATAGTGGTCTCTAAACCCATCCGCCGTGGTTAAGTTATATACTTTTATAGAGGTCTCTAAACCCATCCGCCGTGATGAAGTTATATGCCCTTATAACGGACCATGAACCCATCTGCCGTGGTTAAGTTATATACTTTTATAGTGGTCTCTAAACCCATCCGCCGTGGTTAAGTTATATACTTTTATAGTGGTCTCTAAACCCATCCGCCGTGATGAAGTTATATGTCCTTATAACGGACCATGAATCCATCCGCCGTGGTTAAGTTATATACTTTTATAGTGGTCTCTAAACCCATCCGCCGTGATGAAGTTATATGTCCTTATAACGGACCATGAACCCATCCGCCGTGGTTAAGTTATATACTTTTATAGTGGTCTCTGAACACATCCGCCGTGGTTAAGTTATATACTTTTATAGTGGTCTCTAAACCCATCCGCCGTGGTTAAGTTATATGCCCTTATAACGGACCATGAACCCATCTGCCGTGGTTAAGTTATATACTTTTATAGTGGTCTCTGAACACATCCGCCGTGGTTAAGTTATATACTTTTATAGTGGTCTCTAAACCCATCCGCCGTGGTTAAGTTATATACTTTTATAGTGGTCTCTGAACACATCCGCCGTGGTTAAGTTATATACTTTTATAGTGGTCTCTAAACCCATCCGCCGTGGTTAAGTTATATGCCCTTACAACGGACCATGAATCCATCCGCTGTGGTTAAGTTATATATATGTCCTTATAACGGACCATGAATCCATCCGCTGTGGTTAAGTTATATATATGTCCTTATAACGGACCATGAACCCATCCGCCGTGGTTAAGTTATATACTTTTATAGTGGTCTCTGAACACATCCGCGTGGTTAAGTTATATACTTTTATAGTGGTCTCTAAACCCATCCGCCGTGGTTAAGGTATATGCCCTTATAACGGACCATGAACCCATCTGCCGTGGTTAAGTTATATACTTTTATAGTGGTCTCTAAACCCATCCGCCGTGGTTAAGTTATATGCCCTTATAACGGACCATGAACCCATCTGCCGTGGTTAAGTTATATACTTTTATAGTGGTCGCTGAACACATCCGCCGTGGTTAAGTTATATACTTTTATAGTGGTCTCTAAACCCATCCGCCATGATGAAGTTATATGTCCTTATAACGGACCATGAATCCATCCGCCGTGGTTAAGTTATATACTTTTATAGTGGGCTCTGAACACATCCGCCGTGGTTAAGTTATATGCCCTTATAACGGACCATGAATCCATCCGCCGTGATTAAGTTATATGCCCTTATAACGGACCATGAATCCATCCGCCGTGGTTAAGTTATATACTTTTATAGTGGGCTCTGAACACATCCGCCGTGGTTAAGTTATATGCCCTTATAACGGACCATGAATCCATCCGCCGTGGTTAAGTTATATACTTTTATAGTGGTCTCTGAACCCATCCGCCGTGATGAAGTTATATGTCCTTATAACGGACCATGAATCCATCCGCCGTGGTTAAGTTATATACTTTTATAGTGGTCTCTGAACACATCCGCCGTGGTTAAGTTATATACTTTTATAGTGGTCTCTAAACCCATCCGCCGTGGTTAAGTTATATACTTTTATAGTGGTCTCTGAACACATCCGCCGTGCTTAAGTTATATACTTTTATAGTGGTCTCTAAACCCATCCGCCGTGGTGAAGTTATATGTCCTTATAACGGACCATGAATCCATCCGCCGTGGTTAAGTTATATACTTTTATAGTGGTCGCTGAACACATCCGCCGTGGTTAAGTTATATACTTTTATAGTGGTCTCTAAACCCATCCGCCGTGGTTAAGTTATATGCCCTTATAACGGACCATGAATCCATCCGCCGTGGTTAAGTTATATGCCCTTATAGTGGTCTCTGAACCCATACGCCGTGGTTAAGTTATATGCCCTTATAACGGACCATGAATCCATCCGCCGTGGTTAAGTTATATGCCCTTATAACGGACCATGAACCCATCTGCCGTGGTTAAGTTATATACTTTTATAGTGGTCTCTAAACCCATCCGCCGTGGTTAAGTTATATACTTTTATAGTGGTCTCTAAACCCATCCGCCGTGATGAAGTTATATGTCCTTATAACGGACCATGAATCCATCCGCCGTGGTTAAGTTATATACTTTTATAGTGGTCTCTAAACCCATCCGCCGTGATGAAGTTATATGTCCTTATAACGGACCATGAACCCATCCGCCGTGGTTAAGTTATATACTTTTATAGTGGTCTCTGAACACATCCGCCGTGGTTAAGTTATATACTTTTATAGTGGTCTCTAAACCCATCCGCCGTGGTTAAGTTATATGCCCTTATAACGGACCATGAACCCATCTGCCGTGGTTAAGTTATATACTTTTATAGTGGTCTCTGAACACATCCGCCGTGGTTAAGTTATATACTTTTATAGTGGTCTCTAAACCCATCCGCCGTGGTTAAGTTATATACTTTTATAGTGGTCTCTGAACACATCCGCCGTGGTTAAGTTATATACTTTTATAGTGGTCTCTAAACCCATCCGCCGTGGTTAAGTTATATGCCCTTACAACGGACCATGAATCCATCCGCTGTGGTTAAGTTATATATATGTCCTTATAACGGACCATGAATCCATCCGCTGTGGTTAAGTTATATATATGTCCTTATAACGGACCATGAACCCATCCGCCGTGGTTAAGTTATATACTTTTATAGTGGTCTCTGAACACATCCGCGTGGTTAAGTTATATACTTTTATAGTGGTCTCTAAACCCATCCGCCGTGGTTAAGGTATATGCCCTTATAACGGACCATGAACCCATCTGCCGTGGTTAAGTTATATACTTTTATAGTGGTCTCTAAACCCATCCGCCGTGGTTAAGTTATATGCCCTTATAACGGACCATGAACCCATCTGCCGTGGTTAAGTTATATACTTTTATAGTGGTCGCTGAACACATCCGCCGTGGTTAAGTTATATACTTTTATAGTGGTCTCTAAACCCATCCGCCATGATGAAGTTATATGTCCTTATAACGGACCATGAATCCATCCGCCGTGGTTAAGTTATATACTTTTATAGTGGGCTCTGAACACATCCGCCGTGGTTAAGTTATATGCCCTTATAACGGACCATGAATCCATCCGCCGTGATTAAGTTATATGCCCTTATAACGGACCATGAATCCATCCGCCGTGGTTAAGTTATATACTTTTATAGTGGGCTCTGAACACATCCGCCGTGGTTAAGTTATATGCCCTTATAACGGACCATGAATCCATCCGCCGTGGTTAAGTTATATACTTTTATAGTGGTCTCTGAATCCATCCGCCGTGATGAAGTTATATGTCCTTATAACGGACCATGAATCCATCCGCCGTGGTTAAGTTATATACTTTTATAGTGGTCTCTGAACACATCCGCCGTGGTTAAGTTATATACTTTTATAGTGGTCTCTAAACCCATCCGCCGTGGTTAAGTTATATACTTTTATAGTGGTCTCTGAACACATCCGCCGTGCTTAAGTTATATACTTTTATAGTGGTCTCTAAACCCATCCGCCGTGGTGAAGTTATATGTCCTTATAACGGACCATGAATCCATCCGCCGTGGTTAAGTTATATACTTTTATAGTGGTCGCTGAACACATCCGCCGTGGTTAAGTTATATACTTTTATAGTGGTCTCTAAACCCATCCGCCGTGGTTAAGTTATATGCCCTTATAACGGACCATGAATCCATCCGCCGTGGTTAAGTTATATGCCCTTATAGTGGTCTCTGAACCCATACGCCGTGGTTAAGTTATATGCCCTTATAACGGACCATGAATCCATCCGCCGTGGTTAAGTTATATGCCCTTATAACGGACCATGAATCAATCCGCCGTGGTTAAGTTATATGCCCTTATAACGGACCCTGAACCCAATCGCCGTGGTTAAGTTATATGCCATTATAGTGGTCTCTGAACCCATCCGCCGTGGTTAAGTTATATGCCCTTTAACGGACCATGAATCCATCCGCCGTGGTTAAGTTATATACTTTTATAGTGGTCGCTGAACACATCCGCCGTGGTTAAGTTATATACTTTTATAGTGGTCTCTAAACCCATCCGCCGTGGTTAAGTTATATACTTTTATAGTGGTCTCTGAACACATCCGCCGTGGTTAAGTTATATGCCCTTATAGTGGTCTCTGAACCCATCCGCCGTGGTTAAGTTATATGCCCTTATAACGGACCATGAATCCATCCGCCGTGGTTAAGTTATATGCCCTTATAGTGGTCTCTGAACCCATACGCCGTGGTTAAGTTATATGCCCTTATAACGGACCATGAATCCATCCGCCGTGGTTAAGTTATATGCCCTTATAACGGACCATGAATCAATCCGCCGTGGTTAAGTTATATGCCCTTATAACGGACCCTGAACCCATCCGCCGTGGTTAAGTTATATGCCATTATAGTGGTCTCTGAACCCATCCGCCGTGGTTAAGTTATATGCCCTTTAACGGACCATGAATCCATCCGCCGTGGTTAAGTTATATGCCCTTATAACGGACCATGAATCCATCCGCCGTGGTTAAGTTATGTGCACTTATAACGGACCATGAATCCATCCGCCGTGGTTAAGTTATATGCCCTTATAACGGACCATGAATCCATCCGCCGTGGTTAAGTTATATGCCCTTATAACGGACCATGAATCCATCCGCCGTGATGAAGTTATATGCCCTTATAACGGGTCCTGAACCCATCCGCCGCGGTTAAGTTATATGCCATTATAACGGACCATGAATCCATCCGCCGTGGTTAAGTTATATGCCCTTATAGGGGTCTCTGAACCCATCCGCCGTGGTTAAGTTATATGCCCTTATAGTGGTCTCTAAACCCATCCGCCGTGGTTAAGTTATATGTCCTTATAACGGACCATGAATCCATCCGCCGTGGTTAAGTTATATGCCCTTATAGTGGTCTCTAAACACATCCGCCGTGGTTAAGTTATATACTTTTATAGTGGTCTCTGAACCCATCCGCCGTGGTTATGTTATATGCCCTTATAACGGACCATGAATCCATCCGCCGTGGTTAAGTTATATGCCCTTATAGTGGTCTCTGAACCCATCCGCCGTGGTTAAGTTATATGCCCTTATAACGGACCATGAATCCATCCGCCGTGGTTAAGTTATATACCCTTATAACGGACCATGAATCCATCCGCCGGGGTTAAGTTATATGCCCTTGTAACGGACCATGAATCCATCCGCCGTGGTTAAGTTATATACTTTTATAGTGGTCTCTAAACCCATCCGCCGTGGTTAAGTTATATACTTTTATAGTGGTCTCTAAACCCATCCGCCGTGATGAAGTTATATGTCCTTATAACGGACCATGAATCCATCCGCCGTGGTTAAGTTATATACTTTTATAGTGGTCTCTAAACCCATCCGCCGTGGTTAAGTTATATACTTTTATAGTGGTCTCTAAACCCATCCGCCGTGATGAAGTTATATGTCCTTATAACGGACCATGAATCCATCCGCCGTGGTTAAGTTATATACTTTTATAGTGGTCTCTAAACCCATCCGCCGTGGTTAAGTTATATACTTTTATAGTGGTCTCTAAACCCATCCGCCGTGATGAAGTTATATGCCCTTATAACGGACCATGAACCCATCTGCCGTGGTTAAGTTATATACTTTTATAGTGGTCTCTAAACCCATCCGCCGTGGTTAAGTTATATACTTTTATAGTGGTCTCTAAACCCATCCGCCGTGATGAAGTTATATGTCTTTATAACGGACCATGAATCCATCCGCCGTGGTTAAGTTATATACTTTTATAGTGGTCTCTAAACCCATCCGCCGTGATGAAGTTATATGTCCTTATAACGGACCATGAACCCATCCGCCGTGGTTAAAGACCAGCTGAATAATACAATTAATTTAGCTCCAAACATATCTAAATATGTCTTAACTCATGCTAAATAAGGTTTATAACATGTATCCTTTCCATTTTGTTCACATTTTTACAAAAAAATACTATTTCCAGACATTTGAATAAAACGGCTTCTTTGTTTACAATAGTCATTTTTGAATCGGGTGTTTCCGTCGCGACTCGGAAATGACGTCACCGAGGGTACAAAGACGTATTTTGAAATCGTCTTTTTTTATTGTTGTTTATTTTTTTGAAGAATAAAACGTATTCGTCGCTGCATGGCTGCAAACTGTAGCCATAAATGTTCAAGTGACACAAGAATTAATGCAGCCATTCAACAACAGTGGACGGCGTTTGTCCACAACGAGAGTTTGGAAATTGGAATGGGCTGTCACAATACAGCTGCTTGTGTTCCAAGCACTTTGAAGAAGGATCTTTCACAAATATTGTGAAATGCAAGCTTAGCTGGGACATACAAAAGTGTGATTCACATTGTCAAACAAAATGTTATCTACGTGAATACCGGTACCAATAAACACCCATGCACTCACGGTCCTTGTGGGGGGGGGGGTATCAGTAGTCTAGTAGACCTACGGCTACGTCGTAGTACATGGATCATACATGAGGATTTACTTTCGGCGATGTGTGAATCGTCACTTGTTCTACTCAAGCGTGAATACATAAATCGGCACCTTGACAATACAAAATGTCAGCTATGCATGACAATATGCAAAATTAAGCATGATTTACAAGGCTACCAATCAACAATCTGTGTAATATAAGTGACTGTTCTACGTTAATTCTAGTCTAACGTGACGTAAACATCGATTAGAACCTGAACTTGAAATGTAATGATTCAATGAAAATCATTAGTAAGTCTACTCACCAGATTGAATGTTTCGAATAATTAAAATCCAATACGAATCACCAATGTATTAATCCATTTGTGAAAGCATATAAATGAAATCAGACGAAAAAGTACCGCACTGCACCCACGTGTTACGAGCTGTGTCGATCATGTCAGTTTGTCAGGATTTTTCGCCAATATTTCCACCAACAAAACATAAATTCCTTGTATTCCAATCGAATTGTTCAGAGAAATTCTTGACGGTACTTCGAATTATATACATGGCTACGAATTTATATGACTACATCAGTCATTAAGCAGTAAGCGAGCATTAACAAACTGGTATTTGAACTATAAACACAAACAAATATTATGCAGGTGATGTGACCTATACATCTGACCTAACCTCAACGTCATACACGTGCGTGTGCCTATCCATACTCGACAATAATGTGTCTAAAGTTGACTATGAAACACCTACTATCGTAAAAGATAGATCAATTATGGAATTATGTTACCTTTTAACATGCCTTCAGTCCACTGTATGGGTATTATTTTTAAAATAAGAACAGCAATCGTTAGGGACTATTTTGTTATTGCGAACGTAGCTTGCGTAAAATATCGTTCGATTTGTGATCAAAGCGCAGTACCGTATAGGCCTAGTAAGTACTACGTTCGTCATATGCACAGGAACGCCCACATTTCCACCGAGTGTGGTAGATATAGGCCTATATAGGCCCTAGATAGTTGGTCCGTGTGGAGATTGTGCGTTACTGGTCTTGATTCATTTGAAACAATAAATTGAATAAACATAATACATACTGAAAATAATATATATACGTACGCCTTTTGCGGTTTTTGTTTTGTTGACAGATTGTCAAAAAATGTGTTTTATATGATAATCTAAAGACCATGCATGATACTGCATTTAGACTTCAGGTCAGTATCGGTACGTAGACAGCAGTTTGGAAATTCTTGATAGTATAAAATGTTTGATGTTTCACACCTATACCTACCATTAGTGACCAGACATTCTCAATGAGAACTTGGGTGTCTATATAAAGCCAGTTGAAAAATTTAAACATAAAGAGCATTTAATTGGAGGATTATAGGGCCTACTAGTAATGGAATATATAGGTCAAGCTTTTGCGGATTTCTGCTCACTATGGTCCACTATGTTCATGACTGACTAGATGAAATACATACCAACAAATCTAATACCCAGTATCGTGAATATCAAGTTAAAACATAATTGTTTATTTAATCATGGAGCGATCTACTTGTGATATGCAGCTTCTGCATAAATGGTGAAAGGATGTGTCTCCCCCCCCCCCCGCAATTAACTGCTTGACACAACATAAGTTGAAAATTATACGTAACCACATACAGGCTGAACTGTCTAACTGTTTGAATTTCAATTCAGTTATTGTTGAGGATTGGGACATGTGTTGACGTTTAGACCAACGTACAGCAGCCTATCTGTTTGGTCCGAAAGAGGGGGAACCGGTGCAAATGAATGGTCCATGGATGCGATGATTTATTGTCGGATCGTCGGTCACCGGTCTCTCGCCGATATGTGGAGGATCATTGTCATCAGGCTCGAATGCGACAAGATCAAAATCATCTTTACAACGTTAGCGCTGACCTGCCATCGCCATTATAGCCGCACGTTGCCAATGACGCAAAGCAGAAGTGTGCATTTGTGTTCCCTCCGTGACGTCATGTCACGTGCTCCTCCAGTAGCCATGTGCGCGCAGTGCAAAATGAAAACAAATCTTCGGCGACTGTTTCATTCCCAAGATATAAAAAATAATTGCAGGATATTTTGACGGGTTTTTTTGCGGATTTGTGTTAAGGGGACTTAGATACACACGGGATGATATATCAATACTCAAATTAGGTTACAGTTCAGCTGGACTTTAAGTTATATACTTTTATAGTGGTCTCTGAACACATCCGCCGTGGTTAAGTTATATACTTTTATAGTGGTCTCTAAACCCATCCGCCGTGGTTAAGTTATATGCCCTTATAACGGACCATGAACCCATCTGCCGTGGTTAAGTTATATACTTTTATAGTGGTCTCTGAACACATCCGCCGTGGTTAAGTTATATACTTTTATAGTGGTCTCTAAACCCATCCGCCGTGGTTAAGTTATATACTTTTATAGTGGTCTCTGAACACATCCGCCGTGGTTAAGTTATATACTTTTATAGTGGTCTCTAAACCCATCCGCCGTGGTTAAGTTATATGCCCTTATAACGGACCATGAATCCATCCGCTGTGGTTAAGTTATATATATGTCCTTATAACGGACCATGAACCCATCCGCCGTGGTTAAGTTATATACTTTTATAGTGGTCTCTGAACACATCCGCGTGGTTAAGTTATATACTTTTATAGTGGTCTCTAAACCCATCCGCCGTGGTTAAGTTATATGCCCTTATAACGGACCATGAACCCATCTGCCGTGGTTAAGTTATATACTGTTATAGTGGTCTCTAAACCCATCCGCCGTGGTTAAGTTATATGCCCTTATAACGGACCATGAACCCATCTGCCGTGGTTAAGTTATATACTTTTATAGTGGTCGCTGAACACATCCGCCGTGGTTAAGTTATATACTTTTATAGTGGTCTCTAAACCCATCCGCCATGATGAAGTTATATGTCCTTATAACGGACCATGAATCCATCCGCCGTGGTTAAGTTATATACTTTTATAGTGGGCTCTGAACACATCCGCCGTGGTTAAGTTATATGCCCTTATAACGGACCATGAATCCATCCGCCGTGATTAAGTTATATGCCCTTATAACGGACCATGAATCATCCGCCGTGGTTAAGTTATATACTTTTATAGTGGGCTCTGAACACATCCGCCGTGGTTAAGTTATATGCCCTTATAACGGACCATGAATCCATCCGCCGTGGTTAAGTTATATACTTTTATAGTGGTCTCTGAACCCATCCGCCGTGATGAAGTTATATGTCCTTATAACGGACCATGAATCCATCCGCCGTGGTTAAGTTATATACTTTTATAGTGGTCTCTGAACACATCCGCCGTGGTTAAGTTATATACTTTTATAGTGGTCTCTAAACCCATCCGCCGTGGTTAAGTTATATACTTTTATAGTGGTCTCTGAACACATCCGCCGTGCTTAAGTTATATACTTTTATAGTGGTCTCTAAACCCATCCGCCGTGGTTAAGTTATATGCCCTTATAACGGACCATGAATCCATCCGCCGTGGTTAAGTTATATGCCCTTATAACTGGCACTGAACACATCCGCCGTGATGAAGTTATATGCCCTTATAACGGACCATGAATCCATCCGCCGTGGTTAAGTTATATGCCCTTATAACGGACCATGAATCCATCCGCCGTGGTTAAGTTATATACCCTTATAACGGACCATGAATCCATCCGCCGTGGTTAAGTTATATGCCCTTATAACGGACCATGAATCCATCCGCCGTGGTTAAGTTATATACTTTTATAGTGGTCTCTAAACCCATCCGCCGTGGTTAAGTTATATACTTTTATTGTGGTCTCTAAACCCATCCGCCGTGATGAAGTTATATGCCCTTATAACGGACCATGAATCCATCCGCCGTGGTTAAGTTATATACTGTTATAGTGGTCTCTGAACACATCCGCCGTGGTTAAGTTATATACTTTTATAGTGGTCTCTAAACCCATCCGCCGTGGTTAAGTTATATACTTTTATAGTGGTCTCTTAAACCATCCGCCGTGGTTAAGTTATATACTTTTATAGTGGTCTCTAAACACATCCGCCGTGATGAAGTTATATACTTTTATAGTGGTCTCTGAACCCATCCGCCGTGGTTAAGTTATATGTCCTTATAACGGACCATGAATCCATCCCCCGTGGTTAAGTTATATACTTTTATAGTGGTCTCTGAACACATCCGCCGTGGTTAAGTTATATACTTTTATAGTGGTCTCTAAACCCATCCGCCTTGGTTAAGTTATATGTCCTTATAACGGACCATGAACCCATCCGCCGTGGTTAAGTTATATACTTTTATAGTGGTCTCTAAACCCATCCGCCGTGGTTAAGTTATATACTTTTATAGTGGTCTCTGAACACATCCGCCGCGATGAAGTTATATGTCCTTATAACGGACCATGAACCCATCCGCCGTGGTTAAGTTATATACTTTTATAGTGGTCTCTGAACCCATCCGCCGTGGTTAAGTTATATACTTTTATAGTGGTCTCTAAACCCATCAGCCGTGGTGAAGTTATATGCCCTTATAACGGACCATGAACCCATCCGCCGTGGTGAAGTTATATGTCCTTATAACGGACCATGAATCCATCCGCAGTGGTTAAGTTATATACTTTTATAGCGGTCTCTGAACACATCCGCCGTGGTTAAGTTATATACTTTTATAGTGGTCTCTAAATCCATCCGCCGTGGTTAAGTTATATACTTTTATAGTGGTCTCTGAACACATCCGCCGTGGTTAAGTTATATACTTTTATAGTGGTCTCTAAACCCATCCGCCGTGGTGAAGTTATATGTCCTTATAACGGACCATGAATCCAACCGCAGTGGTTAAGTTATATACTTTTATAGTGGTCTCTAAACCCATCCGCCGTGGTTAAGTTATATACTTTTATAGTGGTCTCTGAACACATCCGCCGTGGTTAAGTTATATACCTTTATAGTGGTCTCTAAACCCATCCGCCGTGGTGAAGTTATATGTCCTTATAACGGACCATGAATCCATCCGCAGTGGTTAAGTTATATACTTTTATAGTGGTCTCTAAACCCATCCGCCGTGGTTAAGTTATATACTTTTATAGTGGTCTCTGAACACATCCGCCGTGGTTAAGTTATATACTTTTATAGTGGTCTCTGAACACATCCGCCGTGGTTAAGTTATATACTTTTATAGTGGTCGCTGAACACATCCGCCGTGGTTAAGATATATATTTTATAGTGGTCTCAAAACCCATCCGCCGTGGTTAAGTTATATACTTTTATAGTGGGCTCTGAACACATCCGCCGTGGTTAAGTTATATACTTTTATAGTGGTCTCTGAACACATCCGCCGTGGTTAAGTTATATACTTTTATAGTGGTCTCGAAACCCATCCGCCGTGGTTAAGTTATATACTTTTATAATGGTCTCTAAACCCATCCGCATTGGTTAAGTTATATACTTTTATAGTGGTCTCTGAACACATCCGCCGTGATGAAGTTATATGTCCTTATAACGGACCATGAATCCATCCGCCGTGGTTAAGTTATATACTTTTATAGTGGTCTATGAATCCATCCGCCGTGGTTAAGTTATATACTTTTATAGTGGTCTCTGAACCCATCCGCCGTGGTTAAGTTATATACTTTTATAGTGGTCTCTAAACCCATCCGCCGTGGTTAAGTTATATACTTTTATAGTGGGCTCTGAACACATCCGCCTTGGTTAAGTTATATACTTTTATAGTGGTCTCTGAACACATCCGCGGTGGTTAAGTTATATACTTTTATAGTGGTCTCTGAACACATCCGCGGTGGTTAAGTTATATACTTTTATAGTGGTCTCTGAACACATCCGCCGTGGTTAAGTTATATATTTTATAGTGGTCTCTAAACCCATCCGCCGTGGTTAAGTTATATACTTTTATAGTGGGCACTGAACACATCCGCCGTGGTTAAGTTATATACTTTTATAATGGTCTCTGAACACATCCGCCGTGGTTAAGTTATATACCTTTATAGTGGTCTCTAAACCCATCCGCCATGGTTAAGTTATATACTTTTATAGTGGTTTCTAAACGCATCCGTCGTGATGAAGTTATATGTCCTTATAACGGACCATGAATCCATCCGCCGTGGTTAAGTTATATACTTTTATAGTGGTCTCTAAACCCACCCGCCGTGGTTAAGTTATATACTTTTATAGTGGTCTCTAAACCCATCCGCCGTGGTTAAGTTATATACTTTTATAGTGGTCTCTAAACCCATCCGCCGTGATGAAGTTATATGTCCTTATAACGGACCATGAATCCATCCGCGTGGTTAAGTTATATGCCCCTATAACGGACCATGAATCCATCCGCCGTGGTTAAATTATATGCCCTTATAACGGACCATGAATCCATCCGCCTTTGTTAAGTTATATACCCTTATAACGGACCATGAATCCATCCGCCGTGGTTAAGTTATATGCCCTTATAACGGACCATGAATCCATCCGCCGTGGTTAAGTTATATGCCCTTATAACGGACCATGAATCCATCCGCCGTGGTTAAGTTATATGCCCTTATAACGGACCATGAATCCATCCGCCGTGTTTAAGTTATATGCCCTTATAACGGACCATGAATCCATCCGCCGTGGTTAAGTTATATGCCCTTATAACGGACCATGAATCCATCCGCCGTGCACTCTTATGACTAATGTGTAGGTTTTCGACACAAAATGTGTAGCCCTGCTACACAATCATTATTCAATTTTGATCTTAAACATATTTGTGTAGTATATGTGTAGTTTCATATTCGTACACAAATTGTGTAACAATTTTTACACATAAATGGGTAATTTTTTACACATTTATACACAACTGTGTGTATAAAATCAAAACTTATCCCTTACACATTTTGTGTTGGTTCTTACACACAGTTTGTAGACAAGAAATGCAAGTTCAGTAGTCCGACCTGTGGGTATAGTATTAAAGATATATGCAGATTTATATGTTAAAACTTTCATGGCGCATAGTGGTATGTAGTATTTTGTTCTGTACTGTGAGTTTTTGCTTTGAATGAATAAACCAGGGTCGAGGCGTGATTGCATAATATTAGTATTATTACAACAATCATAACAAGAGTCTAAGGGCAGTAATCGCCATGAAAGTTTTAACAAATAAATCCTCATATACTATTAATACTAAACCCACAAATTGGAATTCTGAACTTACATCCTTGTCTACGATCGCTGTAGATTGTATTCCAAAAAATATACTCAAACAATATGGCCGTCACGTAGCAGACTATGAAACTGAAGGCTCCGCAATGCGCATGTCTACGTTCTTACACAATTGTGTGTAACAAAATATACACATTATGTGTAGAACGGCACTTGTCAATGTATTTGTATGTAAAACTACACATTGCTATGTGTATTAACCGGGTTTACACATTTGATGTGTAATCGTTTCTACACATTAGTTATAAGAGTGTGGTTAAGTTATATGCCCTTATAACGGACCATGAATCCATCCGCCGTGGTTAAGTTATATGTCCTTATAACGGACCATGAATCCATCCGCCGTGGTTAAGTTATATGCCCTTATAACGGACCATGAATCCATCCGCCGTGGTTAAGTTATATGTCCTTATAGTGGTCTCTAAACCCATCCGCCGTGGTTAAGTTATATGCCCTTATAACGGACCATGAATCCATCCGCCGTGGTTAAGTTATATGCCCTTATAACGGACCATGAATCCATCCGCCGTGTTTAAGTTATATGTCCTTATAGTGGTCTCTAAACCCATCCGCCGTGGTTAAGTTATATGCCCTTATAACGGACCATGAATCCATCCGCCGTGGTTAAGTTATATGCCCTTATAGTGGTCTCTAAACCCATCCGTCGTGATGAAGTTGTATGCCCTTATAACGGACCATGAATCCATCCGCCGTGGTTAAGTTATATGCCCTTATAACGGACCATGAATCCATCCGCCGTGGTTAAGTTATATGCTCTTATAACGGACCATGAATCCATCCGCCGTGGTTAAGTTATATGTCCTTATAGTGGTCTCTAAACCCATCCGCCGTGGTTAAGTTATATGCCCTTATAACGGACCATGAATCCATCCGCCGTGGTTAAGTTATATGCCCTTATAACGGACCATGAATCCATCCGCCGTGGTTAAGTTATATGCCCTTATAACGGACCATGAATCCATCCGCCGTGGTTAAGTTGTATGCCCTTATAACGGACCATGAATCCATCCGCCGTGGTTAAGTTATATGCCCTTATAACGGACCATGAATCCATCCGCCGTGGTTAAGTTATATGCCCTTATAGTGGTCTCTAAACCCATCCGTTGTGATGAAGTTGTATGCCCTTATAACGGACCATGAATCCATCCGCCGTGGTTAAGTTATATACTTTTATAGTCACGTGGTATCTAAACCCATCCGTCGTGATGAAGCTATATCTTCTTATATATGACGGGCCCTGTCGCGAAGAGTAAGCGGCGACGAAACGATTTTTCGTCAGAACGCAACGGTCTTATGACCGAATTATGTGGAATCAGTTTAGTAAAGAGAGGGTTACATTAAATAATCACACGATACCAATGCATGCACATATAAATCAAATGTCTTGAAGATTTAATGACACAAAAATGTCCACACACGAGGTCGATTGCTTCAAAATTATATTTAATATTTTGAAGATATTGTTTGCAGCGCGGTCCGGATATTTTCAGGGCATGCTGTCAACGTTATTGTCGCTTAACAATCGTTACCCATAATTGTTCTTTAAATTTCGGGATTTAAATATTGATTTTGGAATTGATTTAAACAACGTAGTAAGAAATATTTTATTTGACATACGTACAGCCCGGGCGAAGTCGGGTCCACCTGCTAGTATCATATAAACGTGCAGTAATTAATGTGTTGTGTTATCAACAGTATGTTGTTAATAGTTCGGACATACCGGAACATTTTAATCGATACATGGGGAAACAAATACGACTCGTATAACTAATGTGTCAGCTGTTTACAAGACTCCGATGCTCAGTTTACTTGTTCCGAAGCTCAGTTTACTTGCTCCGAAGCCATTAGGGGTATGTTCACACTGTTTAATGACATTTCTCAGTGTGTTCAGTGTTGTCATGACTCACATTTCGAGAGAGTTGTTAATATCCACAACAGCCGAGACCAGTGCGTTGTTATGAACGTTTAGCAGATAGGCCCCTGTATGGTATATCGATAGGCCCCTGTATGGTATATCGATAGGCCCCTGTATGGTATATCGATAGGCCCCTGTATGGTATATCGATAGGCCCCTGTATGGTATATCGATAGGCCCCTGTATGGTATATCGATAGGCCCCTGTATGGTATATCGATAGGCCCCTGTATGGTATATCGATAGGCCCCTGTATGGTATATCGATAGGCCCCTGTATGGTATATCGATAGGCCCCTGTATGGTATATCGATAGGCCCCTGTATGGTATATCGATAGGCCCCTGTATGGTATATCGATAGGCCCCTGTATGGTATATCGATAGGCCCCTGTATGGTATATCGATAGGCCCCTGTATGGTATATCGATAGGCCCCTGTATGGTATATCGATAGGCCCCTGTATGGTATATCGATAGGCCCATGTATGGTATATCGATAGGCCCCTGTATGGTATATCGATAGGCCCCTGTATGGTATATCGATAGGCCCCTGTATGGTATATCGATAGGCCCCTGTATGGTATATCGATAGGCCCCTGTATGGTATATCGATAGGCCCCTGTATGGTATATCGATAGGCCCCTGTATGGTATATCGATAGGCCCCTGTATGGTATATCGATAGGCCCCTGTATGGTATATCGATAGGCCCCTGTATGGTATATCGATAGGCCCCTGTATGGTATATCGATAGGCCCCTGTATGGTATATCGATAGGCCCCTGTATGGTATATCGATAGGCCCCTGTATGGTATATCGATAGGCCCCTGTATGGTATATCGATAGGCCCCTGTATGGTATATCGATAGGCCCCTGTATGGTATATCGATAGGCCCCTGTATGGTATATCGATAGGCCCCTGTATGGTATATCGATAGGCCCCTGTATGGTATATCGATAGGCCCATGTATGGTATATCGATAGGCCCCTGTATGGTATATAGATAGGCCCCTGTATGGTATATCGATAGGCCCCTGTATGGTATATCGATAGGCCCCTGTATGGTATATCGATAGGCCCCTGTATGGTATATCGATAGGCCCCTGTATGGTATATAGATAGGCCCCTGTATGGTATATCGATAGGCCCCTGTATGGTATATCGATAGGCCCCTGTATGGTATATCGATAGGCCCCTGTATGGTATATCGATAGGCCCCTGTATGGTATATCGATAGGCCCCTGTATGGTATATCGATAGGCCCCTGTATGGTATATCGATAGGCCCCTGTATGGTATATCGATAGGCCCCTGTATGGTATATCGATAGGCCCCTGTATGGTATATCGATAGGCCCCTGTATGGTATATCGATAGGCCCCTGTATGGTATATCGATAGGCCCCTGTATGGTATATCGATAGGCCCCTGTATGGTATATCGATAGGCCCCTGTATGGTATATCGATAGGCCCCTGTATGGTATATCGATAGGCCCCTGTATGGTATATCGATAGGCCCCTGTATGGTATATCGATAGGCCCCTGTATGGTATATCGATAGGCCCCTGTATGGTATATCGATAGGCCCCTGTATGGTATATCGATAGGCCCCTGTATGGTATATCGATAGGCCCCTGTATGGTATATCGATAGGCCCCTGTATGGTATATCGATAGGCCCCTGTATGGTATATCGATAGGCCCCTGTATGGTATATCGATAGGCCCCTGTATGGTATATCGATAGGCCCCTGTATGGTATATCGATAGGCCCCTGTATGGTATATCGATAGGCCCCTGTATGGTATATCGATAGGCCCCTGTATGGTATATCGATAGGCCCCTGTATGGTATATCGATAGGCCCCTGTATGGTATATCGATAGGCCCCTGTATGGTATATCGATAGGCCCCTGTATGGTATATCGATAGGCCCCTGTATGGTATATCGATAGGCCCCTGTATGGTATATCGATAGGCCCCTGTATGGTATATCGATAGGCCCCTGTATGGTATATCGATAGGCCCCTGTATGGTATATCGATAGGCCCCTGTATGGTATATCGATAGGCCCCTGTATGGTATATCGATAGGCCCCTGTATGGTATATCGATAGGCCCCTGTATGGTATATCGATAGGCCCCTGTATGGTATATCGATAGGCCCCTGTATGGTATATCGATAGGCCCCTGTATGGTATATCGATAGGCCCCTGTATGGTATATCGATAGGCCCCTGTATGGTATATCGATAGGCCCCTGTATGGTATATCGATAGGCCCCTGTATGGTATATCGATAGGCCCCTGTATGGTATATCGATAGGCCCCTGTATGGTATATCGATAGGCCCCTGTATGGTATATCGATAGGCCCCTGTATGGTATATCGATAGGCCCCTGTATGGTATATCGATAGGCCCCTGTATGGTATATCGATAGGCCCCTGTATGGTATATCGATAGGCCCCTGTATGGTATATCGATAGGCCCCTGTATGGTATATCGATAGGCCCCTGTATGGTATATCGATAGGCCCCTGTATGGTATATCGATAGGCCCCTGTATGGTATATCGATAGGCCCCTGTATGGTATATCGATAGGCCCCTGTATGGTATATCGATAGGCCCCTGTATGGTATATCGATAGGCCCCTGTATGGTATATCGATAGGCCCCTGTATGGTATATCGATAGGCCCCTGTATGGTATATCGATAGGCCCCTGTATGGTATATCGATAGGCCCCTGTATGGTATATCGATAGGCCCCTGTATGGTATATCGATAGGCCCCTGTATGGTATATCGATAGGCCCCTGTATGGTATATCGATAGGCCCCTGTATGGTATATCGATAGGCCCCTGTATGGTATATCGATAGGCCCCTGTATGGTATATCGATAGGCCCCTGTATGGTATATCGATAGGCCCCTGTAACCAGGTTACAACTGTTCAGTCCGTTATGTTGGTTCTTTATGAGCGGTTTGATCGTGTTCGGATGTGTGCTGGTATTTATATGTTATCATTCCCAATCTAAAATCAAATCAAGAAAGTGCTGGAATATAACATTCGTAATCGCTTCAGAAAAAACACAACGAGGCAGAGATCATATCAACTGAGCCACCAGTGAACGAATATATATATATAAATATATATTACGGAGAACAATTATCTACAATTTAGCTGTTTCTGGATTCTTTTTCCTTAAGATAAGGCGTGATCGTGGCAGCCATAACTGGATCTGCTAAACGTCCATAACAACGCACTGGTCTCGGCTGTTGTGGATATTAACAACTCTCTCGAAAGGTGAGTCATGACAACACTGAACACACTGATAAATGGCTTCGGAGCAAGTAAACTGAGCATCGGAACAAGCAAACTGAGCATCGGAGTCTTGTAAACAGCTGACACATTAGTTATACGAGTCGTATTTGTTTCCCCATGTCTCGATTCAAATGTTTCGGTATGTCCGAACTATTAACAACATACTGTTGATAACACAACACATTAAGGGGATGGCAAAGTCTGTTTCATAAAAAATGTCTGGAAACGGGCTGACAAAATTGGTATTTTTCACATAAAAGCAGACAGAAATAGATATAACAACATAGAGATAATATATAGAGCATATATTGTTAAAGGAGGTGCCACGAATAGATGTGAGCTAAAAAGCTTTTTGTACCAGAAAAATGACTTTGAAACAGAGTATATCTGCAATATTATGGCATTGTTTTGGCATTCAAATGTATCATTAGGCAGCCCATTATGATAAGTGACATACCGTTAAGAGCCAAGGAACTATGCTTTAGATTAATGTTCACTGTATCGTTTGAAAAACGTCCGCTAAAACGTGTCAGTTTTTCTTGGGAGCCAGTCGCCATATTTCTATTGTAAACACATGTTCATGATGTTGTTGTCATTTTTTAATTCGCGGCAGGTACATGAAAATCGACCAGAAAAGCAATTCGATCCTGCAATCGGGCAAGTTTATGATATGAAATCGATGCTTTCAGTTTATTTAAGTTGTTGCAATTAATTTAGTTGCTTGATTACCCACGATTTATGAAGTTATGTGCTGTTTACAGATGGAAATGTTGATATTTTATTTTTAGAATTACCAGTCTATAGTCGAAAGCGAGATTATAAGATGTCGTATTATTACGCAAATCACATAAATAGAAAACTTACATGTTTCAGAATATTGTATTATTCTAAAATCAAATAGCCTATATAAAAACATATTTATGAATAGGAAAGTACTGTATTCCGACGAAATATGTCATATTTTACGACGGACTCCTTGTCCAAGTTCACTTCCGGTCAATTCTATTTTGGTGCACTGGGATAAAAACATTGTGGAGAAAAATACGTTTAATAACATTTGAATGTAAATTAATCGAGAAATTGTCGGTTATCAGGTACAATCATATAGCTTATAACCCATATATATTGATGGGCATAATCAAAAGCTTGATCCCATTCGCGATTGTCTATACTGATCGATTTCCATTCGTAATCGTATTTTAGTATTGACGGATGGGTTTGTTTGTAATCATGGCCGCCCCGCCCCCATGGCTTGTGTATCGGCTATCGCAAAATAATATTAGGATATTATGGTCTCCCATACCAAGAAAAATAGTTCCTAAGAATGTAAACAATGCAAATGGAGGACATTTTGCCATTATTCAGGATGACAGTACTATTTTCACAGGCAGGGTATTTGGGAAAGTTCTTGTTTTTCCTCAAAATGATGTCTCCTTGTCTCTAGCCAGATTCTTATAGGACCATTTTGACTGTTCAGTTTGTACAAAAAGTTAACCATTGGAACTGGAGAAACACCGTTTGGGGACATGATTTTTTGTCACTCTACCGCGAGTAAATTCTAACAGCTAAAATTTCTCTACTAATGACAAGATCTTTGTTTATTATTGATTATTATGTGTGAAAAATATGAAGTTTATCCATTCTATGGCCGGTGAGTAATTATTGATCATCTGGAGGTAGGGTGCAATCCGCGGTGGCCATCTTGACTAAACTTTACCATCCCCTTAATTACTGCACGTTTATATGATACTAGCAGGTGGACCCGACTTCGTCCGGGCTGTTTCCCCTCTGCTTTTCGGCGAATTGCGCGATTTGACCTTGAATTGTCCATTTTGAAGGTTAACCTTGAAATGACCATATTTCAAGGTCAAGGTCACGTCGCACGGGCAAATCAATATGCCTATGCCACTCCTCGGCCGAAAGTACTCCCACATACCAAGTTTCATCGATATCGGCTTGGCCGTTTTCGAGTCCATCGCGAACACACACACAGACACACACACAGATCTTCCCAAATATATAATAGATACACTAGCAGGCGGACCCGACTTCGTCCGGGCTCTTTCCCCTCTGCTTTGCGACGAATTGCGCCTTTTGACCTTGAATTGTCCATTTTGAAGGTCAAGGTCAGGTGGGGGTCATGATTTGACCCGTCCAAAACACTGCCCGGACAAAAGTACCCGACAAAAGTACCCGTCGAAATACATCCGGTTTCACCCAATTTTACCTCGAATTGATCATTTTGAAGGTCAAGGTCAGGTCGGGCTCACCACTCGACCCGTCCAAAACACTCAATGGACAAAAGTAACCCTACGTATCAAATTTCGTCGAAATCCCATAAAAATTCGCGATTTGACCTTGAATTGACCAGATTTCAAGGTCAAGGTCACGTCGCACGGGCAAATGAATAGGCTTACGACACTCCCCATACGAAAGTTTCCCTAGACACTAATTTTCATCGAAATCCCGTGATACTCGGGCGTTTGACCTTGAAATGACCCGATCTCAAGGTCAAGGTCACGTCGCACGGGCAAATTAATAGGCCCATGCCACTCCCCCACCGAAAGTACCCCCAAATACCAAGTTTCATCGAAATCGGCTCGGCCGTTTTCGAGTCCATCGCGAACGCACACACACTCACACACACAGACAGACAGATTTCCCAAAATATATAATAGACTAGCCGATGAGCCCGACGTTGTCCGGGCTATTCAAAAACCAAATTTCATGTCGATAGCTCCACCCGTTTCCGAGATCTGGTCTGCGCATGCGCGAAGCTGGTTTCGCACGGGCTCGGCGACCCGATAAAATTCGTATCCGGGGCAAGATACATTCACATAGCAAATTTCAAGTCGATAGCTCCACCCGTTTCCGAGATCTGGTCTGCGCATGCGCGAAGCTTGCGTCGCACGGGCTCGGCGACCCGATAAAAATCGTATCCGGGGCAAGATACATTCACATTTCAAGTCGATAGCTCCACCCGTTTCCGAGATCTCGTCTGCGCATGCGCTGCACGGGCGTCGCACGGGCTCGCCAATACGACAACGTCGACCGCCTGGTCAAACTACACACACGTACCAAGTTTCGTCCCGATCGGTCGAGAATCGTAGATTTGTATAAATGACATACATACAGACAAACAAACATACAGGCAGACAAACAGAGGTCTTCAAAATATATATGAGATATACTAAGATATATAGGATATTATCACATTATAACAGTACGGAAGACCGAAGACCTCATATATAGACGTTATGCTATACTCATAGCCATTTACATGTAGCCGGTATATGTTATACATATATTACATGGTGGCTGACAAACTATGCGTCATAGATACACCATAAATTAAGTTATATTAAGGGACCAGATAAGAACATATGGTATAAACTCATAAAATTTATAAATATGGCTACCTGTTAGTGACAATATTTTCTAGTAAGTCAAATCAATGCATAATCTGTCATATAGGCCGTACATTGTGCACCTACCAGTATATATTGTGTGGAAAACTCTTATGACAAATGCGTTCCTAGCCGTTTTACTTTTTTCCTTAGTTGACTTTCTAAAAGGCCTTCTTGGTCCACCAGCCAGTGCATTACTCTGACTTTTTCTCTGTCATTCTAATGTGCTAGGTGTGGGGTCACTAACCTTGACAGTTCTGCTACCTGGTCAGACACCCACTTACCTTATATGGTTACGCCATGAACACAGCACACTATTGATAACATAACAACACAAACTAAATGCTTGCCGATATGGCATGCAGTGGCTGGTTTACTCACTCCGAACAGAATACACTGCACTGGCCTGCAATGCGCTTGTAAACGGAATAGATCGTTGACCCGACAGGAATTGACATAGACTTACGTAAACCATTGACTAACCAATATCAGAACCTTTTAAACAGCTGGGGGAAAACTGCATTTGATTATGAAACATATCATCCGGCCATTTTGAATTGCATCAGTTATTTGCCTTATTTCATTAAAGTGGACAAAATGTGGAGACATGACCGAAAAAACTAAACGATGTCACCCAAAAATACGGACTAATTTGACAAATTCATTTTCAACGAAGTTGGGAATTCCCCGTAATTCAGTACGGCCTTGATCAAAAGCTACTGACCGCATCTTTTATTCGATAAAATACACAAGGAAACATCAAATATTATGTTAAGGATATAAAACAGAATTCTTACGAAAAGTCCGCGATTTATTGCATTTCCTCTAAATTAATTTTAATGGGTGATTTTAGTGCGAGTCAGAAATCGATTTTTGAAGTGTTGGAAAGTTCAAAATTCACCAAAACTCTGAATGGACAGTCATCACCGGCAATGCCTCTCGCCAACACTATCACTATCCAAGGAGATTGCACAATAAAATATTACAATTATCCTGTTAAAAGTGACAATTGTATCGAACATTCGAAACGAAAATATAGTCGCCTCAACATTGAATCGGATTCCAGGCAAAGCGAAATTGAATAGTGACGTGAATTTCTCAGAATTTGACTTATCACAACATCGCATACTGAGAATTGTGTACGTTGTGTGTTCAGCGTAATAAAATAGTTCCTGTTTTAATTTTAGTTTGATTGCATTTTTATGGGACGAATTGTAAGATAAATTGGCTCCGTATTCAAGTCTCGCTGCATTCTCTGTACTGCCCAGAGAAAGTAGCTCGACTTGAATACGGATCTCGGAAACACACATGGTGATGATAACCTATATTTATCGAATGTTGAACACTATTTGTGTTAGGATAACAATCTAGGATAGCATGAGTATTCCTAAATAAATATTTCAATATTACAATTTATCTAAATTATATTACGAACATGACATTTGGAACTTTTTCCCTATTCCTTATTTTCAAAAATGTCGCTTTCGGCCGATTTGACGGCATGGGTGGGTGGCCTGCCCCAAATACCCTCTAGAAACACCCCGACCCCACACCCATCACCCCGGGGGATATCACACCGAGGGGGTAAAAATGGGGTATGGAGCAATAACCCCTAGAGGGGGTGAAAATGGGGTATGGAGAGCAATAACCCATAGAAACACCCCGACCTCCACCCATCACCCCGGGGGTACCACCCCGAGTGGGTGAAATTGGGGTATGCAGTAATTTCGAGAACGGTAAATATTTCGGCCGATTTGACGGCATGCGTGAGTGGCCGGCCCCAAATTCTCCCTAGAAACACCCCAAACCGCCACCCATCACCCCCGGGCGGTACCACCCGAGAGGGCGAAAATGGGGTATGGAGCAATTTAGAGAACGGTAAGGATTTCGGCCGATTTGACGGTATGGGTGGGTGGCCGGCCCCAAATACCCCATAGAAACACCCGACACCCACCCATCACCCCGGGGGGGGGGGTACCACCCGGATGGGGTGAACATGGGGTATGGAGCAATTTCGAGAACGGTAAGAATTTCGGCCGATTTGACGGTATGGGTGGGTGGCCGGCCCCAAATACCCCATAGAAACACCGACACCCACCCATCACCCCCGGGGGTACCACCCGAATGGGGTGAAAATGGGGTATGGAGCAATTTCGAGAACGGTAAGGATTTCGACCGATTTGACGGCATGGGTGGGTGGCCCGCCCCAAATACCCCTAGAAACACGCCGACCCCCACCCATCACCCCTCATATTTATACAGTTTATCAGACGGAGAATTGGAAAGCTAACACTCGACTGTAACAATTAATTAATTAATTCGTTTTTAAAATGCATTCTACATGTTGTATATTTGATATGTTGTAAGTTATTACATTATATTAAGCTGTTGGAATATGTAGTACACACATCAGTTCAAAGGCGATAACATTGTGTTAAATGAGTTTGTCGAGTGAAATGACACCGCGTCCATTGACTTTGCCATGCGCATGTTCCGGGTGTGTTGTTTTGGGAAATCATATGTACCTGGTACACGCAGTGAGGATATATACAAAACATCGTCCGATTGTTATGACATAAACTGTATCGTGTTACAGTAATACATGCATGCTGCTAGCTCTTAAGTCTCCGAAAATAAAGAGAGGCTGCACGGAGGTGCAATAAAATTATGTAATGACCGGGTACAGATGTGATTCCTGTAAATTCTCGTGTTATAAATAATTAAATGTGGCGGTGAGACAGAATGCCTCTTTTTATCATTCACATGCCAGCTGTCTCGCGAGTATTTGATACAACATGTCATTGTCATCGTGAATTATAAACTGAGTTAAGTTATATATAGTTTATGTGAGGTGATGTTTTTTTTAATATAACCTCTTTGAAATACGTTGTGTCCAAATCCGATAGAGTGGACACCATCCTCGAGATGAACTCCTCATCACGCTCGATAACCATCCATTTACAGTCAACTTCTGTGAAAACAACAAAATCACAACTCTGTTTTGCGTGCAAAACAATTTACTCTCCTTGTATTTGATAATAATAGTCATGTTTCTTGTCCAAAGCTAGTGACCCATTATCATTTTTCTTTACAGGCACGGACGGCGTTCGTTCCAGAAATATTCATATTTGTTCAAATCGCCGCCAACAGAAGGAATGTTAAAATATATGTAGGCCTATAGTGTTGTTCATATGCCAAACATAATCAGCCTGTAAACAGTATATTGTCATCAAGACGTAGGCTCCGATGGTGTGCGTAAACAAGAGCCCAATCGTGTTACAGAAGTTTTGCTTCTGTTTACATATCATAACATAAGCAATTATTTTGGTTATTCGCACACAAATGATATAAACGCTCTTTATTATTCCAGGAAACAGTAATAAATAACGCTCTTTATGTTTACCATATCCGGATCTAAACAAACGCCAGGTTCTGCATCCATGTTTCCTTTTGTCTACATAACAAAGGAAAAACGTTTGACAATAGCATACTGTTTATGCCATATTTCTGATTGGTATAAGAACTAAGTCCGACTAAATTTTACTATTATTTCTGTTTATGGCGGTTTTTGACGAAGGTGAATACTTTAACAGCATACGTCAACAACGTACGCCACCCGAATCTTTAAATACTGTACATTTTCTGAAGAAATTATGTGGTTTCGCATTGTGTGTGTAAGTAGGTCACATTACTTCAACTATTCTATCTAGTAGAAGGCCTAAGCTAGCTAGGAAAGGTTTTTCGGTTGAAATGAAAATCCCACAGCTTGTGACATGGAGTTTCGTTTCGTCCATTTAATTTGTAATCGCCACATGCACTTTCAAACTATCGGCAACTTATCGTCTGGAAGTTCCATAAGATAGGCCTACTCGGGCTCCAGATTTTCTTCGTTATCAAGCTATTTGCTGTTTTTGTAACATTCCAATCTTGAATACGAAATTAGTTTGTTTCAAATGTTAATTTGACCACAATTAATGCTATTTGTCATCAATATGTAGTATATTTTGGGTAATTCCTGACATAGTGTCAGAGGGTTACTATGGGTCCATTTAAGTATTAATGTCCTCGAGCCTTTGACATTAAATTTATAAAGTTAGCTTTGGCAGTATGGGCTCTGTCAATGAATTCTCAATCTTGGTGGGCAGGGTCAATGGAAAGTTCATATTACCTGTATAGGTCTTCAATAGCATTTATTCATCTTTCATAAGAATAACAGATCTCTATTAACATCATCATCACCATCAGCACATACAATCGAACATCATCCACAGACTGGCATAGTCTGATAATACATCTAACACACAGAGTGTTATAATACACCACTATAGGCATAGAATAGGCCCTGCAACCAAATGCAAATATATTACCATTTGCATACATGATAAATATGTGTTATATACACAATGTGTTTGTAACGATTCATGTATCGCGACGAGGCAAGTTTTCGTGGCCATATAGCGACGAGGCGACCTTGGTCGCCGAGTCGCTATATGGACACGAAAACTAGCCCGAGTCGCGATACATGAATCGTTACAAACACATTGTGTATATATAACACATTTATCTACCATCCACCACACAAATTACATTTTAGGAGTTTCTTAAATGCCAAATCTGTTGAATTTGTGTCCGATGATTCGCTTTCTAGAGTAAATTCTCCCAACCTGCAAAGGTATCTGTGTCACGCGATTAGCTCGCTTTGCTAAATTCTCACAACCTGCCTGTTCACGCGAATATGCCTAACGGAAATGTATTCAATGGACACAATTTCTTACACTTATAATACATACTGAACACATACATATTAGTTCCCTTGTGATGTGTTATACCATAATACCCGTGATGGTTACCCGGTAGGCAATCAAATAATGTTAAAACATTTGAACTATTTGTTTATAGTACGCAAGAATATACGTTGGAATGTCGTTTTGATTTTTCACGCGTTTGATGTGACGTCAGTTCATTCATGATTTTGATCAGTCAACGACGTCACGAGCGCCTTGTATCGCAACTGCAGTAACGATACGGATGCTTTTATCGCCCATTCGTTATCGCCCATTGTATCAGGGATTTCATAGGAAATGGTAGATAAGCACGCATATGTGCATACACAAATATATGTTAAAGGAACTTGAGGAGTTCCTGAAAATACAAGAGATGCCAGATATCCAATCTATATCTATTGAGATGTCTACAAACTGGCATCTCAGGTTATCGGGAGATAACCTCACAAAAGTAATCACATTAAAATATAATTAAAATAGGAAATATACTTTATGTCAAAATGGACAAATTCTATGGTGATTTACTTGAAGACAAAAGTATTAATAAAAACATGATTATAACGATAAAATATGGAAACTGTGAACATACCAGTTCAATGGGACATAGGCCACTATGTCAGCATAATCTGCGTTCAACCATAATCGAAACTTGGCGACATCTTTACGACAAAATAACCTAAAACCTGAAGACAATACTTTCTGATAAGACAACTTTACTTTCTGACCAACTAATCTAAAACCCCGCGAAACTGTTTAACCTTTGACAACTTTACGCGCGGCTGTGTCTCATCCAATCAGCATTGAGCTTACCTGTGGTATTTAAAATAGCGATACTAGAGCGTTTAGCATTGGCCTAAAGTGACAGAGTAATAGTTACAGGGACGGATCGAAACAGCGAAATAGAGAGGGTAAACGGGATGTCGTAAATACCGGTGATATGGATGAATATGTTAGCTGCTAGTTGTCAGTATTAACTTGTATTAGTTGTATATAAACTAGGGCTAAATTACACCGTCATAATAGCGCGCATGCGCGGGAAAAAAAGAGAGAGAAATACCACGCCGACCACCGATCACAATGACCTGCTTGCTCGATATAAATCCATCAGCATCAGCCGGCCTGTGACATCAACCGACGTGACATTTCGACCACGACTTGCGGGGACGTCTGCACCTTATAGGGTGTAAGTTTACTTTACTGGCGTCGTCGCAAAACAGACTTTTGGAGGACTTTTCTCCGACAACTTTTGTGAAAGTTGTGACCAGGGCTATTTTTAGCGCGAGGCTGTTTACAGAGGGAAATCGCTTTTTATTTCCACCAGGACGAATAACAGTGAAATAAGAGGAGTTTACAACTCTATTTCAACCTTACTACATTACTGGACATTAATAACAACTTTGTGTCAGTTTTCGGAGAGTGCAGAAGGCTCTTAGGTGGTCTTTCGTACGCGCGAGGCACATAAGAGCCCGGGATGAGAGGTCGGTGAACCGGAAGTATTAACATCAGCTGTCAACAATAACATTGCAGCGTAAGACAGGATAGAGAACCAGTACATTCATTGGACTTCACTTGAAGACTCAAAACGAATAGTCAGCATCTGTTTCTGTCTGTCTTCGGTGAAGATATAGATCAGTACCCATTGTAATATTTAAAGGGAAGTTTCATTTTCATAACAATCAACATTTCCACAGTCATCTCAAAGTTGCACTTCAACATTAAAGTGGCATTCCACATTTCACATTGATTTCCTTCTGTGAAGGAAATTGCAACCATTGTCAATTCATTAAAGTCACACTTCAAGTTGACACACGTCAATTCATCCACAATTCATTAAAGTGAGACTTCATGTTCATACACATAATTTCATAACAAGTCATATTTCACTTTCACATACATCATTTACATTTCATTAAAGTGACACTTCACATACATATTCACATTTCATTAAAGTCATATCTCCCGTTCACATACGTCAGTTCATATTCATATTTCATTAAAGTCATATTTCACATTCACACGTCAGTTCATTCATATTTCATTAAAGTCATACTTCACATTCACACACGTCATTTACATTTCATTAAAGTGACACTTCACTTTCACATACATCAAATTCATATTTCATTAAACTCATATTTCACGTTTCCTTTCGCGAAGGAAATTAGTCATTGTCTAGAAATTAAAGGGACACCTACCACTCAACGCTTTTATTAAAGCGACACCAGCTCCCGACCGAGATTTTCTTCAGCGAGGAAATCCAGACACATTGTTCCCGCTCCTTCAGTGAAGGAGAATCCTGACCACTTTAAAGAAGGGATCAGTCTTGGCCCGTAAACTGCTTTAACAAAGGCATTAGCTGTGAAAAATTTCATTCAGTGAAGGAAATTAGTCATTGTCAAGTAATTAAAGGGACACTCACTCAACGCTTTCGTTAAAGCGACACCAGTTCCAAACCGAGATTTTCATCAGCGAAGAAATTCAGACACATTCAGTGAAGGAGAGTCATTGTCAAGTAATTAAAGGGACACTCACTCAACGCTTTCATTAAAGGGACACCAGCTCCAAACCGAGATTTTCTTCAGCGAAGAAATTCAGACACATTCAGTGAAGGTGTAATGTTGTAGTTTACGGTAAATTTCAAACTGAGATTTCTTCAGTGAAGACAGTCAGCGCCAGCTCCAAACTGAGATTTTCAGAGAAGGAGAGTTATTGACAAGTAATTAAAGGGACACTCACTCAACGCTTTCATTAAAGCGACACCAGCTCCAAACTTCAGTGAAGAAAGTCAGACACATCCCGCGAAGGAGCAATTAAACATTCTACTTTCCGGTATGTTTCAACACGCGACCATGTACCCGATGAAAGTAAAAATAAACCAATGCTCGTACAAAACATTGCTGGATATCCCTGGTGTAGGAAAGAAGACTGCCTCATTAATTGTCTGGTATAGGCACGCAATGGGGAATATTACACCAGAGAACATTCGATTGGTTCCAGTTCTCAGATTCAATGAACGACTGCTAGAAGCGATTGATTATGAAAGCAGACAGGATAGGGAGTCCGATGATCGATATAAAACATATATATATTTTAGGCGTGAGAATATAGCTGACATGTCACCCGGCCACATATGCTTAGCAGCATCCACTCGAAAGGCAGCCACGCCCAGCTCAATGCAATGGTTCATATAATCTGCTATTTTTTGCCTGACGAAATCTTTTCCTAGTGCGAGGTCCAGCAGTCCAACTAGTCGGCAGTTGCGCACTTCATCGGCATTGTTGTAGTTGTGGATGCTCATAAAACATACAACTCATAAGACATACAACTCATAAAACATTCAACTCATAAAACATACAACTCATAAAACATACAACTCATAAAACATACAACTCATAAAACATTCAACTCATAAAACATACAACTCATAAGACATACAACTCATAAGACATACAACTCATAAAACATTCAACTCATAAAACATACAACTCATAAAACATACAACTCATAAAACATACAACTCATAAGACATACAACTCATAAAACATACAACTCATAAGACATACAACTCATAAAACATACAACTCATAAAACATTCAACTCATAAAACATACAACTCATAAAACATACAACTCATAAAACATACAACTCATAAGACATACAACTCATAAGATTATTATTTATGTGGGCAGTAGTCTCTATACGGGCGCCTGTGGCGCATAAGATACTATGGGTGGCGGGATGGGGGGGTGGGTGGGATCTCATTAGACTCCTTCTTATTTATGTGGGCAGTAGTCTCTATACGGGCGCCTGTGGCGCATAAGATACTATGGGTGGCGGGATGGGGGGGGTGGATGGGATCTCATTAGACTCCTTCTTATTTATGTGGGCAGTAGTCTCTATACGGGCGCCTGTGGCGCATAAGATACTATGGGTGGCGGGATGGGGGGGGGGGTGGGTGGGATCTCATTAGACTCCTTCTTATTTATGTGGGCAGTAGTCTCTATACGGGCGCCTGTGGCGCATAAGATACTATGGGTGGCGGGATGGGGGGGGGGGTGGGTGGGATCTCATTAGACTCCTTCTTATTTATGGGGGCAGTAGTCTCTATACGGGCGCCTGTGGCGCATAAGATACTATGGGTGGCGGGATGGGGGGTGGGTGGGATCTCATTAGACTCCTTCTTATTTATGTGGGCAGTAGTCTCTATACGGGCGCCTGTGGCGCATAAGATACTATGGGTGGCGGGATGGGGGGGGGTGGGTGGGATCTCATTAGACTCCTTCTTATTTATGTGGGCAGTAGTCTCTATACGGGCGCCTGTGGCGCATAAGATACTATGGGTGGCGGGATGGGGGGTGGGTGGGATCTCATTAGACTCCTTCTTATTTATGTGGGCAGTAGCCTCTATACGGGCGCCTGTGGCGCATAAGATACTATGGGTGGCGGGATGGGGGGGGGGTGGGTGGGATCTCATTAGACTCCTTCTTATTTATGTGGGCAGTAGCCTCTATACGGGCGCCTGTGGCGCATAAGATACTATGGGTGGCGGGATGGGGTGGGGGGTGGGTGGGATCTCATTAGACTCCTTCTTATTTATGTGGGCAGTAGTCTCTATACGGGCGCCTGTGGCGCATAAGATACTATGGGTGGCGGGATGGGGGGGTGGTGGGATCTCATTAGACTCCTTCTTATTTATGTGGGCAGTAGTCTCTATACGGGCGCCTGTGGAGCATAAGATACTATGGGTGGCGGGATGGGGGGGGGGGGGGGTGGGTGGGATCTCATTAGACTCCTTCTTATTTATGTGGGCAGTAGTCTCTATACGGGCGCCTGTGGCGCATAAGATACTATGGGTGGCGGGATTGGGGGGGGGGGGGTGGGTGGGATCTCTTTAGACTCCTTCTTATTTATGTGGGCAGTAGTCTCTATACGGGCGCCTGTGGCGCATAAGATACTATGGATGGCGGGATTGGGGAGTGGGTGGGATCTCATTAGACTCCTTCTTATTTATGTGGGCAGTAGTCTCTATACGGGCGCCTGTGGCGCATAAGATACTATGGGTGGCGGGATGGGGGGGGGGTGGGTGGGATCTCATTAGACTCCTTCTTATTTATGTGGGCAGTAGTCTCTATACGGGCGCCTGTGGCGCATAAGATACTATGGGTGGCGGGATGGGGGGGGGGGTGGGTGGGATCTCATTAGACTCCTTCTTATTTATGTGGGCAGTAGCCTCTATACGGGCGCCTGTGGCGCATAAGATACTATGGGTGGCGGGATGGGGGGGGGGGTGGGTGGGATCTCATTAGACTCCTTCTTATTTATGTGGGCAGTAGCCTCTATACGGGCGCCTGTGGCGCATAAGATACTATGGGTGGCGGGATGGGGGGGGGGGGGTGGGTGGGATCTCATTAGACTCCTTCTTATTTATGTGGGCAGTAGTCTCTATACGGGCGCCTGTGGCGCATAAGATACTATGGGTGGCGGGATGGGGGGGGTGGTGGGATCTCATTAGACTCCTTCTTATTTATGTGGGCAGTAGTCTCTATACGGGCGCCTGTGGCGCATAAGATACTATGGGTGGCGGGATGGGGGGGGGGGGGGGGTGGGTGGGATCTCATTAGACTCCTTCTTATTTATGTGGGCAGTAGTCTCTATACGGGCGCCTGTGGCGCATAAGATACTATGGGTGGCGGGATTGGGGGGGGGTGGGTGGGATCTCTTTAGACTCCTTCTTATTTATGTGGGCAGTAGTCTCTATACGGGCGCCTGTGGCGCATAAGATACTATGGATGGCGGGATTGGGGGGTGGGTGGGATCTCATTAGACTCCTTCTTATTTATGTGGGCAGTAGTCTCTATACGGGCGCCTGTGGCGCATAAGATACTATGGGTGGCGGGATGGGGGGGGGGGGGGGGGTGGGTGGGATCTCATTAGACTCCTTCTTATTTATGTGGGCAGTAGTCTCTATACGGGCGCCTGTGGCGCATAAGATACTATGGGTGGCGGGATGGGGGGGTGGGTGGGATCTCATTAGACTCCTTCTTATTTATGTGGGCAGTAGTCTCTATACGGGCGCCTGTGGCGCATAAGATACTATGGGTGGCGGGATTGGGGGGGGGTGGGATCTCTTTAGACTCCTTCTTATTTATGTGGGCAGTAGTCTCTATACGGGCGCCTGTGGCGCATAAGATACTATGGATGGCGGGATTGGGGGGTGGGTGGGATCTCATTAGACTCCTTCTTATTTATGTGGGCAGTAGTCTCTATACGGGCGCCTGTGGCGCATAAGATACTATGGGTGGCGGGATGGGGGGGGGGGGTGGGTGGGATCTCATTAGACTCCTTCTTATTTATGTGGGCAGTAGTCTCTATACGGGCGCCTGTGGCGCATAAGATACTATGGGTGGCGGGATGGGGGGGGTGGGTGGGATCTCATTAGACTCCTTCTTATTTATGTGGGCAGTAGTCTCTATACGGGCGCCTGTGGCGCATAAGATACTATGGGTGGCGGAATGGGGGGGGGGGGTGGGTGGGATCTCATTAGACTCCTTCTTATTTATGTGGGCAGTAGCCTCTATACGGGCGCCTGTGGCGCATAAGATACTATGGGTGGCGGGATGGGGGGGGGGGTGGGTGGGATCTCATTAGACTCCTTCTTATTTATGTGGGCAGTAGCCTCTATACGGGCGCCTGTGGCGCATAAGATACTATGGGTGGCGGGATGGGGGGGGGGGGGTGGGTGGGATCTCATTAGACTCCTTCTTATTTATGTGGGCAGTAGTCTCTATACGGGCGCCTGTGGCGCATAAGATACTATGGTGGCGGGATGGGGGGGGGGGGGTGGTGGGATCTCATTAGACTCCTTCTTATTTATGTGGGCAGTAGTCTCTATACGGGCGCCTGTGGCGCATAAGATACTATGGGTGGCGGGATGGGGGGAGGGTGGGTGGGATCTCATTAGACTCCTTCTTATTTATGTGGGCAGTAGTCTCTATACGGGCGCCTGTGGCGCATAAGATACTATGGGTGGCGGGATTGGGGGGGGGGGGGTGGGTGGGATCTCTTTAGACTCCTTCTTATTTATGTGGGCAGTAGTCTCTATACGGGCGCCTGTGGCGCATAAGATACTATGGATGGCGGGATTGGGGGGGTGGGTGGGATCTCATTAGACTCCTTCTTATTTATGTGGGCAGTAGTCTCTATACGGGCGCCTGTGGCGCATAAGATACTATGGGTGGCGGGATGGGGGGGGGTGGGTGGGATCTCATTAGACTCCTTCTTATTTATGTGGGCAGTAGTCTCTATACGGGAGCCTGTGACGCATAAGATACTATGGGTGGCGGGATGGGGGGGTGGGTGGGATCTCATTAGACTCCTTCTTATTTATGTGGGCAGTAGTCTCTATACGGGCGCCTGTGGCGCATAAGATACTATGCGTGGCGGGATGGGGGGGGGGGGGTGGGTGGGATCTCATTAGACTCCTTCTTATTTATGTGGGCAGTAGTCTCTATACGGGCGCCTGTGGCGCATAAGATACTATGGGTGGCGGGATGGGGGGGGGGGGGGGTGGGTGGGATCTCATTAGACTCCTTCTTATTTATGTGGGCAGTAGTCTCTATACGGGCGCCTGTGGCGCATAAGATACTATGGGTGGCGGGATGGGGGGGGGTGGGTGGGATCTCATTAGACTCCTTCTTATTTATGTGGGCAGTAGTCTCTATACGGGCGCCTGTGGCGCATAAGATACTATGGGTGGCGGGATGGGGGGGGTGGGTGGGATCTCATTAGACTCCTTCTTATTTATGTGGGCAGTAGTCTCTATACGGGCGCCTGTGGCGCATAAGATACTATGGGTGGCGGGATGGGGGTGGGTGGGATCTCATTAGACTCCTTCTTATTTATGTGGGCAGTAGTCTCTATACGGGCGCCTGTGGCGCATAAGATACTATGGGTGGCGGGATGGGGGGGGGGGGGGTGGGTGGGATCTCAATAGACTCCTTCTTATTTATGTGGGCAGTAGTCTCTATACGGGCGCCTGTGGCGCATAAGATACTATGGGTGGCGGGATGGGGGGGGGGTGGGTGGGATCTCATTAGACTCCTTCTTATTTATGTGGGCAGTAGTCTCTATACGGGCGCCTGTGGCGCATAAGATACTATGGGTGGCGGGATGGGGGGTGGGTGGGATCTCATTAGACTCCTTCTTATTTATGTGGGCAGTAGTCTCTATACGGGCAACTGTGGCGCATAAGATACTATGGATGGCGGGATGGGGGGGGTGGGTGGGATCTCAATAGACTCCTTCTTATTTATGTGGGCAGTAGTCTCTATACGGGCGCCTGTGGCGCATAAGATACTATGGGTGGCGGGATGGGGGGGGGGTGGGTGGGATCTCATTAGACTCCTTCTTATTTATGTGGACAGTAGTCTCTATACGGGCGCCTGTGGCGCATAAGATACTATGGGTGGCGGGATGGGGGGGGGGGGTGGGTGGGATCTCATTATACTCCTTCTTATTTATGTGGGCAGTAGTCTCTATACGGGCGCCTGTGGCGCATAAGATACTACGGGTGGCGGGATGGGGGGGGTGTGGGTGGGATCTCATTAGACTCCTTCTTATTTATGTGGGCAGTAGTCTCTATACGGGCGCCTGTGGCGCATAAGATACTATGGGTGGCGGGATGGGGGGGGGGGGGGTGGGTGGGATCTCATTAGACTCCTTCTTATTTATGTGGGCAGTAGTCTCTATACGGGCGCCTGTGGCGCATAAGATACTATGGGTGGCGGGATGGGGGGTGGGTGGGATCTCATTAGACTCCTTCTTATTTATGTGGGCAGTAGTCTCTATACGGGCGCCTGTGGCGCATAAGATACTATGGGTGGCGGGATGGGGGGGGGTGGGTGGGATCTCATTAGACTCCTTCTTATTTATGTGGGCAGTAGTCTCTATACGGGCGCCTGTGGCGCATAAGATACTATGGGTGGCGGGATGGGGGTGGGTGGGATCTCATTAGACTCCTTCTTATTTATGTGGGCAGTAGTCTCTATACGGGCGCCTGTGGCGCATAAGACACTATGGGTGGCGGGATGGGGGGGTGGGTGGGATCTCATTAGACTCCTTCTTATTTATGTGGGCAGTAGTCTCTATACGGGCGCCTGTGGCGCATAAGATACTATGGGTGGCGGGATGGGGGGGTGGGTGGAATCTCTTTAGACTCCTTCTTATTTATGTGGGCAGTAGTCTCTATACGGGCGCCTGTGGCGCATAAGATACTATGGGTGGCGGGATGGGGGGGTGGGTGGGATCTCATTAGACTCCTTCTTATTTATGTGGGCAGTAGTCTCTATACGGGCGCCTGTGGCTCATAAGATACTATGGGTGGCGGGATGGGGGGGGGGGTGGGTGGGATCTCATTAGACTCCTTCTTATTAAAGTAGAAGAGCTCGAGGAGGTCGAGGAGCCCGGGACTCCAGACGAGTTGGACGACAGAATATCCCGGGTCATAAATGGCCGACATAGCACCCCAGATGGGAAACTGGGATTCAGACAGGACCCACCAACTAAAAGGACCCTTGGTCAGTCTTCGGGTGTGGATAGGGATTTCCTATTCAGAGTAGTCCGATCTGGACAGACTAGAAGAGGTATTGGACTCATTGTCTCAGAAAGTGTGCAAGCTGGAAAAACGGGAGGACTGGGTCAAACTGACAGTCGACTCACGACTAATGAAATTCAAAGCGACAATGGACTCGACTTTCAGTTTCAGAAATTTCAAAGAAGATTTCGAAGAACACAGCAACCAAGCACGGAAAGACTTCGAGGAACGCCTGGAGGCCATGCGGGGTCGATGGCTGTCGAGGGTTGGGGCAGTCCCATATTTAAACAAACGAGGGTCACACCCAGATTCCTAGGGGTGACACGAAACGACCGAGGCCAATTGAACGGGATGGAGGAAGATTGGTTTCAATGCAGCTTTGGGCAAGGGCCCAGAAGTGACCGTCCAGGAAGGTCAGAACATAGATGGAGGACAGAACCAAAGCAGTCACTTTCAGGGGGTGACCAGGACATACACCTCGCGGAGAGGCATGGTGCTTCCACATCTTTTCTCAGAAGACAAAGGTCGCCTCATAAAATAGACGATGTGCAGGAACACTTACCACCAAGACCCACTTTGTCACAAAGAGACTTCATTTAAATCAGGTCTTCCAGGAAGACCAATCAGGGGGAATCCTGCAAATAAGTGGATCACTCCAAGTCAGGAATTGAAGCAGAGCTCCAGTGGTGACCTTATCGTCCTACATATCAGCTCGCCATCCAGTGAGGGCGACATAGGGGGTGCATGCTTCAAGGAGTCCATTAGTCCGTGTAGAACCCCAATAAAAACTCTGGCATATTGAGAAGGAGACATATACAGCTACTTGGCAATGACATTTCGATGCCCACATGTGACATCATAAACCAATTGGTGAGAGGCAACATCCAAGATTCAGAGCAGAGCACAACCTAGGGTCACGGTGGATCCATCACAGATGGAACCATGAGTCCTACCTTCGTTGAACAGAATATATTTGACAGTAACCAGTCATGCCACACAGAAACTAGCTCGAATGAGAAAAGAGGACAGATTACTGGTTGTTCAGAAAGTACCTGTATCTCTCCATATGGTGAAAACTCACGAGAATTATACACATGGGACGAAATTCTGCCTCTCCCAGTGGACCAAGTGGAACACTTGGCTAAGCTAGGACACCCCAGTGATACAGAAACTTCCAAAGATGAAATGACCATAAATGACCTTGGTGAAAATTCCATAATTCAATACAGCACGGGAATAATAGTCAAAGAAACTGAATCCGACGAAACTGAAAGGAACGACAGTACTCCTGCCACATTCAGCATCTCCTCTGAAAACTTGTTCAGCCGACATTGCACACCGGCCTCATTAACAATCGTTGCTTCGTCTAACACAAGTGGGATAGAAGAACACTACAGTGAATACATTTAATTTAATGGCACGCACAGCCATGGCCTTCTGGGAAGGTGTCGTAGTAGCGTACTGGCACAATGGCAGTATGACAGTAAACAGCAGACATAACCATAGTCTTCCAGGAAGGCAATACGGTCCAACCAGTGGGTCCAGTCAACATATATCATCAGTGATGGTATAAGGTATAATTTGTTCCAAACACAAACTTGAAACAGACAAGCACGGTCTATTGACTTGATCTGGAAACCTTCATGGACTGAAAAGTACTATGGGGGCATCCCTATAAGGAAGTGGCTACCAGCATCCTGCTTATCGTTATAGACCAAATGAGCCTCTGGCACTGATAGCAGGTCCCTTCATCGAAAGGATATACAGTAATGGGCGCAGCCGCACTTGATAAAAACACAGAAAATGGAGACGAGAACCAATAGAGGATGGCCTTTATTTTGGATGCCTGGATTCCACCATGGAAGGAAACGGAAAGAGAAAGTGGGGAGGAGTGTAGTAGATTTTGGGTAATTCCTGACATAGCGCGCATGCGCGGGAAAAATAGAGAGAGAAATAGCACGCCGACCTCCAATCACAATAACCTGCTTGCTCGATATAAATCCATCAGCATCAGCCGGCCTGTGACATCAACCGACGTGACATCTCGACCACGACTTGCGGGGACGTCTGCACCTTATAGGGTGTAAGTTTACTTTAAATATATTTAAACCGACAATGACTAGCGTCGTTGTGAACAAGCGACATGTGGGGATTTATTACTTGAGCATTCCCTTTGGGTGTTATGTAAACAAAGTATACAGATGGGTGTGTCATTCTCAGTGGAGGAAGACCTGTTGACAGTTAATCTAATTACAAATCACACTGTCGGTGGTCATAATAAGGCGCCAAAGCTACATTTTACCAAGAATCCTAAATAGGCATACCCTATAAAATTACGTCACCACACTATCATGCGCTCGGCTAGCACGTGCCACCCACACGTATTCATATATATATATTGTTGTATATCCATATACAGTTTGCCGTTGTGCATACATCTGATGGGAATATTTAGTGTAAACATTATCAATTTATCTGATATATATGTTTCTTTTGTGTTATAGTTTGTTCTATTTGGGTGTAAATAAATGTAATAAACCACGATATATGCCTATGACTTTGCGTGCTGTTATATATAAGCCGTGGAATAAATAATTTGTTTCTCAACAGGTTAGTCAGTGTAAACACTATTTTATTATGGGTATTTCCTCTGATGTACAGATAATATAAGAAAAAAATGACACACCAATACAATGAGCAGCAATTGTGAGAGGCGATATCGGTGAGAGATGCTTAATTTGTTTATTATTCGATAATATTTGAAACATACCTCTGTTTTAATTCCTTTTTTTCGGCACAACAATTTATCGCCTTGCTTTCTCAATTCATCTTTCAGTTGTGCCAAGTTCATTTCATCACACGACAGTTAGCAATTTGAACTACAGTGTCATTGACATAAAAAGGTCGTTTTCAATTGCTAACTTGCACCGACTACAAATAGATTTTATTTGCTAACCTGCACCCTATAAATAGAATAGTCGTTTTCAATTGCTAACTTGCACCTACTATAAATATAATATTATACTATAGTACGAGTGTAAATATGACCTCATTGACCTGATGTTGACATTATAGTTCGAGAGTATTTAAAAAAGCGCGCCCCCACCCCCTCCCCCTTTTTAAAGGGGATGGGGTTTAAAATGGGGGAATGGGGGAGGTAAAAAAAAAAAACACAAAATTTGTTTTAAAAATGTTTTATCCTGAATGAATATGAGGATAGCGGATAAGTTTGTTTCTGATATCCATAAGAATTTTTCCAAGAAGATTGTCACCGATCCATTTCTCTTGATAATATGCACATGGATCTGAAGAAGAGAATCCGATTCCCCAATTAAGATCCGTAGGTGATGCTTCAGCGAGAATCTTCGGATAGGTCGCCACAAGACAATCTCCGAATTCTTTGATTTGTGTGAATTTTGCTTCCACACCGATTTTCATTATGGTGTAGGAAACGTCTGACCAAACATCGGTATCGAAGTTTCTCACTGTTCTTCCGAATCGTTTAACTTGTCCAGGATTGTATATCGAGATGATTTTCTCAGCTGTCTTATAATCGTGAAAGTAGAGAGCTTTTTGGTGCTGGTAGTATTGCTCGACACAGTTGTAAGTTTTTTTTATGAACAGTGAATATTCCAGGGTATAAATTTGAGAACACGTTGTATTTCCCGTAGAATGGTAGTATGTCAGCCATCTCACACGAAGGTCGGGGTAAGAATGACAAACAAGGTGTTCATGCAATGCGATTTTATATACAGAAATTATGGTTCCAATATAACATGTGTGAACAACAATACAAGTATATAATTGAATCTGCCTCGATTTTCAAAATATATGAGTGGATTATCAACATTATGTGCAATAGAATACATATAGAACAAACAATATAATCCGCAATTAAAAGAGATAATAGATTGAATTGTTTTGGTCGAGTAATGCAGTTCAATGCCTGGAAATTGCTCAAAGAAATTGAAAAATGGAGGTGGGGGTCTATCGCCAACGGGATCAAAATAAATTAATTTGTCATTTGATGGTCTATAGATAACGATCCAATGTTGACCGGGTTTATGTGATGGATCAGTATTGGCAATAATTCCGTAACCAGCTGGTAAATGTGTTGGCAATAGATCGCAAGTTGTAACTCTAAATATAATATCCCAAACTTTTCTATCTCTTTGAGCAAGATGTTCTATGTCGTTAGTGGTAAGCATCATACATAATCTTTGTACACGCCTCTATTGCTGTCTATTTCGATAGTATTGTCATACTCTGCATATACGATAACGTTGATGGTGTCGGGTAACGCCTGTTTAAATTGAATGAATAGTTTTCCACTTCCTCTTTTCTTCGGTCTAAATGCACCAGAATCAGCTTGTTGGTCTGCAGTTCTATCGAAACCGAACGTGCTGTAACCGTTGGTAAAATCGTCATACGATATTTTTACATCATCTGTAGAGTAATCTTTATTGATCGAGTTCAGGAAACTATAGTAGGATGTGGTGTAGCGTTTATCGCCGACGTTTTGCTTGTAAGGAATTCCAATTACACTTTTTCCGTTGATCGTGAGATCTACTTCTTCACAATCGTAATGTTTAAAATTGAATGGTGAGCTGTCGAGTGATCCGTTATATGAGCTGTTTTTAACAAAAGCTATAATGACACGTTTTGGAAGTTGAGCATCACCTAGAAACATGTTATCATTAGTGAAACTTTGTTTTCCCTGCGCAATAGTAAACGAAGTAAGAGAAACTCTGTTAATCGGATACAATGCTCTAGATCCTGCAATGAGTTTCGACATTATAGAATTTGATTCAGTGTCACTAAGTTCAACGGTTCTAACGAAAAAGTTTGCCGAGTCTATACTAATTTTGAATGGTCCACCCTTTCCTTGCAATGCAAATTCTGGTTTGGTCCTGTACATTTTGACTCTGACTTGAACTCCCGGAAGGTTGAGTCTTTCTTGAAAAAAAGTATCGCAATGGAGTCTTCCAGTTAGTTGAAACATTTTAGGTGTCGTTTTATTCGCCTTCAGTGTAATGTTCGTAATTTTCCTCTGTCGCGTTTCATCATCGTACGGCGTATCCAGCGTCCCAGCTTTTTGTTTGATGAACATGTCTGTGTTGGCTAAGGAATTTTCAGTGCACGACGACAGTAAATTTTCAATGTAACTCCTGCAATGATATCCTCTGCCTTCACTGACTTCTTATGCGTTGAATAACACATCAACTCATTCGAACATCGAGTGTAGGAAATTGTTAGTCGTGACTGCTTTGTTATCATTATCAAAATCCGTGCCATCTGATCTTGAAATTGTGACATCTAACTGAATGAACGATTTCGTCAGATCGAGCCAATGACCTGCAGGTCCTTCGAAGGCAAATTCTAGTAAACCATCATATTGGTATCCGTGGTTGCGGGTTGTTTCTCGATGTATACGCCATCTTCTATAGTAACGATTGTCGGTGGCATAGAAAACAAATCAGTTTCTGATTTCCCGCAGCACTCTGATTGTCGATGCATGATTATGAGAAGATATCCCTCGATTTTTTCTTCTTCTTTTTTCGTTGCGCAACCTTCGATTGTTTAGATCGTTTTGATTGTTGAATACTGTTGTTCTGGCTTTTACGCTTTCTGCTAAGATTTTCCGTGGCACCAGATAAGATATCTCGAGCTGCCTGTTTACTTCTGTCAGAAAGTGCACTTTTTAAATCTTCGCCAGCTAAAAGATCGTGACCGACATTCGCCACTGTTTCAAGTCCTTTGGACAGAATGGATTTTCCAGCTTTTCTGGCGAGTGGCGATACGATTCTTGCCATTTTGCTGAAGAAATTTCCGACGCCATATCCTCGTTGATTCCGTTGACCGACGTAAATAGGAATTGACCGCCCTACATGCATCTTGCTTTAATGAACTTAAACTAGTTCGGTATTATTTATATCAATTTTCTTCTACAGTGAAGAGTGAGTATCGTTCTACCTTGGGATTTGAATTGAATTGGAGCTCCAGTATCATCTGTGATTTTAATGGTAACAAAAGACGTTTTAGCATCGAGAATAGGAAAGTATTCAATATTTCGGAATTCGTGCATGAAAACTCCCTCATCGCGTTTTCTCGTTACAACGGCTAAGAGTTTTGCGTAAGTGTCGCCCACTATACGATTCTGTATCAAGTCACAATAAATAAAGAATACGAATCTGTTATTTTTCCGCCTTGCTTTTTATAATCTAATTGATAATCGTTTTTCAAATTGAATAAGCGACCTAAATTGGAATCTCGTTTATACTGAATGAAAGCATAAGCCCAAATTTTCTCAATGACTGAGCCTGCCTGAGTTTAGAGAATGTGATGCAATAAATATCACCGGAACAAATGATTTTGGTAAATAGTATATTACTGTCCACGAGATTCTCGATAAAATCAGGATACCGATCTTGATGGTTGGAAAATTCTTGTTCTCCTACATGTTCGATCATACTTTCTGAAAGTTTATTAGTGTTCATAACCTTCTTGGTTTTTCTCGAATAGACTTGAATCATTTTCCGTTGAACCGTAGATATGAAATTTGGCAAATCTTCTAGCTTTTCCGAATTCAGCGGGAAATGAAGAGCATACTCCAGAGTGAGATAATCTTTGGATTCCTGGTTAGATGGTTTGTTCTCTTGAATGCTATCAGCAATCAGTGTTGCAACCACATTTCTGTTAACTGTAATAATCGGTTTTATGGGTTGTTGTCCTATTAACACTGACGCCAAATGAACAGTTATGGTGCAGGCTGGAGATTTGTCATCAGTAATGGTCAAGTCCGATAAACCCTGAACCGGTTCATTCCAATCAGCTGGTAGAACCACTCGATTGAGCCCGACTTCATATTGGTCATGCGGTAGATCCATTATTTGTGGCAACTGGACAGTGTACTCGCTCAGAGTGTTGCCAGTAAAGGTATCCATACTGGCATTGGATGGTAATGTCAATGTGAATTGTTCAGAGTTTGCTGTGGCTGCCATTTCTTGATTTTCGGTGATGGCACAAATATCCAATACAGCTAGATAATAAGGTTATCCACAGTGGACTGTTGGCACCGTTCAAGCTCAAATTAACAATCGATACGATGCTTATAATGTAGATCAGGAGGACTTGTGAAGCGAATATAATTTCTCCTGATGGTGCACGTTTTCCAAATCCAATGTTCCAGTCAGGCATTCCATCAATCACTGCTTTCTTCGCTTTATCGCCTCCACGTTTTGTTTCGATATCCATGAATTGAAATTGGGAGGATACCCTAACCACTTGACGAGTACTTTGTCACCTTTCCTTCTGATAATTTTTTCAACTTCCTACAATTTATTAGGTTCGACAGTTACTGGGTTAATTCTTCATTGTAAAATGTACCTTTGATTTCTTCGTCATTATAATCTTTCAACTTGTACACATTTGGAGTTCTATTTGACACCATACTTTTTACCGTAAAAATTTCGTAAGTGTAATTGGGTTCATAACCTTTGGCAAATTTCCCTTTAAACTTGTTGATTCTCACAGTTTGACCAGGTTTGAATTTTATTTTTTTCGGTAAATTTCTCTGCTATTTTTGGGCAACCAAAACTTCGTCGGCAATCTCAACCACATCCTTAAGTGCTTTTCCGATAGATGGATGAACTCTAGAGTTGTAACCATTGACAAAGTCAGACAAAACGTCTATGTAACGCCTCGTTTTGAATTTGAGGAAATATTTTTCCAATTTTTGTTTTAGAGTGCGTTGAAACCGTTCTACAATGGCAGCCTTAGTTATTCTATTTTCAGTCGAATAGAGATGGATATTATTACTTTTCAGTAAATATTTGAATTCGCGGAGAGTAAATATTTGAATTCGCGAAGAGTTTACATTTTCGTTCAGTTAAAAGTTTTTTAAATGCTTCTACCAAACTATAGGCGTGTTTAGTTTTAATAGGAATTACCCATGCGTATCTAGAAAACACATCGATTACACATAACAGATAACGAAAACCGCTATTGTCCTGGCTGTATTTGGAATAGTCAGTCAAATCAGCTTGCCAAATATGATCCTTTCCGGGAGAAATAGTCCGAGATCTTTGAAACTTTTTACGAGCTGGTGCATGAATCGTGTAAACATCTTGCGCCGATAACCAATCAGAAACACATTTCTTGCTGATGAGATGTTTCTTAGCAGCCTTAACTAAATCCTGTTTGCTTCCGAAAGCGATAGGGCTTTTAGGATCGATATACAAATCCTCAAGAATCATATCCCCATCTCTCCCAGTCTGTGACTTCTTCTCTACCATATTTCTTTCCTTTTTCACTGTGTGACCGTTTGTGACCTTTTTCACTGTGTGACCGTTTGTGACCACTTATCGGAACATGTTTCTCTTTCAACTCTCTCGCACGATGAACATTCCTATGTACGAAACTGGAACATCAGATTTTATCAATGACTGTTTCAGTTCTTACCAATTTGGAAGTTCTTTTTTTGATTTTTGTCCAACTCGTTTTGGAACGAGATCATCCAAAACGGTTGACAGTTCTCCAACAGGTTTCTCGGATATTGACAACTGTCCAGAAGAATCCCAACGAACTTCGGGGTTGTACTTTTTCAGATGATCCAATAGTTTCTGAGCTTTCTGTTTCGAATAAAGCGGTAGTGCCGATATAGCATTCTGTTCCGTCTGGTTTATATCTCTGACTTTCGGTTCTTGTTTGTTCACAATTTCAACTGGAATAGGTTTTCGTGACTCTAAATCACTGTGTCTTTTAGCCGTTTCAAAACTCTCTTGAAGTTCGTCCAATTTTCTGTGTTTCACAGATGGAGGTATATAGTTATTTTCACTGACATCAACAATATTGTTCTTTATTTCTGACATCTTTTCGCGTTCTATAGATGTGTTATCCTTTGAATTGGTTTTCATCTCCAGAAACGTTCTGTAGAGAATAAGAACCATTTTATTCACTGTTTCCATGCTTTTTTGTTAGAAGAGTTTCTCAATCACGTCTCCAATTACTGGTGCCAGAGCTCCCAATAAACCGAATAAAAGTGGATTCCCGCCTTTCTGAATGACACGTTTCCTGGTACCTAATTTTAACTTCTTGTCAGCAATTTTTCGAATATCTGTTTTGAATTTCCCTAACTGTTTCTTCTTCACTGGAGATATCTTGATATTTCCACGCAGTAACTGGTAACAACACTCTCCTAATGCATTTATACTGTTTTTGTTTAAGAACTTCTCGGAACCATTCTTCAACTCAGAATACATCTTTCGGATATTGTTTCGAAGCTTCTTGTTCGGTTTTCTGCTTTTTTTCCTCGCCATGTTCACACGATTGAAAACTCTCTCATCCAATTTTCGTCAGGGTTCTCGTCCCTGTTCTGTTCAAGAAGTTCATCTGGTAATAATTCCGAAAAATTGTTCAATATATAGTTTGGATCTGACGATTCTGGAGATTTGGATGGTGCAGGAAAAATATCCGGAACAGACGTTCTACTAGGTTTCGGATTAATCCGAACTTTTCTCTTCTTCGTGGGAACTCTGTCAGCAATAGTGTCTCTGTGTAATTTCGAGTTGATTCTGTCTTTCCATTTGAGCACCATTTTCACTAATATTCCGGCTACTGTTCCAGTTCCGCCTCTTGATAACAAAAAATTAAGCTTTTCTTTATTGTTAGCACGTGGATCAGCCAATTTCCTTAATTTATCTTTGTTCCGTTTGACCCAATATCGCTGTTGCTGCATCATCGGTATTCGCAGTTTCAGAATCATCCCAGATATGAATCCGAAATATTTCAAGAGTTGTTCGTTCTCTTTCCCTAGAAATATCTTCTGCCGTTTCGGATCTTTTTCCAAAGAAAGTGTTTCAGCCAAAAGTTTGTTATCTCTCATTTTGGGTAGTACACGATCGGTGACGTAGAAAGAACTTCGGACATCAGTCTCATCGAATCTGGTGTTTGGGACGAAACATCCACCATTAAATATCCGTATGGACGAGAAATTGCATCAGCGTATGCTTCTTCTACACTTTTCATCATCCCGAGTTGACGTCCGAGTGTACTAACTTGATCCCTGTTTCTGGGTGATTTGAACAGAATGAAATATTGAGTGTTGAGTGAAATAGTTCTTATATCCTTGAGAAACAGATTCTGTACAACGAAAATGACGCTAGTGTTCTCGTGATGAGCTCTCTGTGTGAACCATTCTGTTATTGATTTCAAGTCACCATCCATACTGTCATCAAATATCAACAAGTTCGGTTGAGAAGTATCAAAACTGTTGTCAAATTTTTTCTGGAACCTGACACCTTTCATTCGTAACAGCTTTCTCGGCACATCATCGTGAGGACAAACATATACAATCTCTTTCGGTGATGGCGTGATAACATAATTTTTTTCGAATAACCAATTCTTCGATAAAAGTGGATTTTCCACTCATGGATGGTCCTCCAATTAACATGGTGAACGGATGTTTGAACGAGGGTTTAAAGTCTGTAATTTTCTCCATCTTTCTCAAAAATAATCTTGTAACTGAGAAAAGTCTAATCCTGCAGAGGTCAGAGAAGAATATAGAACATCGAAGGTAGGCGGTTGGTCTTTTATTGAATCCTGGTACCCGAATGGTACAGTGTTAAAATCACTGTTCACGATCCTCTTGTCCATGGTTAGTTGTAATTTTTGAATTTTTGATTGTGAAATATACTCAACAATCACCAACAGATTAGAGGTCTGGTTCCCACCATTGTCTGCTTGGTGTAACGAGAACCATATGCCTTTTGAATGTGACTACGTATGTTGCATAACTATACCTGACCTAGTTCCCACCAATGCATGTAATGCATACCATATGCCGATTGAATGTCACGGTGACTATACGGTTGCTGCATAACTATACCTAACCTAGTTCCCACCATCGGTTGCTTTGTAAACCCCTTGTCTAGACTTTTTTTTTCTAGACAGTGACCGGATTCCCCCCTGACTTGCAATATGCAGATCATATGTGTCCTAGATAAGGATACAGTGACCACATGTGTTGATCAATTGCCCTAGAAAATAATTGCAAACCTTTACCATTTTTGCACCGTCCTATATTCGAAAATTGTGGTGACTGTCTTATGCTTACAAATAATAGCTCAGCAAAATTTTTACCCTATAAAATAGTTGGAACCGGGAACTTCACATTCATTCTGCTCGAAAAACTCAAACTCTCATTATGTTTAGACAAATGCAGATTTACAAGGATCTGAAGAAGCAAATCACTGACTGCAAATTTATCATTGCAAAGACGGAAGGTAAGTTTATTCTTGACTTATTCTGTGCTTCTCTCCAGCGTTCTCAGACTGCATCCACCGTGTTAAACATTCAATAATTCACGAATTTTTATCGCTTTAGATCGGGACACACGAAACCGCGACAAATTGCCAGATTATTCTGTTTTGTGCTCTCTAGTGTTCTCAGACGGGACACACCGTGTAAAAAAATTCAATAATTCACGAATTTCTATCGCTTTAGATCGGACACGAAACGGTGACAAAATAATTCAATGCTAAACTGGTCGCTCAAAATGCATAAGCGAAGTAAATTACCCAGTGCAGTAAAAACACAGCTGTGCGTTCTCCCGTACTTTCTCAGTACAGTTAATTGGTTTTCCCTGTTATCACCTGTATTCCGTTTTATCATCCTATATCATGTATACACGCTATATATATTGTTAAAGAGGTTCGACATAATATGCGATAAGGGGGTGGGGGTCTTTGAACGTGTACAATAATTACACGTATATTTGTCATTGTTAAAGAGGGTTCAACATTATTTACATCCTTTTTTGGGGAAATCTACAAATTATTTTTTCTCTTTTTCCAGAAACATTCCCGATTACGAAGGAGGTGTGTCATGGGTTCGATGAGAACCTAGAGGAGTATCAGACATGTGGAGGAAGAAAAGATGCGACAATGTGACAATAATGCGACATGTCAATTCAACAGTATATTTTCTACAAGGACTAGAGAGGGATTTTGCGAGAGAAAATATCAAACTCTATGATAAGCTGAGACCCCATTTTTACCCCCCTTTTCAAAAAAGGGGAGGGGAGGGGAGGGGCCCGCTCCCGCCCGCCAACTACATCAGGGGATCAATATATTTACAAAAATAACACTCGTACTATAGTTCTAATTCTATTTATAGTAGGTGCAAGACACTGTAGTTCAAATTGCTAACTGTCGTGTATACACTACTAACTACGATAAATATATGTAAGAACATATAGGACCTCTCTAAATTCTGATCGAAAATATACTGTTGTTCGTTATAAGTGATTGGTTTGGGGTGGTTGGCCCCGGGATTGTCGAAAGGGTCGAGAGGCCCTTTCCTTAATCCCTCATGTTTTTTGCCTTTAATTAGATATAAAGAAAAAAAAAACATGGAATATAACATTTTACAGAATTTATTTTTTCTTCTTTTTTCTTCTTTTGGCAGGTGGCTGTTCCTTTAGTGGTGTGTTGTTGTTGCTGTTGTTTGCGGTTTTAGCCAGTGCACTTTCTGCTCGCAGGTTCTATATGTAGGCGACTGTTAGGTCGTATCCCGGTCCTGGGGATAGCTGTTGCAATGCATTTGTCAGTGAACTAATTAGCCGCTCAGGTGTACCAGGTATTGCTTCTGCCTGACCAGGATTTTCCTCCGGGGACACCTGCCGATGTAGGTTGGCGTCTCCGGTGTAGAGAATGGTGGATCCATCTCCATTTCTGCCCGAGCCGCCGCTGTGTGTGATGGTGATTCCAGTTGCATTTCGAACCGCTCAGGAGCTGATGGTGGAATTTCAGTCTCCTGCACGGGAATACGACTGGAAGCGGCAGTGTCTGGATGCGGAATGGCCGCTGGTGTGACCTCAGTGGTCTCGGTGCGGGGATCAAGTGGGAGGAGGGATATGGGCGTCTCTCAGATCGCCTGGCTTTCCACCCGGTCATCCTCGCTTCATCCCTTCTACATATGGAGGGTGTCTATCTCTTCTTGGTGGTTAAGCTTCTTCCGGGCGCAGCTGTAGTCGCCGGTGTCGAGTTGGCAATTCGATAATCCAAGTACACCTACACGTGTGATCCCCGAGCTTGGATTGTCCAGCTCAAGGTACTCACTACGTGCAGGCGAGACAATAGATCTACCACCGCAGAGGGGATTAAATTACCCATTGTCCGCTACAGGGTTGTCAATCGATCGACAGCCGGGTAGTCACTGGAGCGATCCATAGAGCTACTTCTCCTGTCACCGGCTAACTCCAGAGTGTGAACATACAGTTTACCGTTGTGCATACATCTGATGGGAATATTTAGTGTAAACATTATCAATTTATCTGATATATATGTTTCTTTTGTGTTATAGTTTGTTCTATTTGGGTGTAAATAAATGTAATAAACCACGATATATACCTATGACTTTGCGTGCTGTTATATATAAGCCGTGGAATAAATAATTTGTTTCTCAACAGGTTAGTCAGTGTAAACACTATTTTATTATGGGTATTTCCTCTGATGTACAGATAATATAAGAATAAAATGGCACACCAATACAATGAGCAGCAATTGTGAGAGGCGATATCGGTGAGAGATTCTTAATTTGTTTATTATTCGATAATATTTGAAACATACCTCTGTTTTAATTCCTTTTTTTTCGGCACGACAATTTATCGCCATGCTTTCTCAATTCATCTTTCAGTTGTGCCAAGTTCATTTCATCACATTTACGACCCATAACTACGATAAATATATGTAAGAACATATAGGACCTCTCTAAATTCTGATCGAAAATATACTGTTGTTGGTTAATTATACCACTGCTGCTCTTATAGCCACTTATCGCTTGGAGTTACTCAGTTATCGCTTGGACCGACTTTGCGTATAACGCCGCCAAGCGCAGACAGCCGCAGATAACCGACTCCTATCTCTCATTGGCATGTGTACGATATAACACACAGACAGACAGAACAGGTTAGAACTGGTTTTGAAACGGCAGTCAACGGCAGTCTGTTAAGCCAGATAGTGACAATAAAAGCAATTACTGCGGGTAATGCTCAGTTTAATTTCAAGGCTAAGTATATGAGCTACTTATAGAATTGAACACACACACACCCAAATAAAGAAACAGGATATTTCGATATCTATTTAGGCCATGAAGAACTAACAGGTTAGACCAGTTTGTAAAGATAAAGTACCCACTTATATCTCCGATCAACCGGCGTCAAGGGTAAATACGTTTGAGATCTCTCACCGTCGATGTCGACTGAGGAATTCATTTACACTGTGAAAAATTCCATTTCGGGTTAATCCGAGCACATCCACAGAAAATGTTTGGAGAGCGCGCACTGTGGATTCGAAATTGAGAGCAAGCTCTGTGGTTTCTGTTATACATATAGAACACGCAACATGGACATATATGTCTCGCACTCAAAGGGGATTTATGAGACTAACATGTACCAATTTAACATTTAAACGGTAAACAAATCACAAGGTGCAGACACCCACTGGCTTTTACACATTGGAGTTTAAATAATTATTGTGAAAAAAATGTTCAAGCTTCGACGGTGCCCAGTTAGTATTGGACGATACACGATTTAAACAGCTACACTAATTGTGGTAAGTTCATGGCGGAACATGCAAATATTGGAATAGCATTGACAGTAACAACATATTATCTACAAACTTTCTGTCGAGGACAGTTAGTTCATGTATCGACTCGTTTTTATCCTCAAATGTCACAAATTCACAATTCAGCGTAGAGTTATGACAAGAATTTCACTTTAGAATAATCGCATTACGGTTAAATTAATTGTCTGAACTATTCTTAAGAATAGTGGATAATAACTTCAAAATAGTTGCATTACGCTTAAGTGTAATTTATTGAATAATGATGAAGCGTAATTGAGAACAACGCTTTAACATAATATTTCGTTATGATTAAGCATAGTTGGCTGAATTATTCTCAACTATTTTTGTCATTATTTTTGGAAAAATTCTTTACATTCCTGTAATTGACGGGCAGCCTTGTGATAAATATATAGATATAATCGTATTAGTGTCTGGATTTTGACGGAATTATCGGACGAGATTTGTTGGCGGAGCATTACATCGATTGCGGGACGAGGGGTATCGCGTTCCGCCAATAAATCAAGTGCGATAATTCTATTTTTATTACATATCTATCTCCGTATCATAGTAAGTTGACTCACAATCGTACATCTCAGGTACAGAAAATGTGAATTTAATTGAGTTTTAACCGCATTTAGGGTTAACGCAATAATCAGACAGGGAACTCGTCTATCCATGAGTGGCCTTCACCCATCTTGACCCGCGCAAAGGTGTTAATTGGGTTTTCCCAGCTTTTCCAAAAATATAATCCAATCAGTGCGCTGCGAGTTCGGCAAGTAAGTTATCGCCATTGCGTTGAAAAAGTAAAAATAGTAACGGCGAGAACCAGTCTAACAACACTGAATGAAATAGTTCCGTCGACAGATTGCACTATAGTGCGATTCTGAGAATTATCACACATCTGGAAACTCGTGCGATCATGCGAATTACGTTGATAGATATGCAATAAAATCTAAGGCTTGGGACTTCGTAGACGTTTTATAAAGAGGGAGGAGAAATAAATGAACACGATACTGAAGTTATGTCTCATCTTACCAAACTCCGGGCATGGTTTAATTACCTCCCTTGATGACTCGGTAAGACCGCTGTTATCGGCGACATTTCACTTACATTTAGTGGACTTCCGCGATATTAAAATATATACCAAGCAAGCAGAGCAAAATGCTGCCCTTATTAAGCACACACAATATCGGACAAAATTTGTGTGGTTTCGTACCTTAACTTTGGAAAATTCCACCAGAACCAAAGAACTATATTTTGAAACGGTGTGATTTGGTGCTCAGATTATTTTATTAGCACAAAAGTCTAAACGCACATGGACGACAACGTCCCGACAATACGCATTGAAAGTCAAACACAAGAGTTCTAATTTGTACAATTTTGATAAGTTGCTTGCGAAAATCGTCAACAAAACTACCGCCCTGATCCTCCATTTTGTTATTAAGTTTTTAGTGCGGGAACATAGGAAAGTTGACTCTGGGGCGATCGCTTTTCGCCATTTTGATTGGAAAATCCCGCGCTAAATATAGAAACGGCATACTAGTACTCAGCCGGTTACAGAGTCTGAAAGGAAGTATGACTGGTACCCAGCCGGTTACAGAGTCTGAAAGGAAGTATGACTGGTGCTCTCTGGTAGAGATTGTTATCTTACATCACGATAAGACTATAACTGTTGAAAGTGATATAACGCCGAATTAATCAGCTAACTCACTTCACTGGTTAATTATTTATGTCCATGACTGTTTAACCACGTATCATATTGAACAACGTTGTTCATTACTCTCCATGTAAATATGGATATGTTAACATGTTGATTATACTGACAATCTAATGACTAGATATTATTCCGGCTAAAAGTTCAAAGAACCACCTTACACGTGTGGTGTTTGTCCAACTATTTATATGAAGATGCCCTACAAAGTAATATATGAGTCCTCCACAATTGTGAATCTAGATTTTAAATGAGATAGGTCAAATTAAGCAGAGTCCACAGAAGGCAGGGAGCACATATGTGACCCGCCATATCAAATCCAGTCGTAAGTCGGGATTTTTTTTACCCTGTGCCAATGCATTCTCTTATATATGCGAGTCGACCATAGGTCGCCTCGCATATATAAGAGAATGCATTGGCCTAACAATTGTTATCAGTTTTTTAAATGTGTTACTGATAACAAAGGATAGGATAGTATAATTTATTTACAATAAACACAAATATTATACAATGACAGTAACACATAACAAGGCGATGCTGTATATTGTTAGGGGTAACCTAGCACTGCCGGGCTGTCTTCCTACTACCCCCTAAAACAAGTACTACTATACATAATTGATTAGATGGCATTGATTTCATATCCACGCACACGTACATACTATAATCATATATAAAACTATATAGAACCTAGTATTTAGGGCATATCAGGTGTTGGTGTGGATTTGAGCCAATCCTGACGAGTTAAACGATCGAAAATGTGTTATCTCACCATAGGAACTTTTTGTACTGTTGAGATTTAAAAAAACATATTAACAGTTTCGGTTCAAGTTCCATGGGTACAAATACACTGCATGATATATTAACTTACCGACAAACAGTTTAAGAGAAACATAATGGTCGCAAGAATGTGTTGAAATCAAGTTCAATAAACCATAACGCGCAGTATGTATGATTTGGTTGGAATGCACGAAAACCCGAAACTGTATTACAAAGTGAATTCAACGGAATGTTGCCACTTCGCAAGTTGACGTCGATCCTGTGTACAAATTTTCACAGTAATGTTTTAATTTCGTTTGTACACGCCTTAGTAAATTGGTGGACACATAAGCATGTGTATATATTGATGCTTCTGTTCACGGCTTTTTGCATGCTAGTTTGATATAGTAGTGTGGTAAATTTAGCACGATACCATACGAGTATAGTGCACACTTAAATTTAGCACAGCACTACACAATGTAGAGCACAGCACTCGACCAATCAGAAGTCCATTTCTATCTGAGAGTTTAAATACCTAAAATAAAAATATATGGACATCTGCAGCCCACAATTGATACGTAAAAAAATGTGTGGACCTCCGCAGGCCCACATTGCTTGGTCTGAGAATACATAATTTAGGTGTCTCCGATCTAATATTAGACACATCTTAATGACGCGATGAAAGAAAAGCACAATTGATATGTAAACAGCTTTGTTTGATCTGAGAATATGTAATTTAGGTGTGTACGATCTAGTATTATACAAATTGTAATGACGCGATGAAATAAACACACACTTGATATGTAAAACATTTTGCTTGGTCTGACAATACGTATGGTAATTTAGGCGCCTGCGGTATAATCTTAAACAATGACCGCTGGTAAAATAGTAATACATGACGCTCAAAACACTTACGCCAAATTTAACGATTGACACTCAAATACATAGTGTCATAGTACTATGATCGTCAAAAACACTTACGCCCAAGTTTATAGCTGTTCATATAGAACCACACATACCATTAATGGTAATGTATTACTTTAATGGACCCACCCTTGGGTGACATCAACAAAACCCAATATCGCCACGTGACTTTACGAAATAGGATATGGAGGTGATATTAGGCACTTATTGAACTTTCATAACACATCCTAGGAAAGATAAAATAAATATGATATGTCAAATATCAGACACTCAGAGAAACATGATTACAAAAAGAACATAACATGCTCGATACAACTTCACTCGTTCTCGTTCGTCCTATTAACTCGGGACCAAGCCTCAGTCATCAGTCAACGTAATACCATAGCCATATTTGGCATCGAGTGAATACATGATTGACACACTCTAACGGGTTACCACACCAGTACATTGCATAGGTGTCATTTCCGCGTGTGTTTGATCCAGGAGAGTGACGCGGTGTCAAATATGATTTGTCTCCTCGCTAGGAAACAGGAATTGTGGTTCGACATTACACACAAATGTTTATGCAAATCTTTATTTTGAATACGTGGTAGTATTATGGAAACTGGCTTATACTTACTGTTTACTGAAGATTTACATTTATTATGCAAATCTTCATTTTGAATACGTGGTAGTATTATGGAAACTGGCTTATACTTACTGTTTACTGAAGATTTACATTTATTATGCAAATCTTTATTTTGAATACGTGGTAGTATTATGGAAACTGGCATATTCTTACTGTTTACTGAAGATTTACATTTATTATGCAAATCTTTATTTTGAATACGTGGTAGTATTATGGAAACTGGCTTATACTTACTGTTTACTGAAGATTTACATTTATTATGCAAATCTTCATTTTGAATACGTGGTAGTATTATGGAAACTGGCTTATACTTACTGTTTACTGAAGATTTACATTTATTATTCAGACTAAAAAAATCTGATGTATCGCACTATTCGTAACTTGTGAACGGATCTGTTACTAATTACTCTAAATGTCGATTATAGTGACAACATACAATCAGACTCTGGACTTCAGCGCGTTGATACATAAGACTGTGTTCAATAACAAGACCAGACTGGTGTTCAATACACCATGTGAGTAACATGCTTCAACAAGACCAGACTGGTGTTCAATACACCATGGGAGTAACATGCTTCGTGCAGATTGTTTACCAATCACCCATATGTATCATTGTTCTAAGCATTACATTACACACGTACTATGTAAACGATTTAACAATTATATATCGTTTAATAATACCTCACGCCTATGTCTTATTGTAGGTGACACAGCCAAATGATATGAAACCCTCTCAGAGAATCAAGCTGGACAAAAACATCGTCTATTTGGAGGAAAACATGACTCCCCCAGATGTAGTGGGCCACTTGGTTGCCAATTGTGTTATAACTGATTTCCATATGGATGCAATACTTAAGGAGAAAACACAGAGAGAACAAGTCAGAAAACTGATATCAATCCTGAAGACCAGGGGTCCAGAGGCATACAGCAAACTGATGAAGGCATTAAAAGATTCAGATTCGTTTTTTATAGTGCTTCATCTTGATGAGTCGCTGATATTGGCACCCAGTGAAAAAGATATTGATTCATTCAAAGGTGAGCTGATGGTCGTGACCAGTCACAGCGATTATCAGGATTGAAGCAACATAGGAGGCCCCCACCCCCTTTCGTACGTCGTATTCCATGCCCTGTTATGAGGTACGCCGTATTCCGGCCCTCTCTTATAGTGCCAACGCACACGCTGCGATTAAAATCGAAAGTGGGGAAAATCGTAGGAGGAAGCATCCAATGCGCATGCCCACGACAATATCGTAGCCAAATCGTAGCGACCAAGCACTGTTCGATTTTACCAGGAAAATCGTGGCGTGACCTTGGCAACGCGCGCGATCGTAGCTGTCACATGACCACTATCGCACTGGTCATATTGTAAATACCACGAAAAGAACAAATTCAAAAATGGCGCAAAGTTTACAAACTTCTTGGACTTACAAAAACGAGGCCAGATTGGTGGAGATGTGGCACGGCAGGGAGTGCAGGTCTATACCACATATCAGCCATCAGCATTCTGATATGCATTCAAGGAGTAGTCTAGATGGCTGCCGCAATTGTTGAAATTGACAGGTACAAAAATGGCAAAATAAAAAACTTTCAACATCAACTTTTTAGTTTAGAAAATTGAGATACATGCCATGTATATGTATATAATTGCATAATGCGGAGAATGTGATATAACATTTTGCTATCATGAGATCGATCACGTGGATAAAATCGTAGCTGCAAACATCGCAGCACCGTAGCGTCTGCGGGCAAGTTACTTTTCTCCACCTGCGAATTTCCCCACTTACGATTTAAATCGTAGCGTGTGTGGTGGCACTTAGGAGGTATTCGGTATTCCAAAATTACCGTTATTCGTACGCCGACCTTCCAAAAATGATCATAATAATAATATAAATGCGATTTTTGTCACAATAAATTCACGGTTTGACATACAGATTGTCGATCATCGTCGTTTTAGAACAGTTTAGACGTGGACACTGCGGGATGACCGGCGTTTTACTATCATGTTGCCTTCTAGATCCTTTTTTCATCACTAAATTATCTTATCTGATCTTATCTGGTACTCTGTATTCCATATGGCTGTTAACTAGTATTCGGTATTCCACCCTCTGGGTTAAGTGGTATTCCGTATTCCAGGGGGGGTGTGGGGTGGGGGCCTCACATAGATTATATAGTTCAGTCCATAATTTAACACAACATATTAGTTGGCGTATCGTTACACAGTGTGGCATGTTGGTGTATAACACGTTACACAGTGTGGCATGTTGGTGTATAACACAACAAATAGTTTGCGTTACACAGTGTGGCATGTTGGTGTATAACACAACATATTAGTTGGCGTTTCGTTGCACAGTGTGGCATGTTGGTGTATAACACAACATATTAGTTGGCGTTACGTTACACAGTGTGGCATGTTGGTGTATAACACAACATATTAGTTGGCGTTACGTTACACAGTGTGGCATGTTGGTGTATAACACAACAAATAGTTGGCGTCCTATTCTTACATTTTTATGAATAGATATGTGTACATTACTTAACCCTTTACCCAACAAACCGGCCAAAACCGGCCAAATAAAGCTTCAACAGCCTAAAATATCTTCGGTCTGTCTCAATAGAACCATACAAATATGGATATCATTGGAACCGGCTCCTTGACCACATTGTGATAGTTACAGTTATGCCCTGTGCCAATGCATTCTCTTATATATGCGAGTCGACCATAGGTCGCCTCGCATATATAAGAGAATGCATTGGCCTAAAAAAAATCTTTTTTTAACACTTTTTACCATTTTTTCTTACATTCTTTAACAATTTTATAATTTTTAATGTGTTAAGCCAATGCATTCTCTTATATATGCGAGGCGACCTATGGTCGACTCGCATATATAAGAGAATGCATTGGCACAGGGCCGTTCTGTTGGGTAAAGGGTTAATTCAATACAGTTAGCGAACACATTCTGATAAACAGTAAATTTAAATTTAATTTATTTCCAAAAATCTTTGTTATTTACTTGCAGCTGTAGTTTATATCGTGGCCTCGGGTTTTTTCTCGCATTCGGCTTATCTGAATCGTTGTATCGATACATGCCGCTAAATAGTTGTATTTTGGATTCCATTTTATTTTATACTGGGATAAGTTACATGTACATGTTTATGGCTCAATAAGATAGCCCCGCATTTGTGGCATTTTAGACATGTGATTCGCGGGAAAAAAATGTTCCTGTTATATACTCAGATAAAGAAACAGCGCGACAAGTCAAGTTGTCATTATTTAGGAACGTCCGTGAGCCATAAAATATATTGATACCATAGACGTGAATGCGAACTATGGTAGAATATGCCATCAAAGTCGTAACATCCTTCCATCAAGGTCCGAATCGGCATCTCAGCTCAGACTAGGTTTTATTCTAGATCTGGTTTTACTCTAGATTAAACTAGGTTTTAGTAAGAGTAAAACTTGGTTTTACTGTAGAAAAACTAGGTTATAACTACACTAAAACTATTTTGAGTGTAGTTAACCCAGTTTTAGTTTGTGGAATTCGATCTCAATTAAAACTAGGTTTTATTGATGTAATAAAGTTATGATAATTTCACTAATTGTTTGTGGTGAATTGGCTATATAATTACCAGGATACCATTAGCTATATCTGATTGATGCGTACCATATGTCTCGTCTTGAAAATATACCATTAAATATACTTTGAAAAAACATCAAAGTGAAACCATCCTACCGCAGGTTTTACTAAAACCTAGTTTGGTGGGTTTTGTTATTCGGTCGATGTTTTTGCCCAATATTGATGTTGTTTCTTCGCATACATGTATATGGGAGTGTTTCTTTTGGGGTGTTTCTTTTATGCTCGGGGCGTTTGTCACACAATATACATGTGGTGTTTATGCACATATAGGAGAGTTTCAGTAAAATTGGGGGAGGCGGTAATGTGGGTAATTTTATGATATCTTCTAAAAATATATACCAGTGTGATGGATGATTTCTTGCTTGTCGTAAGATTTTAATGATTGATTCGCTTGTTCAGAGGTCGCTTTGGCGACAGATAGAGCATGGATAGATCGGTTTGATCCGTTTGACACGTTTATCTTAATGATTGATTCGCTTGTTCAGAGGTCGCTTTGGCGACATATAGCATGGATAGATCGATTTGATCCGTTTGACACGTTGATTTTAATGATTGATTCGCTTGTTCAGAGGTCGCTATGGCGACAGATAGCACGGATAGATCGGTTTGATCCGTTTGACACGTTGATTTTAATGATTGATTCGCTTGTTCAGAGGTAGCTTTGGTGACAGATAGCATGGATAGATCGGTTTGATCCGTTTGACACGTTGATTTTAATGATTGATTCGCTTGTTCAGAGGTCGCTTTGGTGACAGATAGCATGGATAGATCGGTTTGATCCGTTTGACACGTTGAATTTAATGATTGATTCGCTTGTTCAGAGGTCGCTTTGGTGACAGAGAGCATGGATAGATCGGTTTGATCCGTTTGACACGTTGAATTTAATGATTGATTCGCTTGTTCAGAGGTCGCTTTGTTGACAGAGAGCATGGATAGATCGGTTTGATCCGTTTGACACGTGATTTTAATGATTGATTCGCTTGTTCAGAGGTCGCTTTGGTGACAGAGAGCATGGATAGATCGGTTTGATCCGTTTGACACGTTATAGAGCATGGATAGATCGGTTTGATCCGTTTGACACGTTATAGAGCATGGATAGATCGGTTTGATCCGTTTGACACGTTATAGAGCATGGATAGATCGGTTTGATCCGTTTGACACGTTATAGAGCATGGATAGATCGGTTTGATCCGTTTGACACGTTATAGAGCATGGATATATCGGTTTGATCCGTTTGACACGTTATAGAGCATGGCTAGATCGGTTTGATCCGTTTGACACGTTATAGAGCATGGGTAGATCGGTTTGATCCGTTTGACACGTTATAGAGCATGGATAGATCGGTTTGATCCATTTGACACGTTATAGAGCATGGATAGATCGGTTTGATCCGTTTGACACGTTATAGAGCATGGATAGATCGGTTTGATCCGTTTAACACGTTATAGAGCAAGGATAGATCGGTTTTATCCGTTTGACACGTTATAGAGCATGGATAGATCGTTTGATCCGTTTCGTTTGACACGTTATAGAGCATGGATAGATCGGTTTGATCCGTTTGACACGTTGATTTTAAAAGGCGTTATTGATTCATCAAGGTTTTACAAGGAGCAAAACTTATTGGAGTTAAACTAGGTTTTAGTGTAGTAAAACCCAGTTTTGTGATAAACTCTGCTTTAGTTTGAGGAATTCGATCTTTCTTGGCTTGAAGTTTCATCCGTATCCAGACACCTTTCAGTTGTTGAAGCGTTCTTTTTATGGTCGTCCCTCTGTTAAACTCAGCAAAATTAGCTTCCATTTGGCGTTTTTGGCATGGCTCATGTTGGTACCCAGTTGCTTATTCTCCAGAACTTAGATGTAGGGCGTCATTATTTCTGTAAGACGATGCTTGCCGTCGATGGAATTTTTTTCGTAAACCATATTCTGAGCCATGATATTAGATTATAACTAACCGCTATACAGTCCATGAATTTGTCGTGATTTCATCAGCACGGGTTATTCGCCTGATTTGGAGACTAGGTAGCTACAACCGGGCGCGTCAAGATCCATGCTAGACATACAGCCCACGCCTCATATGCTTGCAAATGAACTATTGTGGCCCACAGGGAACGCAATCGACTACATCTATGTGGTTCCCGCGGTCGAGTAAAACTTGGTAGGTATAAAGGTATAAGCTGAGATGCCGATTCGGACCCAATTGTTCTGAATATTGATGGTTCTGAATGTTGAATGCCGTAGCCACACACCATACCACAATAAGAATAGCCACAGTTAAAACTAATTTGGACATGGGACTTCAAGTATGAGTTGATATAACGCCATGGTCTCTTCTAGAACATCATTTATGTTAGCATTGCTATTTACAAAATCAATTAAATTCAACAGCCAGTCATTGGACAATCTGCGCATTAATGTGTCTTATATATACATATACAAGTATACATAGACAATCACCTCGTTCATATACATGTACAAGTATACATAGACAATCACATCGTTTATATACATGTACAAGTATATACATAGACAATCACCTCGTTCATATACATGTACAAGTATACATAGACAATCACATCGTTTATATACATGTACAAGTATACATATACAATCACATCGTTTATATACATGTACAAGTATACATAGACAATCACCTCGTTTATATACATGTACAAGTATACATAGACAATCACATCGTTTATATACATGTACAAGTATACATAGACAATCACATCGTTTATATACATGTACAAGTATACATAAACAATCACCTCGTTTCAAAGTAATTGTTCACAATTTGCAAATATACAGATGATGCTCATACCATCCGGTTGTGATTGTGTACATAACAATAATAATAATATGGTTTTACCCCATGTGTATATAACAATAGTAATAATAATAATATGGTTTTACCCCATGTGTACATAACAATAGTAATAATAATAATATGGTTTTACCCCCAGTGATTACAATGTTGTGCACCCCAGTGATTACATTGATGTTCAACCCAGTGATTACAATGTTGTACACCCCAGTGATTACAATGTTGTGCACCCCAGTGATTACAATGATGTGCAACCCAGTGATTACAATGATGTACACCCCAGTGATTACAATGTTGTACACCCCAGTGATTACAATGTGGTGCACCCCAGTGATTACAATGTTGTACACCCCAGTGATTACAATGTTGTACACCCCAGTGATTACAATGTTGTACACCCCAGTGATTACAACGTTGTACACCCCAGTGATTACAACGTTGTACACCCCAGTAATTACAATGTTGTACAAAAAGAAACCGAGAAGGTTAAAATATGTTGACCTGCAGATAGAAGTACTAGTAAGCAGAATATGGGATTTGAAGACAACTATAGTTCCAATTGCCATCGGAGCAACAGGCGCCATAAGCAAAAACTTGTCTAATTGCCCCAATCTAATAACAGCAACACTATCGGTTGGACACTTACAAAAAAACAGCCCTACTTGGAACATCGAGATCCCTCAGAAAGGTAACATCTATGAAGACAGTTTAGGTTGTATTGTTATGGTTTTATCTGACAGTCAATACAAACATATACACATCCTCCTTGAAAGTGGACAAAGGTCGAATAAACATAAAAATAATAATAATAATAATAATAGATATACTGACCACCCGATGTCATACCCTCTGAAATAATCCACTTATGAATTTTGTCCAACCTGAATAGAATGTATTTACTCACATCATTTGTCTTCTGAAACTAAGATAGTCCTGTGCCAATTTCGAAATGGTATATGTGACCCGCCATATCAAATCCAGTCGTAAGTCGGGATTTTTTTTACCCTGTGCCAATGCATTCTCTTATAATTGCGAGTCGACCATAGGTCGCCTCACATATATAAGAGAATGCATTGGCCTAACAAATTTTTACAATTTTAATAATTTTTTCTTGTATTCTTTAACAATTTTATAATTTCACCCATACAGAGTCCCAGACAAACATGAGCAGACGACAATCTTTTTGTGCTTCTATATATGTGTGGGGCTGCCTGCAGGGTAATGGATGTTTTTTATTTTATGTCCTAAAAATTGTAAGAAACATTTATTTAAAAAACATGATAAAAAATTGTTAGGCCAATGCATTCTCTTATATATGGGAGGCGATCTATGGTCGACTCGCATATATAAGAGAATGCATTGGCACAGGGTAAAAAAAATCCCGACTTCCGACTGGATTTGATATGGTGGGTCACATATGTTGTAGCAGTTAAACAGAAACCGTCTGGAAAACAAAGTAAAAAACGCCGACAAGTTCGTTTCATCAAGCGCTGAAGTGAAGCTTTTATTTCAATAAGCTGTGGTATATATAAACCTTTTGCAACTGCAGTGATAACAATTCTCCATATAAACAACATAGCTTCACACGTGAATGGATTAAAAAGTATGCTAGTTACTGGCGTGACACACCATACCCCACAGTATTATATTATATGTAAATTAATGTGTGTTATTTGTTTCCAGAATGCTATAAGCTAACAATCAAATGCAATGATTTACACGACAAAGTGGAACTCAGGGACACCAACAGTAGCCAGTTCAATGCACTTTGTTACCAGCTAACGCAGGCATTCGAATATTTCTTCTTTTGTAAATTGAAATGTCCGTCTACAATCAACATTACCGGGATCAGGTCAGTACGCCATAATCTATACAATATTTGTTAAGTTAATAACTTAAGAAACAACAAAACGTCAAATAGTGGAAAAACCGGGCTCTCCTGCACACTTGTAAAACCATTTCACTGCAACGTACATCTCCCACTATCATACGTGGGTGTATTACGTGTTTTAAGATAAGATAAGATAGTTTATTGCAATACACAAGTGCAGGCAGTTTCAAATAACATAAAGTACAAGTAAATCAAACATAATACATAATATATGTGCATATAACAGTAAACAAACCTATAACTATATCCTACATACGATTGTTAAATATAACTTTCCTATAATTTCATTTCCCGATATTTATATTTGTTCTCCTTTGTAAGAATAACCGGATCATATTATATGACTCATCTTTTTAATAAAACGTATCAAATGAACAACACATTGCCCCGACAAACATGTATCTTGGTCGATGTTCTGTCGTCTGCCAAACGAATAATTCGTGTTCTGCGTCCATCTGTTGTTGACAATTATTTCAGCACGGAGTCTGTTGACTTATACCTCTCCATCCGCGACGAATATGACGGAGAAGAAGTTCACCGGATTATTGCCGACGCCGTTTATAAAGGAACGGTCGGATCAATCGAAGTACAAAGAGAAGGATTCACATTCACTCCTGTCAAAGGTGAGTGAACTTATCGTGATATTATGGGGTTCGGCGGATGTAGTTATATACGTCGACTTAATGGCGAACATCAATATGTGAAACACGTGATATGTATATATTTACATACTAAGTGTGAATATCACTTAATCCAGAATTGTAATTGGTCGGCGCCCACGTGGCTAGTTGCAATTATTTCTCGGTGAACGCGCAACAGCTCATAATTGCAGCCTCATAATTACATCGACGCGTCATAGGTTTTGGAAAGACGAACGCGTAATGTTTGGGCGCATTTGGACTCGCGCAGGATTGACTTAATAAATCATTGGGTTTCAATATAAAGATAAATTGTTCCTGTTAACTTTTGCCAAAGGTGCTATGGGTTATTTTGGGCTGGTTTTGTCACGATACACTTTTCGATTTAAATACATTTACAAAAGTGGCTTTTTCGCTAAATGTATATAAATATAAGGATTAACTTTTACACAAGTTATGACCACTTACCTCACGGTTACATCTCCATAAAAACAGTCCACATGACAGTTAATCCTGATTAAATAACGCCACAGACTGGAATGCACTAATTTAAATCATGATCTTCACAGCAATAATTTGAGAGATAGCCCATTATGCATATGTGTCATATGTGGTTCCAAAGAAACAGCAGAACATTTCTTTTGTATTGTCGTAGATTCTCTACTGAACGAAATAGGTCCTTCACAGGGTTAATAATACGACCGGGCGGTGCTTCACAGGGTTAATAATACGACCGGGCGGTGCTTCACATGGTTAATAATACGACCGGGCGGTGCTTCACAGGGTTAATAATACGACCGGGCGGTGCTTCACAGGGTTAATAATACGACCGGGCGGTGCTTCACAGGGTTAATAATACGACCGGGCGGTGCTTCACAGGGTTAATAATACGACCGGGCGGTGCTTCACAGGGTTAATAATACGACCGGGCGGTGCTTCACAGGGTTAATAATACGACCGGGCGGTGCTTCACAGGGTTAATAATACGACCGGGCGGTGCTTCACAGGGTTAATAATACGACCGGGCGGTGCTTCACAGGGTTAATAATACGACCGGGCGGTGCTTCACAGGGTTAATAATACGACCGGGCGGTGCTTCACAGGGTTAATAATACGACCGGGCGGTGCTTCACAGGGTTAATAATACGACCGGGCGGTGCTTCACAGGGTTAATAATACGACCGGGCGGTGCTTCACAGGGTTAATAATACGACCGGGCGGTGCTTCACATGGTTAATAATACGACCGGGCGGTGCTTCACATGGTTAATAATACGACCGGGCGGTGCTTCACATGGTTAATAATACGACCGGGCGGTGCTTCACATGGTTAATAATACGACCGGGCGGTGCTTCACAGGGTTAATAATACGACCGGGCGGTGCTTCACATGGTTAATAATACGACCGGGCGGTGCTTCACATGGTTAATAATACGACCGGGCGGTGCTTCACATGGTTAATAATACGACCGGGCGGTGCTTCACAGGGTTAATAATACGACCGGGCGGTGCTTCACATGGTTAATAATACGACCGGGCGGTGCTTCACAGGGTTAATAATACGACCGGGCGGTGCTTCACATGGTTAATAATACGACCGGGCGGTGCTTCACATGGTTAATAATACGACCGGGCGGTGCTTCACATGGTTAATAATACGACCGGGCGGTGCTTCACATGGTTAATAATACGACCGGGCGGTGCTTCACAGGGTTAATAATACGACCGGGCGGTGCTTCACATGGTTAATAATACGACCGGGCGGTGCTTCACAGGGTTAATAATACGACCGGGCGGTGCTTCACATGGTTAATAATACGACCGGGCGGTGCTTCACATGGTTAATAATACGACCGGGCGGTGCTTCACATGGTTAATAATACGACCGGGCGGTGCTTCACAGGGTTAATAATACGACCGGGCGGTGCTTCACATGGTTAATAATACGACCGGGCGGTGCTTCACAGGGTTAATAATACGACCGGGCGGTTCTTCACAGGGTTAATAATACGACCGGGCGGTGCTTCACAGGGTTAATAATACGACCGGGCGGTGCTTCACAGGGTTAATAATACGACCGGGCGGTGCTTCACAGGGTTAATAATACGACCGGGCGGTGCTTCACAGGGTTAATAATACGACCGGACGGTGCTTCACAGGGTTAATAATACGACCGGGCGGTGCTTCACAGGGTTAATAATACGACCGGGCGGTGCTTCACAGGGTTAATAATACGACCGGGCGGTGCTTCACAGGGTTAATAATACGACCGGGCGGTGCTTCACAGGGTTAATAATACGACCGGGCGGTGCTTCACAGGGTTAATAATACGACCGGGCGGTGCTTCACAGGGTTAATAATACGACCGGGCGGTGCTCCACAGGGTTAATAATACGACCGGGCGGTGCTCCACAGGGTTAATAATACGACCGGGCGGTGCTTCACAGGGTTAATAATACGACCGGGCGGTGCTTCACAGGGTTAATAATACGACCGGGCGGTGCTTCACAGGGTTAATAATACGACCGGGCGGTGCTTCACAGGGTTAATAATACGACCGGGCGGTGCTTCACAGGGTTAATAATACGACCGGGCGGTGCTTCACAGGGTTAATAATACGACCGGGCGGTGCTTCACAGGGTTAATAATACGACCGGGCGGTGCTTCACAGGGTTAATAATACGACCGGGCGGTGCTTCACAGGGTTAATAATACGACCGGGCGGTGCTCCACAGGGTTAATAATACGACCGGGCGGTGCTCCACAGGGTTAATAATACGACCGGGCGGTGCTTCACAGGGTTAATAATACGACCGGGCGGTGCTTCACAGGGTTAATAATACGACCGGGCGGTGCTTCACAGGGTTAATAATACGACCGGGCGGTGCTTCACAGGGTTAATAATACGACCGGGCGGTGCTTCACAGGGTTAATAATACGACCGGGCGGTGCTTCACAGGGTTAATAATACGACCGGGCGGTGCTTCACAGGGTTAATAATACGACCGAGCGGTGCTTCACAGGGTTAATAATACGACCGGGCGGTGCTTCACAGGGTTAATAATACGACCGGGCGGTGCTTCACAGGGTTAATAATACGACCGGGCGGTGCTTCACAGGGTTAATAATACGACCGGGCGGTGCTTCACAGGGTTAATAATACGACCGGGCGGTGCTTCACAGGGTTAATAATACGACCGGGCGGTGCTCCACAGGGTTAATAATACGACCGGGCGGTGCTTCACAGGGTTAATAATACGACCGGGCGGTGCTTCACAGGGTTAATAATACGACCGGGCGGTGCTTCACAGGGTTAATAATACGACCGGGCGGTGCTTCACAGGGTTAATAATACGACCGGGCGGTGCTTCACAGGGTTAATAATACGACCGGGCGGTGCTTCACAGGGTTAATAATACGACCGGGCGGTGCTTCACAGGGTTAATAATACGACCGGGCGGTGCTTCACAGGGTTAATAATACGACCGGGCGGTGCTCCACAGGGTTAATAATACGACCGGGCGGTGCTTCACAGGGTTAATAATACGACCGGGCGGTGCTTCACAGGGTTAATAATACGACCGGGCGGTGCTTCACAGGGTTAATAATACGACCGGGCGGTGCTTCACAGGGTTAATAATACGACCGGGCGGTGCTTCACAGGGTTAATAATACGACCGGGCGGTGCTTCACAGGGTTAATAATACGACCGGGCGGTGCTTCACAGGGTTAATAATACGACCGGGCGGTGCTTCACAGGGTTAATAATACGACCGGGCGGTGCTTCACAGGGTTAATAATACGACCGGGCGGTGCTTCACAGGGTTAATAATACGACCGGGCGGTGCTTCACAGGGTTAATAATACGACCGGGCGGTGCTTCACAGGGTTAATAATACGACCGGGCGGTGCTTCGCAGGGTTAATAATACGACCGGGCGGTGCTTCACAGGGTTAATAATACGACCGGGCGGTGCTTCGCAGGGTTAATAATACGACCGGGCGGTGCTTCACAGGGTTAATAATACGACCGGGCGGTGCTTCACAGGGTTAATAATACGACCGGGCGGTGCTTCACATGGTTAATAATACGACCGGGCGGTGCTTCACAGGGTTAATAATACGACCGGGCGGTGCTTCACAGGGTTAATAATACGACCGGGCGGTGCTTCACAGGGTTAATAATACGACCGGGCGGTGCTTCACAGGGTTAATAATACGACAGGGCGGTGCTTCACAGGGTTAATAATACGACCGGGCGGTGCTTCACATGGTTAATAATACGACCGGGCGGTGCTTCACAGGGTTAATAATACGACCGGGCGATGCTTCACAGGGTTAATAATACGACCGGGCGGTGCTTCACAGGGTTAATAATACGACCGGGCGGTGCTTCACAGGGTTAATAATACGACCGGGCGGTGCTTCGCAGGGTTAATAATACGACCGGGCGGTGCTTCACAGGGTTAATAATACGACCGGGCGGTGCTTCGCAGGGTTAATAATACGACCGGGCGGTGCTTCACAGGGTTAATAATACGACCGGGCGGTGCTTCACAGGGTTAATAATACGACCGGGCGGTGCTTCACATGGTTAATAATACGACCGGGCGGTGCTTCACAGGGTTAATAATACGACCGGGCGGTGCTTCACAGGGTTAATAATACGACCGGGCGGTGCTTCACAGGGTTAATAATACGACAGGGCGGTGCTTCACAGGGTTAATAATACGACCGGGCGGTGCTTCATATGGTTAATAATACGACCGGGCGGTGCTTCACAGGGTTAATAATACGACCGGGCGATGCTTCACAGGGTTAATAATACGACCGGGCGATGCTTCACAGGGTTAATAATACGACCGGGCGGTGCTTCACAGGGTTAATAATACGACCGGGCGGTGCTTCACAGGGTTAATAATACGACCGGGCGGTGCTTCACAGGGTTAATAATACGACCGGGCGATGCTTCACAGGGTTAATAATACGACCGGGCGGTGCTTCACAGGGTTAATAATACGACCGGGCGATGCTTCACAGGGTTAATAATACGACCGGGCGGTGCTTCACAGGGTTAATAATACGACCGGGCGGTGCTTCACGGGGTTAATAATACGACCGGGCGGTGCTTCACAGGGTTAATATTACGACCGGGCGGTGCTTCACAGGGTTAATATTACGACCGGGCGGTGCTTCACAGGGTTAATAATACGACCGGGCGGTGCTTCACAGGGTTAATAATACGACCGGGCGGTGCTTCACAGGGTTAATAATACGACCGGGCGGTGCTTCGCAGGGTTAATAATACGACCGGGCGGTGCTTCACGGGGTTAATAATACGACCGGGCGGTGCTTCACAGGGTTAATAATACGACCGGGCGGTGCTTCACAGGGTTAATAATACGACCGGGCGGTGCTTCACAGGGTTAATAGCAACTTAGTTACGTGGAAACTGCGAACTGTCTCTGAAAGAGGATATAGATATTTTTCTGAGGGTTCAAAATTTATATTGTTGTCTAAACGATTCTCAAATTGATCTTTCCCTAAGTCGCCCTCTGTATAAATAAATACAAATTCATGCCCACACATAAAACAAGTTAAACGTGTAAAAACACATTATCACATCGACGTGACCAAATATGCAGTATAATTCAGTATAATTCAGTAGTATAATTCAGTATAATTCAGTATAATTCAGTATAATTCAGTAGAATAATTCAGTATAATTCAGTATTCAGTATAATTCAGTATAATTCAGTAGTATAATTCAGTAGTATAATTCAGTAGTATAATTCAGAAAAATATCTCATATCTCGAATCTCGGGCATGACCATCTGGAGTTGCTCGCAATAAGTATACACGTTGCATCACTCTTGTCGTTTTGATCTTGGAATTTTAATTTCGCTACGATCATTGGAAACTGATGGATATGTTACTGTTTGACAGTCTGTGCCCCTGAATGCTGATAATGATGATGATGATTTTTACTGTTTGACAGTCTGTGCCCCTGAAGGCTGATAATGATAATAAGATAGAAAATTATCATAAACACAAAATCTAACTGGCAAAAGAACATTACGAAAAAGCAATACAGACACCAAATGTGTATGCCAACAACGTGAAAATGGCTAATATAAGCGTCACACTTTCTGCCAAATATCATTATCTAAAATAATTGTCTTTAGAACGTTCCATATCAATATCATTTAACATGATCTGGTTATTCTGACATATTAGCACAACGTACATATACATGGATATTCATATATCAGACTTGGCGGATGCATGGGCTAAGTATAATGTGTCAATGGCTCCAAAATATGCGTTATATTTTTCATTTCTTATCACAATATCACGTTATAATCGGATTGGCCATCAATCCATCAATTCAGAGCCATGTAGCAAATTGGTCCCGATAATGATGACCAATACCTAATCACTTTGGCTCAGTGTCTCTTAAATCGAACCCTAGCCGCAGAGCGTTGAGTTCCGTATGGGTCCGACCGAGTACTTAATGTGTGACATAGTGCAGAGCAGTCTACATTAGAACAGACTTCCGCTATATATCACCCTATGCGACACTGACTTTTAACACAATAAATACAAACCATGACTTCCCCAAGTTAATTAATTTTGCTCAAGTTTATGTTTTAATTGCTTGTGCTCGATTCTTATTACTCGGATCTCATTTAGTGCACTTATGACTACCATCGTCTGTCCTTTACCTCGTGTTGTATGATGGATCACTAGGCACAAACTCGTATTTGACGTTTTTGTCGAATAGTGATGGCATTCAATTACGGAACCATTCCCCATTTCTTATCAGAGCAAGTTATAATTTTACATATTGCTCATTTCCTCATAAGGTTCAAGTTGTCCCAAGGAAGACGAGACCTTGATAAACAAACTGGTGGAGGAGTATATGGAAGCTCAGGCTGAACGACATAAAATGGAACGTGATGCTGTCATAAGGGAATTACGACGAAAAATCGAGCAAGAACGACTGAAACGCGCAGAGTTGAGCAAGTTGACAGGCGAGTACACGATGGCCGCAAACTAATGAGAACAAAACACCTTATTCAGCATGTTAACCATTGAGTAGTTGACTAATTGCGATAATTCGTTTTGATGCCTCGGTTCTTTTGGTTGAACTATTCCAATTTAACAAAAACATGGAAATTAGGATGAAACACTTGTGCAGGAATTCAGTTGAACGATATCAATGGACACTTATTATATGGATAACTGTTGGATCATTCGAAAATACCCGGTTACTAGATAGATATATTCAATTAGGATATATTTTTAATGAAATAGTTGGTCAACGCAAATCACGGTTATTCCTAGTTTGTCATAGTAATGTGTGGAACTAACATGTGAATAATAACCATGTAATGCCCAATCAATTACGTTTGTTTGTTTTTCATGAATACTTTCTTAATTTTTCGCCTTAGGTTTATATCCATAGCTTCATTTCTACAACCTTGCTCGCTATTCACGTTATTTGCAACCACCCGTCATTGTATCCATATTTATCATGGATGTATAATGGGGTAGCATAGTCTGTTAGCAGCTACACGAGCATGTATGGGCATGAACAACCTGTGCAAAATATCACGTCTGGTATAAATCAAATAGAGAATATAAAATGACAGTAAACTAACACAATTGGCACTATCTGGTGCATATCATATCATTTTGATGTCTGATGTCTACATAAATAAATATAATAAAAACAGTCTGAGGGACATCTTTAACTCGTGTGATACATTGGATGATTATGATATACACATGTACATGAACACGAGAACAATCTTCGAAAGGGGTTTCTGACTATAAAATTAGAATACAAATGAAGGCGTGGGTTACGGATATAATGCAGTAAAACATATACAATGGTCGAAAACCGGAGTTGTGAGTGACTACAATTACCAAAACAAAAACAGTAGACTACGTGCCATTAATCTTTTGATGACCACCCGATTAAATGTCAAAGTATTTCCGCAATCCGACCTAGACCCAATACCATTACCGGGTCTTATCGTTATCTTCATAGAGTCCTGTTGATGTTTTCTATAACCTTACTATACTCCACATTGAAATCCGTACTTATAACATATCGCTGCATTACGTATTTAATTTCAATTTTCCAAAGTGAGGGAGTGAGTTTTTAATCAATAAAGTCAGCAGCTTGTATTCTCACATTGTCAGGTTCCCTCAACCGGCCAATCATACATTTAACATAACCAGCCTGGTCCAAATCCCAATCAGAATTAATCACGATATTATTCAATGAATGTTCATTGTGAACCCCAAACTGGACAGAGTCACATTCAAGCCCAACAGTTTGTGTGTGATATTTGTATCATTACTCGATTCAAACACCTACTTAAAACATGAATATACTGTGGTTTCGTGTATGGATTTCACAACACGATTATTGGCATGCAGATAACGCACGATTTACTTTTAATTATGGATATATATTTACATACTAAGTGTTGTCATCACTAAATCCAGCATTCTGATTGGTCGGCGCCCACGTGGCTAGTTACAGTTATTTCTCGGTGAATGCGCAACGGATCATAACACCAAGCTCATAACACCATCGATACGTCATTGGGTTTGGAAAGACGAAGGCGTAATGTTTTGGGCGCATTTGGGTTTCAATATGAAGAGAAATTGTTCCTATTAACTTTTGCCAAGGGTGCTATTGGTTATTTTGGGCTGTTTTTGTCACGATACACTTTTCGATTTAAATACATTTACAAAAGTAGCTTTTTCGCTAAATGTATATAAATATAAGGATTAACTGTCATGTGGACTGTTTTTATGGAGATGTAACCGTGAGGTAAGTGGTCATAACTTGAATGTAAAACCCGAAAAAACAGTCCACATGACAGTTAATCCTTATGTATCTATAACAAACCGTTGCGCACGAAATCAGACTTCAATTGTGATGAGAGCATCACATTATGATTCACATATTTCCAATTTCTGTCTCACGGTATGTTATGTACTATGTATAATGTATGAATTTTTGTTCTATTTACCCCGCTCAAGTTTGTGGCATTTTTCTCTATTTAACAATTTGCCCAACTTGTTACCGGAAACTATACTGTAGTGGTTCGGTTAAAATTTGAATTACTAGTAACATGCATAATCTTTGTTTATATGTATTTTATCGACACAGATGAAGAAATTTGGGAATTGAGTTGTGGAACAAAGAAGGGCGCAGACGACGTAGACAAACCGAAAGGTATGTTGTTTTGAGAATTACAGCTAGGACTGACCTTTGATTGACCCTCGTGAAACTAGATGTTAACGATGTGTCGCCTGACCCCACATATCTTGAAACACGGCATATCAAATCCTCACCCCATTTAAATATAATAAGTACGGTTTCTATCAAAGAGCATTTTCGGTGAATACACGGGCTCCGCCCATATGTAATATTGAAACTATTCAGGTTGCACACTTCCAATCAGAACTAAACATATGTGATGTATGGATTGAATAAAGATGACAGTTATTGTGGTCCACTGCTTTAACACTTACATTTCGATGCAACACATTCAGATGACTTCCAGTATGTTGGTACAATGTAATTGCGTAGCAAAATTGTTGGCTGACACCACGATATATGTAATTGTGTTGACGCAATATAATATCTAAGAAAGAATTAACGGTGTCTTCCTTTTCGATATGGACAGAAAATAACATGGCAAATAAAAATACCACCGACGATCCGACACAAGAGGAAGTGGCAGTCCTGACTCGTGAACTAGAATGTCTGAAAGAAATGAAAACAGAAGCTCTTAACAGACAAAAGTTAAATCTCCAGGAAGGAATCGCACATGAGAATAGAGAACTCAATAAACTAAACATAGGTGAGTATAATTTATGTATGCAGAAACCAAGTTATGATGGTAATATAGAAGACCGTTAATTTATATCTATCAGTGTTTAGTTTTGCCTTAAGTTAGCTCGGTGTTATTCAATAACATTTATATCTAATTTATTGGATGTGTTCATTTCGGTCAACTCAATCAAAGTGTTTTCTACACCTATTGTTATTGACAGTATAGAGTGATAAAATATGTACATATTGCTAAGTAATACATTTCACTTGATCGTCGCTTCAATGTGCAACTTGGTTAATCAGATAAAACACTGCATTTGGCTATTTAACAAGTGTGAAGTTTCTTTGGTATAAATATTCGGCACTCACTAGTTATGGCACATTCAAACTACCTTCAATTCGAGTACACCACACTCGTTGTAAAAGCACAGTAAAAGGTCATCAAGATACTACATCAAGATACTACATCTACATGTATGTCATGTGCCTGCAGAGAATCACAAACACTCATTTTTCTAGGCATGATATCGACAATTTTCTAACGGCAGCTGAAGTATTTGCTGCCAAAATATAGTATAACTATTCCAGTGTGATTAGATACAAGTTTCAAACTATTTCGGCAAATCTTCCACTTTTTGAAAGCACCTGCATATTAATTACAGCAAAGGTTGATACTAATTTTGTTTTCCAAGAAATATAATTCATCTCCAAGCTTCCGTTTATTGAGGGCCTCATGTAAACATTCTTATTCCAGATAAGGGTATTATGTGGGTGTTCTGTGGGAAATACTATTTGAATCTGGGCCGTCATTTCTGCCTCGAATTAACGAGAGGTAGATATTTCGTATTTACTGTCTGGGAGCCTTCCAAAGCTTGTATCAGCTCAACCGATGCGCCCTGATTATTAATTATGAAATATATCGCCTCTTTTATCACTTGTAACATTAATTTGTCTTGATGTCGACAGGAGCCAAGAAAAGCTGCACAAATACGGCACAGGACGAGGTGACACGTCGTGTAAGGGAGACAGCAACAGCGATCCCAACAATCAAGTTTAATCGTGAGTATGAGAAAATAAGTAACGAATATTGTTGACAACATGAACGAGATCCCTATAATGAATAACAACTTACTGCTGGAATAACAACTTACCGCTGGAATTAATAACAACTTACCGCTGGAATTAATAACAACTTACCGCTGGAATTAATAACAACTTGCCGCTGGAATTAATAACAACTTACCGCTGGAATAACAACTTACCGCTGGAATGAATAACATCATACCGCTGGAATAACAACTTACCGCTGGAATAACAACTTACCGCTGGAATAACAACTTACTGCTGGAATAACAACTTACCGCTGGAATTAATAACAACTTACCGCTGGAATAACAACTTACCGCTGGAATTAATATCAACTTACCGCTGGAATAACAACTTACCGCTGGAATAACAACTTACCGCTGGAATTAATAACAACTTACCGCTGGAATAACAACTTACCGCTGGAATGAATAACATCTTACCGCTGGAATAACAACTTACCGCTGGAATTAGTAACAACTTACCGCTGGAATTAATAACAACTTACCGCTGGAATAACAACTTACCGCTGGAATTAATAACAACTTACCGCTGGAATTAATAACAACTTACCGCTGGAATTAATAACAACTTGCCGCTGGAATTAATAACAACTTACCGCTGGAATAACAACTTACCGCTGGAATGAATAACATCATACCGCTGGAATAACAACTTACCGCTGGAATAACAACTTACCGCTGGAATAACAACTTACTGCTGGAATAACAACTTACCGCTGGAATTAATAACAACTTACCGCTGGAATAACAACTTACCGCTGGAATTAATATCAACTTACCGCTGGAATAACAACTTACCGCTGGAATAACAACTTACCGCTGGAATTAATAACAACTTACCGCTGGAATAACAACTTACCGCTGGAATGAATAACATCTTACCGCTGGAATAACAACTTACCGCTGGAATTAGTAACAACTTACCGCTGGAATTAATAACAACTTACCGCTGGAATAACAACCTACCGCTGGAATGGATAACATCTTACCGCTGGAATAACAACTTACCGCTGGAATAACAACTTACCGCTGGAATAACAACTTACTGCTGGAATATCAACTTACCGCTGGAATAACAACAACTTACCGCTGGAATAACAACTTACCGCTGGAATTAATATCAACTTACCGCTGGAATAACAACTTACCGCTGGAATAACAACTTACCGCTGGAATTAATAACAACTTACTGCTGGAATAACAACTTACCGCTGGAATGAATAACATCTTACCGCTGGAATAACAACTTACCGCTGGAATTAATAACAACTTACCGCTGGAATTAATAACAACTTACCGCTGGAATTAATAACAACTTACCACTGGAATAACAACTTACTGCTGGAATTAATAACAACTTACCGCTGGAATAACAACTTACCGCTGGAATTAATAACAACTTACCGCTGGAATAACAACTTACCGCTGGAATAACAACGTACCGCTGGAATTAATAACAACTTACCGCTGGAATAACAACTTACCGCTGGAATTAATAACAACTTACCGCTGGAATAACAACTTACCACTGGAATAACAACTTACCGCTGGAATTAATAACAACTTACTGCTGGAATTAATAACAACTTACAGCTGGAATTAATAACAACTTACCGCTGGAATAACTACTTACCGCTGGAATTAATAACAACTTACTGCTGGAATAACAACTTACCGCTGGAATAACAACTTACCGCTGGAATAACAACAACTTACTGCTGGAATTAATAACAACTTACCGCTGAAATAACAACTTACCGCTGGAATTAATAACAACTTACCGCTGGAATAACAACTTACCGCTGGAATAGCAACTTACCGCTGGAATTAATAACAACTTACCGCTGGAATAACAACTTACTGCTGGAATTAATAACAACTTACCGCTGGAATAACAACTTACCGCTGGAATAACAACTTACCGCTGGAATTAATAACAACTTACCGCTGGAATTAATAACAACTTACCGCTGGAATTAATAACAACTTACCGCTGGAATTAATAACAACTTACCGCTGGAATTAATAACAACTTACCGCTGGAATTAATAACAACTTACCGCTGGAATTAATAACAACTTACCGCTGGAATAACAACTTACCGCTGGAATTAATAACAACTTACCGCTGGAATTAATAACAACTTACCGCTGGAATTAATAACAACTTATCGCTGGAATAACAACTTACCGCTGGAATTAATAACAACTTACCGCTGGAATAACAACTTACCGCTGGAATAACAACTTACTGCTGGAATTAATAACAACTTACCGCTGGAATAACAACTTACCGCTGGAATAACAACTTACCGCTGGAATTAATAACAACTTACCGCTGGAATTAATAACAACTTACCGCTGGAATTAATAACAACTTACCGCTGGAATAACAACTTACCGCTGGAATAACAACTTACTGCTGGAATTAATAACAACTTACCGCTGGAATAACAACTTACCGCTGGAATTAATAACAACTTACCGCTGGAATAACAACTTACCACTGGAATAACAACTTACCGCTGGAATTAATAACAACTTACCGCTGGAATAACAACTTACCGCTGGAATTAATAACAACTTACCGCTGGAATAACAACTTACCACTGGAATAACAACTTACCGCTGGAATTAATAACAACTTACCGCTGGAATTAATAACAACTTACAGCTGGAATTAATAACAACTTACCGCTGGAATAACAACTTACCGCTGGAATTAATAACAACTTACTGCTGGAATAACAACTTACTGCTGGAATAACAACTTACCGCTGGAATAACAACAACTTACTGCTGGAATTAATAACAACTTACCGCTGAAATAACAACTTACCGCTGGAATTAATAACAACTTACCGCTGGAATAACAACTTACCGCTGGAATAACAACTTACCGCTGGAATTAATAACAACTTACCGCTGGAATAACAACTTACTGCTGGAATTAATAACAACTTACCGCTGGAATAACAACTTACCGCTGGAATAACAACTTACCGCTGGAATTAATAACAACTTACCGCTGGAATTAATAACAACTTACCGCTGGAATTAATAACAACTTACCGCTGGAATTAATAACAACTTACCGCTGGAATTAATAACAACTTACTGCTGGAATAACAACTTACCGCTGGAATTAATAACAACTTACCGCTGGAATTAATAACAACTTACCGCTGGAATTAATAACAACTTATCGCTGGAATAACAACTTACCGCTGGAATTAATAACAACTTACTGCTGGAATAACAACTTACCGCTGGAATAACAACTTACTGCTGGAATTAATAACAACTTACCGCTGGAATAACAACTTACCGCTGGAATTAATAACAACTTACCGCTGGAATTAATAACAACTTACCGCTGGAATTAATATCAACTTACCGCTGGAATTAATAACAACTTACCGCTGGAATTAATAACAACATACCGCTGGAATTAATATCAACTTACCGCTGGAATAACAACTTACCGCTGGAATTAATAACAACTTACCGCTGGAATAACAACTTACCGCTGGAATAACAACTTACCGCTGGAATTAATAACAACTTACCGCTGGAATAACAACTTACTGCTGGAATTTATAACAACTTACCGCTGGAATAACAACTTACCGCTGGAATTAATAACAACTTACCGCTGGAATAACAACTTACCGCTGGAATTAATAACAACTTACCGCTGGAATAACAACTTACCGCTGGAATAACAACTTACCGCTGGAATTAATAACAACTTACCGCTGGAATTAATAACAACTTACCGCTGGAATTAATAACAACTTACCGCTGGAATTAATAACAACTTACCGCTGGAATAATAACTTACTGCTGGAATTAATAACAACTTACCGCTGGAATTAATAACAACTTACCGCTGGAATTATTAACAACTTACCGCTGGAATTAATAACAACTTACCGCTGGAATAACAACTTACCGCTGGAATTAATAACAACTTACCGCTGGAATAACAACTTACCGCTGGAATAACAACTTACCGCTGGAATTAATAACAACTTACCGCTTGAATAAAAACTTACTGCTGGAATTAATAACAACTTACCGCTTGAATAACAACTTACCGCTGGAATTAATAACAACTTACCGCTGGAATAACAACTTACCGCTGGAATAACAACTTACCGCTGGAATTAATAACAACTTACCGCTGGAATAACAACTTACCGCTGGAATAACAACTTACCGCTGGAATTAATAACAACTTACCGCTGGAATAACAACTTACTGCTGGAATTAATAACAACTTACCGCTGGAATAACAACTTACCTCTAGAATTTCATGTGGCGTGTTATATTCAACATGATTACATGATCAGCTGCGGCATATAGGTGCATGAAATAGAATCCGACACCCGGCATACATGCAATCATTTGGTTTGGATATCATCAATCGTGTTGTGGCATATTGATGAACCGATTTACAGACCGAGAAAGATTAAATCCACTCGCTTTGCAAATGATTATTAACTACCAAACGTTTGAATAATGTGTCCTTTTATGTATTACCTACCGAACGTAGAATAGTCACTCCATGTACCATGTTACGTGTATATCCAACACAGGCATTAATAGTCACTTCACGTGCCATGTTACGTGTATATCCAACACATGCATTAATAGTCACTCCACGTGCCATGTTACGTGTATATCCAACACAGGCATTAATAGTCACTCGACGTACCATGTTACGTGTATATCCAACACAGGCATTAATAGTCACTCGACGTGCCATGTTACGTGTATATCCAACACAGGCATTAATAGTCACTCGACGTGCCATGTTACGTGTATATCCAACACAGGCATTAATAGTCACTCGACGTGCCATGTTACGTGTATATCCAACACAGGCATTAATAGTCACTCGACGTGCCATGTTACGTGTATATCCAACACAGGCATTAATAGTCACTCGACGTGCCATGTTACGTGTATATCCAACACAGGCATTAATAGTCACTCCACGTGCCATGTTACGTGTATATCCAACACAGGCATTAATAGTCACTCGACGTGCCATGTTACGTGTATATCCAACACAGGCATTAATAGTCACTCGACGTGCCATGTTACGTGTATATCCAACACAGGCATTAATAGTCACTCGACGTGCCATGTTACGTGTATATCCAACACAGGCATTAATAGTCACTCGACGTGCCATGTTACGTGTATATCCAACACAGGCATTAATAGTCACTCGACGTGCCATGTTACGTGTATATCCAACACAGGCATTAATAGTCACTCCACGTGCCATGTTACGTGTATATCCAACACAGGCATTAATAGTCACTCGACGTGCCATGTTACGTGTATATCCAACACAGGCATTAATAGTCACTCGACGTGCCATGTTACGTGTATATCCAACACAGGCATTAATAGTCACTCCACGTGCCATGTTACGTATATATCCAACACAGGCATTAATAGTCACTCGACGTGCCATGTTACGTGTATATCCAACACAGACATTAATAGTCACTCGACGTGCCATGTTACGTGTATATCCAACACAGACATTAATAGTCACTCGACGTGCCATGTTACGTGTATATCCAACACAGGCATTAATAGTTACTCGACGTGCCATGTTACGTGTATATCCAACACAGACATTAATAGTCACTCGACGTGCCATGTTACGTGTATATCCAACACAGGCATTAATAGTCACTCGACGTGCCATGTTACGTGTATATCCAACACAGGCATTAATAGTCACTCCACGTGCCATGTTACGTGTATATCCAACACAGGCATTAATAGTCACTCGACGTGCCATGTTACGTGTATATCCAACACAGGCATTAATAGTCACTCGACGTGCCATGTTACGTGTATATCCAACACAGGCATTAATAGTCACTCGACGTGCCATGTTACGTGTATATCCAACACAGGCATTAATAGTCACTCGACGTGCCATGTTACGTGTATATCCAACACAGGCATTAATAGTCACTCGACGTGCCATGTTACGTGTATATCCAACACAGGCATTAATAGTCACTCGACGTGCCATGTTACGTGTATATCCAACACAGGCATTAATAGTCACTCCACGTGCCATGTTACGTGTATATCCAACACAGGCATTAATAGTCACTCGACGTGCCATGTTACGTGTATATCCAACACAGGCATTAATAGTCACTCGACGTGCCATGTTACGTGTATATAGTCACTCGACGTGCCATGTTACGTGTATATCCAACACAGACATTCGTCTGGTTACATGCAGTGAACGTGGCCGTATTCCATACCCTATGACGTGCAAAGTCTGAACAAATCACAGCTTTGACATTCGCTTCATGTTGAACAAGCATTGTGTCTCTGTAATTATTGCCTGTATAAGTAAGTCCATTACTGCACTGAAAATCTCGTTTACTAACATCTTATACAACAATTACTCAAAGTCGGTGTAATTATATTTCGAAACAATGTTGTTCACTGAACTAGTTCTACTCAACGATTTTACTAAACGGTCTACTCACATTTGAAGTCGAAATTGATCGAGTTACTGTACACAATCGTTGTGCAATTCTCTATTAACTGGGACTGAAAAATGTAACTAACGTTGAGAAGTCATCCGTCATTGAGTTCTTGTTACTCAACCGCCGAATACAATGGTACAGCGGCCTTAACAAATTATCACCCACCTGCTGAGCAGACATTTTAGTTAACATGATTTTCCGTGTAACCAGTAGAACGCTATACATCGTTTATTGAACCGTATATTCTGAGCAATAAAAACATCCATTACCCTGTAGGGAGCCCCACACATATATAGAAGCACACAGAAGAGTGTCGTCTGCT